>CM067378.1:102606704-103206704 GCA_034510155.1 Eucriotettix oculatus
GAAAAGGGGGACATAGAGAAAGAGAAAGGGGGGACAGAGAAAGGGAAAGGGGGGACATAGAGAAAGGGAAAGGGGGGACATAGAGAAAGGGAAAAGGGTGCCATAGAGAAAGGGAAAGGGGGGACATAGAGACAGAGAGAGGGGAAGTCAGAAATTCTGAGACACATTGGGACGTGAAAGAAATTCCAAATGAAATGGGGAAGAAGGTTTGGGGGGAGGAGGAAACTACTTTCTCCGAGGACATTCTTTGACATCGCTGCCAACAGGTAGCAGACACATGGCCAGGCCTTAGCAGCGACAATATATCACTCAGACGAAAAGAAGCTGTGCCTAAGGCGAACCCCGGGGTTAGAGGCGGGTCTAGCCTCTCGACATATTACACAGGAACCGGGTCACATCCGCGGAAAGGTCCACAAAACCCTCGCTCAATTTCCCTCTAGACGTAACGTAACCTAAAAAAAAGTAGATAACATGAAATTATTTAGTGCCTTCCAGAACTTCCTAATTTAATTTTAAATAGGTTTTATTCCATTTTCAATATCGATCCGACCTACAATTATATTTCATGACAATTAACTCCCATGTTGCTTTAATGCCTTTGCCATCGGGGAAAATAAAAGAAAAAGGGCAGACCGTAGCCATTATGTAAAAAACAAACTGAATGAATTACATAGCTTCACGATTACACAAGACATTTAAATGGTTAGATTTCACGTAACACTCTAGCCAACATGACTGCAAAAAATATTTATACCGGTTATAATAAAAGATTTACCTAACGCAATATTTAGCATTTCTTATTAATTTGAAAGTAAAATTGGTTCCCAGTATCGATTCCATAACCGTCGGACATTTTGAGACGATTATAATTGATTGAAACGTCACTGGAAGATCGATGATGTAACGTACAAAATTAAGTTATATAACATTTCCTCTCTCTCTCTGCAATGTGTCAAATTATTTACGATGTGGCAGTCGCATCGATCAGCCAGAGACACACGTCCGTTATTAAAGTTGATTTAGTACTCGAATCTATTAAAATAATTACGATTACGTCTGACGAATGATTCTGCTACAAGAATTTCTGCAAAGCAAGTTTCTTTTTCAAACAGTTTATCAACAATGTTCCATCTTCACAATTTCTCCTTGAACCTGGTCCAATCCATCTCTCAGGATTATTTTGCGAAGGTTGGCTGACTGAGTGAGTAATTGTCCCCCGTCAATGGAATACTGCAATCGCGCACCTTGTTTAAGATTCCAGATGGATCCTCCGCCATCACCGCCGAGACTGGTGTCGCCCCTGGGCGGTTTTCGGTGAAATATTAAGGGATTAAAGAATAGATTCGTGCCGCAAGGATTTCGAGAAGTGACAAATGTTTGGTATGACTAATCGCTTCTCTCTGGAGGGACTCGACCGGCCTCGGGCTAAAATACACCACAGGAGACGGTATAAAGACGGCGCTCGGAATTGGAAATACAAATCCGACCTTCATCCAATAAACGTAGTAACTGAAACGTGCATCTTTTATTCAATAATTTTTTAGTAATTTATATAAATAAAAGGAAATGTATTCTGTGTGATCTTATCGTCGTTTAAACACTTATAACATTTGTCCCTGATACGTTCTTTTATTATTCATCCAACTGCTGTGAAATTTTGATTTTTCGAGTTGATTTTTCTATAGAACGTTAATGTAGATTTTTAAAGATTTGAGTTTCTTTCCTTTTCCCCTTTCAGGGCAACGAAGAACCAACGACTATCACCATCTCTGTGACGTCATGAAAGTCCCTTATACGTTCCTACACCATTTAACCGATTGCCATAAATTTTTTTTAAAGTGATTACCCTAGAGAAGGATTTTGGACATCTATGGAAGATTTAGGTTCCTCTATTCCTTCCTTGCAGGCCAAAAGTGATCCAACGTCATTCATCTTCTCTGTCGCTTCATGAGTTTCCCCATAAGCGTCTGCTCTGTGACTTCGCGTTTAAGAATGGTCCAACATCAAAATTGTGCTGTTTGACTTTGTTTGTCCCATATGCGTTCTTAATCCAATCATCCGATTGCCGTGAAATTTGGAGTTTCGAGATGATTACACAAGAGAATGTTTCTGTAGATATTTTGAAGATTTAGTTTCCTTGCTTCCTCCCCTATTTCAGTTCCTAAATGGTCCAAAGTGACTGCACGCTTGTCCCTTATGAGTTCCTAAACCATTCATCCGATTTAAACGAAAATTTTGTGTTTAGAGGGGATTACGTCACTGAAATTTTCCGTAGTTTTCTGCCCTTCGCTCACTTTCAGGTCTTTCAAAGTTTCACCGTTACTACATAAAAATCCCTTTATGCCTTTCTGTATTACTCATCCGATTTCCGTGAAATTGCGGCGTTTACCCCGGAGAAGATTTCTATTTTTTTTTACAAGAGAATTATGATGGTTATTACGTCATCATTTGATTGATGTCTAGCCTCTGCTACCTGTTATCCGCCATTTTTCATGTTTGACGGGAACCTACGCACGATCTTCTGCTGCCTCCTCCGTCGATTGAAAAGTGTGCCAGAGGTATTTCCTTGGCATTTTTCTGAAAGATAGTATCAAAGGATGCCAGCAACAATAGACGTTGCTCAACAGGCTACAAAGACCAAATGGAATTGGGAAGGACACGTTGCGAGGCTACAAGACGAAAGATGGACGTTACAAGCTACCACAAGAGACCAAGACGCAAGTGGACGGACCTATTCAAGAAACAAGCAGGAGGACAATGGATCAGAATAGCCAGAGACAAGAACTAGAACAACTAAGTGACTGCGTAGTGTAGTGTATTAATAAGTCATCTTACGCGGATTAGCTCACCACTTGAGTCTACTAAAAGCTACCCCTACTTGTAGGAGGCCTTTGCCTGAATGGGACAACATAGGCTATTTTCATTCATTTATCCTATTTCCTCAACCAAGGACTTAATGGATTGAATAATAAATCTAGTTAGTGAGCGCTGACCTGTTTCAAGTTGAGTGATTCATTGTCACCACGAACAATGTAGAACATGTTGGGTATTTTTTTTAATTACCTCCGCTATTAAGTGGCGCAGGTAATCAATGGTTTCCAGTTCTCGAGGGGAGTAGAGTCCATGATCCAACATCCGTCAATGGTAAATGACGAAAGTTGAAGCCAAGAAAAGCAGTAAAATGCACGCGTAATAGTTTTTATTAGTTGTTTTCGGGGAGGGGGAGCAGGGGGCAATACTATACATGGTGTTTGTCGGGATGGAGTGCACAATGGTAGGTCCAGGTTGGTTCGCTGGCTTATCTGGAACGCACACAATGCGGCGAGGCCCGCGGTCCATCGCATGGCCACCACACATCAACCACCGCCGAATGCCACTTACGCCACACCGCAAAACGACAATATAAATTTGTCTCTGCAGCTATAATCGGCACAGCTTGACGGTGCATAATTTGTGTGGACCATTCGCGTCGACCGGATACACTGGCTAAGCGGAAAGCGGCGGAATATTGAAGGTTTGTCTGCCATAAAAGAGGGGGGTTTGACACGAGCGCGCGTCATTGTGTCGGTATCGCGGTTATTTTCAAAATAATTACTGGTGACATAGAGAATTTGTCACGGGAAAATCAGTTCAATCGTATTTAATCGAATATTCATTTGACGTCGCAGTCAATTTCAATGTTAATTATTATTTTTTGGCTCCATTTTAATCCGTATGACACTGTATATACTAAATATACGTTACCGGGGGAAAATTGTTTTGAAGGAAAAAAACGTTTACTGCTGGTTACCCAGAAAGGTTTATTATTAAATTAAATAATTTCCGACCGATTTCTACACAGTTTTTTTATTTAAACGACGTTTCGGCGCATATTCGCGCCTTCTTCAGGCTTATAATCAAATAATTGTTAAAAACCTATTATAAAAAGCTACAAATTTGTTGCAATAAGAAAACACAAATACATTTACAAAAGTTTACACCAAGGAAGAATTTTTCTGTAGTTTTTGATTTGAAAAAGAAAAGAAATGTGTCGCACAAAAATCACTTCACTGATTCTAAAAAAATACTACTCAGCCTACTCCTAAACTGATTTACGCTACCCGGAAAAGTCGTCAGTATTTCTGCAGGCAATATTATGATTATCTATTAAGATTAATAGAAAAAACCTAAGGTAATGGAATATACACGGTAAACACTGGAATAAGAAAGGGGATAAGATTAGGAATTGATATTTCGAAGGAAGTTTGGGAAACGTAATAATTAGGAATGGTAGAAGAATCGTAGGCATAAAAAGTAGGATAGCGCACACAAGGAAACCTTTCGCAAAATATCAGTGTGAATATTAGGAAATCGTTGCTAAAAATTTTCGTATTAAAATATGAAGGTATGGATTAGTAACATTGTCAGGGTAAATTATAAGTAGCTAAAAGAGTTGGGGAAACAATAAGAATAGAAGCCTTTGAAATATGGTGCTATAGGAGAATGAGATTGGTAGATAGAATCATTACTGAGGGGAATTATGTTACTACAGGTAAGCATTTTCCGGTGGAAGTTTTTTGATAAAATTTAATAAATTGTTGATAAACTAAAAGATAAAAGATAAATTACAAAAAAATACAATTTTAAAATAGTTTTCAACATTTTTCTCTTAGAAAATAAGCACCTGGCTTTTAAGTGTTTCTAACTTTTTTGAAAATTTTTGTATTCTTAGGGAAAGCCTCTAGTAGCCTTGCATTCCAGTCACTTATCACCCTGTTTCCTAAGGCATATTTTCCCACGTCCGTTCTTTGATCCTTTCTCTTTATTTTGAAATTATGGTCAGGTTTTTCAGAGAAAAATTTAAGCATACTTAGTTGCTCCCTTACTTCTCACCAGGCCCGTGTAAGCTTTGTAGTGTTCCTCAAGTGTAACCTCTTTCTTTCTACCACCGAGTGGTTCCCATTTAGTTTCGTCCCCACCCCAGCCCGTTTCTGAATTTTACCCACGATATTGATGTGTCCCGCCCCGTATTCTATCATAGCTCTAACTAGAAAAGTGTAAGCTTGACCTATCAATCTATCCCTTCTCTTGATCAAAGTCCTCCAAATTTTATTAACCGACAACTGCGCGAGGACCAATGGTAAATTTGAAAAATAATTCTACGTTCAGGCAATTTACTTGAGAAATGCTATTTTGTTTCGCGGCAAAGGATTATTCACTCTACGAGGTTTTAGAACGTAATCAAGATGAAAGTTTTCATCGAAGTATCTGACTTTTAAGTTCTACAGGAGAACGACGTACGGGAATCGTAATGGCGTCGGCATCAGCGGCGGTGGAACGTGTGACACTAAATTAAAATAAAGTAATTATTTTTGGTTATCCTTCCATGCTGTGCAGATTGAATGCCACCCCCTCCCCCACACCACACCTCACCCCATCCTTTTGGATGTCATTAGAGCGCTGAAAGGAAAAGAACTTCAAGAATGCTTTTAGGAGAAGGAGAGAGCGAAAAAGAAAAATACCATTTTAGAGTGAACGCAGTGAATCATATATTGGAAATTTCTATATGATTTTGACAACGCTTTTTAAGGATTTTTTAAAATTTATTGCCTATTAAAAATATGAAGATATGGATTAGTAACATTGTCAGGGTAAATTATAAGCAACAAAAAGAAAATTTATAATAATTAAATATAGCTGACATCTATCTCTATAATATAAGAAAACAGACACCATTCAACCATTATTTCTATTTATTATTTAAAAAATATTACAATAAATAAATAGACGGCCAAACGTCAGCATTGAATGTATCACAACTATTCACAAAAGCGACGTTTCATCTACATTTTGAGACTTCCTTAGGCTTAAACTTTAGCCATACATCATATTTACTCCTTGACTCGCTCAGCCGAAAATTTTATTGATTTTGCATGTGAAGAATTTGGTGTCGCGCATGGACCATCTCCAGCCCCTGACGGTTATGGCCAAAATTTTGGAGTAAATATGATGTCTTGCTAAATTTTAAGCCTGAGTAATTCTTGAAATGGAGATGAAACGTCGCTGTTGTGAATTAATTGTTGTTTGGTATATTTAATGCTGATTTATCCACGTTTCAAGTCCTTCTATTTATTGTAAATTTTCAAGTCGGAAAACTATGTTTATAATAATAATACAAAATTATAATGCATGCAATATTTCAGGTCAAGGCGTGTTTTCCACTTCATCAAAACCGTTACCGTATCAAAGTTGTAACTATTTACCGAGGCGCTGCAGTCCTTTCTGTTTACGACATCCGAGGCAGAGGACTGAGAAAATCGGTTCCGCAGTTAAAGGAATAACGACCGTCGTCGTCAGATTCGAATTCTGTAGGGTGTCAAGCCTCGACGATGACCCTGGAGGCCCACTTGGCGATTCCGATCCACTAATGATGTAAAGGTAGCCATGCTGTTGATAGTTCCAAGTCGAAAGTCGAGAGGTGTGTCATTCCCGGATACTTACTTGTACTTTGTTAGTCCGGTACAGATTTATTCCGACACTAATGTGATTTAAGCGGCATAGAGCGCGTTTTCAGGCCTCCCTATCCCTTACGTTCTCAACCCTTATTAACAGAGGGAAAGCTATGTTAATTTCTTCTTATTTGCCATTTGTAGATACTCATCATGATTCCAATACCCGTAATATTTATTTCAATTCCTACTCCTAATTACCTAGATACCTCAGTGTGACGTCACGACTCAATCCCCATACAATCTACATCCGGAATCATGATGCGCAATCAACCCAAAAGATAACCTTTAACCTCAAAGTTGTGATTAATACAACTTTACAATTTTATTATGACGTAGCCAAGCTGTTGATAGATCGAAATCCAAAGTGAACAAATGGGTCGTGGCCGGGTACTAAATTGTACTTTATTAGCCCAGTTAAGTATTTACTTCGACACTAATGTGATTTAAGCGGTATAGAGCGCGTTGTCAGACCTCCCTGTACCTTAGTTTCTCAATTCCTATTAAGTCATATAATGGAACCGTGTGAATTTCTTCTTATTTTCCATTTGTAGATACTCATTTTGATTCCAATACCGGTAATATTTTCTTTTCAATTACCACCCGTAATTATTGAGTTACCTCACTGTGACGTCATCAAAAGACAACCTTTAACTTTACGATTTTATTATGATGTCAAGGGTATACAATTAGAAGGGAAAAAACAAAATTTGAAAATACACACGTAACCAAGTTTATCGAAAATTCTCACTTAAGCATTTGACAAATTCTATTATTTTTGAAATTAAATAATTTCTGACCGATTTTAAGAGACAGTTTTTATTTTTCATTTAAACGACGTTTCGGCGCATATTCGCGCCTACTTCAAGTTTATAATCAAATTATCGTTAAAATCCAATTATCAAAAACTGTAAAATTGTTGTAATCATTAATTTCTTTCTACCAAAGTGAGGTCCGACGAAGCACTAAGAACTTATCTAGTCAACAGTTTGCACAAGACAGACGTTAATCGATTTAATAATCATATATTTGGTTTTATAAGTTTGTCTTAGGCAAATGTAGTTTGAAAAGTCGGAAAAATTTAAGAAAAGTTTCGGTGTCTGTATTTTGATTTGAAATATTCCTTTTCAGTTCATAAAATAGATCAATAATCCCTTGAATTAAACACTGCTAGGTTTAAATGGGAGCAAGAGTTTATGCTTGATAATTATTTTGATGATATTAAATTTCAGTTCATAAAAAAAGGTTAATTTATGGAAGTATATAATTAATAAAATTAGAAATAACACTGAGTAAAAATTTTGAGCTGAGGTGTACTCTCTGTACCGTGGTTTCTTTGACGATGTGCCTTTTTTGTAATAGATCCTCTGGCAAAAACAGCCGGAAGCTACTTATAATAAATTAGGAGGAGAGTATAATGAAATACATTACAATTAAATTGCTGGACTCTATGTTGTAATTAATTATCAATAATCAACAGCCCTGAAATGATTTCTGAGGCGTGTTTATTAATATTAATAAATTAATTTTAGACCTTTCCGCTGTTTTAAACATGGGATTATTTTTCTTTTCATTTTTCACACTTCAAAGTTTTCTGCTATCGAAAATTGAACGTTTGAAATTTTTTTCAGCAAATATTAACAAATTAATCTGTATATAAGGGCGGGTTTTTTTTGATAAGATGATCACGCTGCAACTGTAAAATCCGAAATTAACTTGGTCTTTATGGGGGCCACAGTTAGGTCGTAAACATAAATCCTTGTTCTCTTTTGCAGGAAGCCTCCTGCTGTTTTTGTCTTGCGGTGTCTGTAAGGATATCCACCCCCCGCGCCCTGATTTGAAATTCAATCCGCGCAGCGCTCCGTGCAAGGTAACCGGGCAAAAAACAGCCACCGAATATCTCGTGTCTCCAGATCCCGAAGCCAGGTGACGCGCTCAAGTAAACAGACGCTGCCGCGGATTCTCCAGCGAAAGCAGAGCCGTTATCCAAAAGTTTCATTCGAGAAATTTCATTTTCTGCGGATCACTTCAATGCATTTATCGAATTAGAATATAATGTTGCAAGCTACTTGGGGCTGTCTGGCTCGTGGATGGGAGGCGGCGTTGCCAAGTCAGAAACTGCACAGTAAAATACAACGCGATTGTTCGTCAACGATAATTGTCCACGCCCTTAATTTTTAAGCGTCCTGATTGGTGGATTCGAGCAAAGCCGGAAATAAAATCCGTGTGCCTTCAAAGTTTACAGCAGCAAATTTTTTCCTAACCACGAAGCATCTGACAATATTTAAGACAGTAAACTTCAGGAAGAAGCAGGGCCGTGGCACACACAAATTACAACCAGAGAATTTGTTTTGCAAGAACACAATACATATAATGTTGTGGATACAGGACAATGTTGTTCCTTTGAAACAGTTTATACTAGTAATATTTTAAGTTATTATTTTAAATATAAAAATTGGAAGTGTCTCTCCTGATATAGTATGTGTTAGGAAGAACAATAAACGTTTTTAATTTCTCAGGTATTTTACTAGTTTATCTTTCGTATTATTTCTTTCATGTCTTTTGGACATTTTGTGTTTTTTCTGGTATTATAATTATTAAATTAATTATCAAGATCCGTTTGATACAAAACTTTATAAAGTTTTTTATACTTCACTAATTCAACAAACATGAAATAGATTAATAGAAAATAATAGTATTATGGTAAAGTATAACTGAATTAAAGTAATTGATTGTAATTAAAGAATCACTTATTTAAACTTAATATTGTACGACAATATATCAAATTCTACAAACGAGTTAAGAAGCGTAACCTACGTTTCAGCAAATTATGCGAACTGTTTCACGAATTTTGGGAGCTATTTTTTTCCAAATGTTAATCGCACTGTAGTCCGTCTATTCCTGCGTGTCAGTATTTCTGTCCGGGGTTCTGAAATTGGTTCTTTTAAATAAAAATGTTCATAATAAGTAATTTCAGACTTTATTTTTATTTCTATCAGTTTCCAAACTGGGAAAAACACAACGTTTCAGTAATTGTTTGTACTTTCTTCGGGTTATTAACTTCAGTTTTGCCCCAACCCAAAAAGTGTAAAATTGTCGTATAGCCTCAAGGAGACGTTTTCAAAATATTGTAAAATTGGTGGTTATGTTTATAAATATTGTTGTATTTAATATATGACAATTGATGCATTGATTATTAGGATAATAGCCTTAATATGGTACAAATAAGTATCGAAACGTTGTGTTTTTTCTATTTGGAAATTGTTAAAAATAAAAGTCTGAAATTGGTCGGAAAATTTTATGTATTATTACAAAATCAGACGTTAAATTAAAACATTTCTAAAATTTTCATATTGTAGTAGGTATTAAATATTAATCAAAATATACGAAGGATTGAAGGCCCCGTATAACAGACTGAAATACATAATTTGCCGAATTTTTCAACATAAAGTAGTCGTTTCGATCATCCATTGTGGTTCTTAGTTGATTTAGTTTATTGACAAAAACTACAATTGCTGGACGAAACGTCTACTTTATGTTAAAGAAGTTTCAAAATTTAGTGTTTAAGTCTGTTGTAAGGGGCGTTAATTCTTCATATGTTTCTGCTATTCGCAAACTTTAATTGTTTCATTAATCAAAATAACCATAATAACTGATAAATAAAATTTTTAACAAGCAACTGTTCTGTTGACGTATGAAGAGTTTCTATCCTGATATAAGGGAGTTCTTAGGGGCGAATAAAATTGAACAATGTGAAAATAATTAAGTGAAACATTTAAAAATACAAAAATTTAAACGTCTAACACAAAAATCTAAAATCATTTTTGTTAAAAGGAATCGACTGCACACTCCGTCGATTAAAAATTGATGATTAATATTGTTATTTATTAATTAATGGTTATCGAATCAAATGTACATATTATAACATTTTCCTTTTGCCTCCCATTAAGAGATGAAACGAGATATCTCCTATATGATATGTATGCAGACCCGCGACACAAGGCTTCGACGCAAACACACACACGCAGGAAAAGAGAGAGAGAGAGAGTCTACATGTACATGGAGGTTCGCGTATTAATGATACAGCGTATCCATGGAGAGGAGTTTCAAGTCTAAGTTGTCCTTACCAACAAATGGCGAGTGACTTTTATCTGTGAAAGGCTGAAGGCAATTTACCACCGCCTTCGGAAAGGAAGCAAGAGAGCGGGGCTCGTGTGTGTGTGTGTGTGTCCCACTTAGGGAGCAGCTGTTGCGCCGTTCGGCAGTTTCCAAGCCGCCATATCGATCCCTTTATCGACTTTGATCGGAAGCCATCACGGTCAGTCAGTCTGTATGTCGATTCATAATATTCACGGAGAGAATACATTTAATACAAATAATTTGGTCTCATGGTAACCAAGGTCCTTTACACCAATCCTTCAAATTCCTTGTTGAACAATGAGCACCTTGCTCATTGAGTTTTCTTCTTTGCCGCCCCGGACAAGATTAAACATTCGAAATGTTCACAGCCTGTTGGAGGTTCCAATCTGTTACTACCCAAATTCCTATTTAATGTCAGCAGCTAAATGCCCTCTGCTTTAGTTTACTCTTAATGTCCACTCTTATTAAATGCTCAGTGTTTACTCCTTAATTCCTAATATCCACTCTCAATGTTCACGGCTTAGTCCTGAATGTCATAAACCCGTAGTTATTCACTCAATTATTTCATTACCATCGGTGGCGGGGGACCCTCAGCTTCTCCATACAAAAGTATGTCTTTTGTCTTTGGGAGGAGCCATTCGCATCCGAATCAACCGAGTTTTTTGGGGGGAAACACCTCCATCTCTCGCAATATTCCAGGTTTCCCGGAATTTCAATGAGTCGAGAATACCCAGCCTGGTGCCCAATTGTCTAGGTTTTATTACCCTTTATGAACGTATTTTTGCCGAGATATTTATGGAATCACTAGTTTTTTCACTCAATGAGTTTTCTGTTTGTGTTGTTATGCAAATTGGAGGAAAAAGTAAACTAATTAAAGGCTTTAGGTTAACGAAACTTTAGAGAGAGGGAAAGACTGTGGGTAGGGGGTGTGGAAGGGGAGTGACACATTAATGAAGACCATCTATATTCCTCAAAATTGTGAAAATATTGAACATATTCCTTATCTCGCGCATTCCCTTGAGAATTTATTTAGTTACTTCATAATCTGGAGCACCGTCTCAGTTACATCCCCCTCATTAGTTTCGCATAAGGGGTAGAGAAATTATTGTGTTCTGACATCGCTTACGGCGGATTATTGGCTTCATTTTCAAGGATGTTATTCTCTCTTGACGAAGGTTTTGAAATTTGTAAAGTGAAAAAGAAAATATTGGAAGTTTCGATTACGTACGCATCATTTTCCTCCTTCTCCAATGATTAGAAGAATCCAATCCCCTATTAAATTATATACTTAACTAAGTAAATAAATAATAAAATTTAGACACACTTAGATTATAAAATACATCAGGAATAAAAGGAGCGGAACTGATAAAATAAATTCCGTAGTAAATTAAGAATTTATTTTATAATAAATAAAAATATGCAGTCAGCTAGTCAACAATAAAAATTAAATAATTTCATTTGATACAATTACTACTTTTTGTCCATGTTTGTGTGGAATTCATGAGGTAAAATTTTAAACACTTTAGCCGTAACAGTCACTGGCCCGAGTCCAAGACGCAATATTATTCACAAGTTTAATGGTTTTATCAATTTGGAAACATTAAATACTGTCAAATGTCACCAAACAAATATAATTCACAATTTAGTTATCAATACAACGTTTCATCAGTTTTTGTGGACATCTTCACATTACTTTTTATATGGATAAACGAAATAGATCAATTTGGCTGTGAGGTAGTCCGCGACCAGAAATTTTTCACAATGTAATAAGTTGATAAAGTCCACGACTATGGACGAAACGTTGGTAATTACGTTAACTAATTATTAATTGAAATAGATAGCACACAAATTTAATTTTTATTCTTAATTCTCCGGAAATTTATTTATTGAAGTACATGCGCGTCAGTATAATAAATTAATTAATATTTAGCTGTTACGAATACAGCGTTTGTTAGGGCAATGTTTTCCCTGGATGTAACGTTTAATTTCAATAAGATTATAACAGTAAGGAACAACCACATACTAATTTATCTTCAACTATGTATGTACAATTCTAATTAATTTTTTTTGGTAGAAAATATTGAAAACGTCCTGAAAGGTGGGGACGAAACGTGTTAATTCAAATGAAAAATTTCTAGTTTTGAATTTCTGACTTACTAGAAGGGAATTTATTATATAAGAAAATTAAAGAACATTAGCTTTGTTGTATTCAGGTAATTACACAAGAGCAAGAGATCAACTGATAATGACAGGTAATATTAAACTAAAACGTATGGTTATTAAAATAACTGTGAAATAATATTGCCAAAATAAATACATACAAAGCGGTGGATAAAAAAAGTGGAATTGACAACCATATTTTGAAAATAATTCATTAAAATAGTAGACGTTAGTAGTGACGTCATCGTAGTAATGGGAAACGTATTTGTATTATTAATAAATCAATCAAATTTTGTGTATGGTTTAATAATTTCTAAGAAGTGGAATAAGTCAGAAATTGTGAGTACAGTAAGTCGTGAATTTCCCTTGAAAGTACTTTAAAAGGGGATGTCGACAAATTTATTAATAATGACTATTTATATATATATTCCTTTAATTACATATTGTTTACTGTAATTACGCACACACACACAGATAATTCAACAAACACGCCATAGATTAATAGAAAATAATAGTATTATTGCATGGTGTATGTAATTGATTGGTAATAGACAATTACTCATTATTATTTGCACTTAATTTTTTACAACAATGTTCCAAATTCTACTAAATAAGTTACGAAATATGGCACCTAAAAACTCCCATGTTATCAGAATTATTTCACGAATTTTGGAATTCTGCTACTTGGGAAGAGTAATAACCAGAGAAGGACGACAGAGGCAAGAAAGATTTAAGCAAAAAAAAAGAGAAATTGACACATTTTGGTGTAATATAATAGTGAATATTAGCAATGGGTTGTAGAGAATAAACAGACAAACCAAAATGCTAAACTATAATACGAGAAACATAGGAAATTAGAAATAAGATAGTAAGGGACCATCTTAAATGACTATTGGTCTTATTGCCCTCATTTAATAATCACAACCAATAGCGAAAGAGTTCAATATGAGGATTATTAGACGGAAAACCAAGGTAATGGTGTGTAGTACGGGAAACAGTGGAATAACAAAGGCTGTTCGATTAGGAAGGGATATTTTGACGGAAGTTAAGGAATTCTGCTACTTGGGAAGGATAATAACTAGGGACGGTAGAAGTATAGTAGACATAAAGAATAGTATAACACAGGAAAGAAGACTTTCGCGAAAATAAGGAATTTACTTGATTAGGTATAATACAACGGTGAATATTAGAAGAAGGAAACAAAGCTGCTTTATTCACTGGATGACCTCTGTAAATATAATAAATATGAACACTAAAATACGAAGAAAAAGATCCGATAGCAAAATATATGTAATATAAGTAATCTTTGAAAACTTGTGCGCATTTAATCTAATAAATAATATTAGGAAATCATTGCTAAAAATGTTCGTTATATGGGTGCGAAACCTGGACGATAGGAGTTGCAGAAAGGTAAATAATACGAGTTTTTGAAATGTGGTGACGTAGATGAGATGGATGGATATAATCAATAACAGGGACATTATCAGCAGAAAAGGGGCAGAGCGAACAATATGGAGGACGTTGATCAAGATAAGGGATAGATTAATAGGCCACGTTTTAAGGCACGAGGGTCTTGTAAAATTAGCGTTAGAAGGAAGTGTGTGTGGAGGGGTAAGAATGGAAGAACTAGGCCAAGGATGGAAAAAGTTAAGGAAATTTAGGAAAGATGCGGAATGCGTAAATGAAAAATCTTACGCAAGATAGATTAGCATGGAGGGTTGCATCAGACCAGTCTAAGGACTGAATACCACATCAACATCAACACAACCCCACATTTAATTAACACTTCGTTGGAGCACAGTGTTCTTAAGATTATTAAAGAAACAAGTTTGCTGACGTGGACAAGGGAAGTGATCGCATTTCGCAGGTTAGGCGCGAATCCTTCCTCACCCCCTCCCTCCTCACCCCCTCCTCGCCACCCCCGCGCAGACTGCAATT
Source organism: Eucriotettix oculatus (assembly GCA_034510155.1). NCBI lineage: Eukaryota > Metazoa > Arthropoda > Insecta > Orthoptera > Tetrigidae > Eucriotettix > Eucriotettix oculatus. The sequence continues at coordinate 102,621,431 of CM067378.1, forward strand.
CCTTCCCCTTCCACAGCTTTTTCTTCGCCTGGACCAACAAAGCCACGATAAAAATTGTGCACTTTACAGCTGAAACTTAACGGCTGGCTCCTCCAAGTCTGCTTTTACACCATTCGCCACAATGCCTGTCTGCCTCATGGTGGTGGTTGTTCCTCCTCCTCCTCTAATGCATGCATTAAAGGACGCGTCTTTTCCTTCTCCTCCTCCGTCAAAAATTATCACAGACATTTCGCCTCTACGACCGCAATTCTTAAGCTATTTCGTTAACTCGTGTTCATTTCCACACGACGACGATTTCTTAAACAAATTTCCTTAATGGAGAATAGAGTAGATGGATTACTACTAAGGACCTCCCCTTCCCCCTCCCCCCGTTAAGTTTTCTTACCTATCATTCAATGGTTATTGTTACTAAAAAAATGGGAAGGTTACTAAAAAAAATTACATAATTTTGGAACAACATAAATTATTCTTAAAAGAAATGTATATAATTCACATGTAAAGGAGACATTCTAAATAGGAAAGAAAAAGTTAAAGTTATATTTAATTAATTTTTGTCCATATTTGTGTACATCATCAGTTAACAGAAAAAATCTTACAAAAACAAATATATATATATATATATAATTTTCAATGCAAAACATTTCATTGCAATAACAAAGTTACATTTAAAAGCTACCCACATGTGTAATAGTTTTCTGCATTTAAACATTAAGCTTTATAAATGCTTTTTATTATAACAATTTTTTTAACATTTGAAAATTGTTTATTAATCGAAATATCAATTATTTATGTTACGTAAAGTAAAACAAAATAGGGTCAAATATATTAGCAAACTAACCAAATTTATTTTATCACTTAATTTTCCATGTAAATTTGGTCTGTTCATTCTGTTATAACACTAAATTTCTTTTCCGTTCTGCAACTCCTACCGTCAACGTTTCGCACCTATAATAAACCCCACGGTCCATACGAACATTTTTAACGACGCTTTTCCTAGTATTTACTCTTGCATTACCCCTCTTTTCTAGCGAAAGTCTTCCTTGCCTGAGCTATCATATTCCTTGTGTCTATCATCCCTTGTTATGCTGCTTAGGTAAGTTCCTTCAAAATATACCTTCCGAATCTAACACTCCTGTTATTCCACTATTATTTCCCATGCTTCACTCCGTCACCTTGGTTTTTTCCCCCTCCGTCAATCATGATGTTGTAGTCTTAGTCAATTCGGCTTGGTCCTAGAAAGTCTGCGGCTATTGAAGCACACAGCACAAGAATATTACTCATTTACTCTATTTATAAATTTACCTGAAGGAGTGCGTAAAGGTGGATGAAACGTTGTGTTATAATAAGTAAATGTTAGTTTTTTTTTGAGTTATTAATTTGGAGGGTTTCTCACGGCGTGCCCTAGATGGGGGTATGGTCCCACTTGGAGTCGGAAGTCCCCCTTCCCCCCTCCACCACCCCCCCCAATGGTTTGTGGATTCAGTGTCGTATTCCCTCCCGATCGCTTTGTAAATACAGCGGAATTGCGCATCCATCAAATCTAAGCTTTTAATTCAACTTGTAAATAAACACATCGTTAACCCTGAATAAACAGGGCTCCCGGCATGTCAGTGTCACGTCCATACGCTGCTTGTGATTGTTCTACGATGCCAGAGTAATTGTTTCGAGCGATCATCCAGCATGCAGCATGCAGCATATGCAGCCTGCCTATTGACCGTGCTCATCGCCCGCCCGCAGCGGAACTGCTTTGCAGATTACACAATTAAAAAAAAAACGGTACTTACAATTCTTTCCCCCCCTAACCACCCCCACCTACCCCCTTTCCAACTACTAGGCGTATCGGGTGCAGGGCTTACCACGGACAAAGCATTGATGTAGCGCGCAAATCTGCTTATTCACACGCTACTCCATCATAGAGACAAGCCTTTGGTCAGGTCACAATACTATCTACAGGGAACATTAGTGTCGTCACCAAAATATCCTCCATTAAAACACGCCACAACGGATAATCACTCAACAAAATATTACGTAAATTGAGTTTAGTTTACGAAAAAGTGGAATAACAAATGGGAAGGGATATTTTAAAGAAAGTTAAGAAATTATGCTACTTGGGAAGCGTAATAACTAGAGACGGTAGAAGTATAGTAGACAAGACAGTAGCATAGCACAGGCAAGGAAGACTTTCGCGAAAATGACGAATTTACTTACTTTGGTGTAATATAATAGTGAATATTAGAAAATCGTTGCTAAAAATGTTCGTATGGAACGTGGTTTATATGGGTGTGAAACGTGGGCAGTAGGATTTTGAGAAAGGAAGAGAATACAAAATTTTGAATTACCATAGGCGAATGCTGAAAATCAGATGGGTGGATAGAATCACTAACGACGAAATTCTAAACATAATAGAGGAAAATCGAACAATATGGAGGATGTTGACTAAGACAACGGATAGATTAAGAGGCCACGTTTTAAGTCTCGAGGGGCTTCTAAAATTAGCATTAGGGGGAAGTCTGAAGGGTAAGAATGGAAGAGGGTATGCAAGGATACAAAACGCTAAGGAGATTGGGAGGATGTGGATTTTGCTAGTTATATAGAAACGAAAAGGATTGCGCAAGATAGGTTAGCATGGAGGGTTGCCATTCAACCAAAATTCAAACCAAACAAAACACAATACTACGCACCATCACAAACTCACCCTGGTACTTAAGAAATTCCGTCATCCATAAAAACATCAAAATTCCCAATGTAAACTCAGTAATCTCCAAATCCATAACAAACCTAATCAAAAGCGCACTCAACCACCCAAACCCCACCATCCACAACAATCCTCCTCCACATACTCCACGCTCCCGTCGCCTCAAAAGAAAACTTCCGATTGACCTCATCCTTCCCCATGATCACCCTAACCCACCTTACCATCATGCCCGCAGACCACATCCTCATTAATCCTCCATAAATCCTGTCAATCCTCACCCACCTAAGTCGTATGCCCCTCAGGTACTCGCAAAAATAAATAAACATAACCAATTCTCCTAAAGTAGGTTAATTAAATGAATTAACCCATCTTCACGTTATCATGTTAATTATATACCTTTTTAATATTGTATATACTGTATCGTTATCGTCCTAACTGATAATCTGTACGATAAAAGTTTTTAAAATAATAATAATAAAATTGAGGGTTGCATCAAACCAGTCTTAGGACGGAATACCACAATAATTACAACAACAACAGGATCAAAATAAACCATTTATGTCTACGTTACTTCTACCGTCCCTAGTTATTACACTTCCCAAGTAGTTGAATTCCTTAACTTCCTTTAAAATATCCCCAACCTGATCTAACAGCCGTCGTAATTCCACTGTTCCCCATACTACACTCCATTACCTTGGTTTTTCCCTCTATTAATCCTCATATTGAACGTTTCCTCTAGGACGACGTTGATGCCATTTATTATGGTTTCCAAGTCTCCTCCTGACTCTCGTAATAGTAAAAATATCGCCGGGAAATCGTAGGGTTTTTATTTTATTTTCTCCTTGCAAGCTAGAGTACTCATATTCTTGATATGTTGTATTCATATTTTGTTTTATTTGCTTTGTTTTATTTTATTTATCATTGTATAAATAGTTTTCTATACTCATATGTTGTATCCATATTTTTTTCTTATATTTGTATTCTTAGTGTGATATGTAACATATTCTTTGACTTGTCTTATTTCCTCAATAGAGGACTAATGGATCCAATAAATCTTATCTTATTTTATCTAGAGTAGGTACTTCTATTTTTCTGAAGAGACTCCTGCTTGAATTTTCTATCGTGGAACCTGATATAATTTTCTGACATTTTTTTTCTGTTGATCAGAAACATCGTCTTTCCCCGATGATGCAAGACCGCATAACAATATGCTACATGTCCATTAAACAGTGAAAGTAGGGTGAAGAAACTGTTGCTGTTCTTATGAGTTGGTCCTGGAAGTGGATATGATATGTACTGATATGTAATTGATGAATACGTTGTTGTATAGGACGGAAGAACCACGTGATCGTTGCAGTAATTATTATTATTATTTTCTGAGGGGATGTTTCTTTTCGTTGTAGTCGACGGCAGAGGACGTGTTTGGATTAGCAACACGATACAGGAACATCCTCTTGAAGAGAGTGAGTGAGCAGTCGCGTCGCAGTGACAGTGCTTCAGGGAAGATTCGATCTGCTTTACGAGAGAGAGAGGGAGAGAGAGAGAGGAGAGAGAGAGGAGAGGAGAGAGAGGAGAGACAATGCGGACCTGCCTCGGGGCCTCAGCTACGAGTCACCCAGCTATATTCAACTTTATTGTACAAACAATCGACCGCTTTTGCAGTTGCAATGGCAGCGAGCGCACACAAAACCAACAACGGGTCATTTATGCCTCTATTCCAGGACCGTGCCCACAACTCATTGCCAATTGTGGTACAAATTTAAGGGCCGCGAAGGTGTGAGGTGGGGGAGGGATTATAGAGCACCTATTACATATCCACTGTAATAAAAAATAATATAAACCACACTGACACACTATACAGATTCATCCTGAGCATAAAAGAAGGAAAGAAATCAGTCATACTTCTTTGAGACGTTAGATAATTCTTACTTGGGAAACAAATTTCCTGTTTCGATATTTAATATTACAAAAGAATATTTTCTTCTATTTTCACTTGTAGAGAATAAAAAGGTGAACCAAAAATTATCAAAAATTCTACAGACAACATAGACATTAGAAACGACAGAGGCAAGAAAGATTTAAGCAAAAAAGAGAAATTTACATATTTCTGGTGTAATATAATAGTGAATATTACGAATCAGTTGTAGAGAAAAAAACAGGCAAACCAAAATGCTCAACTGTAATACGAGAAACATAGGCATTAGAAATAAGATAATAACGGACCATCTTAAATAACTATTGGTCTTACTACCATCACTAATTTTTAAGGATTTTGAAGAACACAAGTATACAATATCGAGAAAAGGAAGGCAGAGGACACGCAGCAGTAATAAAAATCGAAGGTCAAGAAAAGAAATCCATAATCAAGAAAGGAGTAAGCAAAGGATGCAGTCAGTCACCAACTTGTGTATAGAATAGGCGCTGAAGAAAGTTAAAATGGAATATGGATTACGAATCATACTTCAAGGAGAAGAAATAGAAACCCTACGCTTTGCCGATGTAGTGTTAGGGGAGTCAGAAGGACACTTGGAAAACATAATAAGTGGTATGACCGGGGTCCTCGAGAAAGAGTTTAATATGTAGATTAATAGATGGGAAAACCAAGGTAAAGAAGTGTAGTATGGGAAACAGTGAAATAACAAATGGCGTTAGATTGGGAAGGGATATGTTGACGGAAGTTAATGTTTTCTGATACTTATAAATTGTAACAACTAGGGATGGTAGAGTAGGATAGCACATGCAAGGAAGGCTTTCGCGAAAAAGAAGAATTTACTTACGAGTAATATAAGTGTCAATATTAGAAAATCGTTGTAAATTTTTTTTGCGAAACCTGGACGACAGGAGTTGCGGAAAGTAAAATAATAGGGAAGAGTCAACAATATGGAGGACGTTCACCAAGAGAATGGATAGATTAATAGGCCACGTTTTTAGACATGAGGGAAGCACTAGAGGGAAGTGTGTGGGGTAAGAGCAGAAGAGGGAGGCAAGGATGGAATACGCTAGAAGTTAGTGTGAATGTGGGATGTGCTCGTTATCCGACAAAGAAAAGGCTTTCGCATGATAAAATGGCATGCAGGGTTGCATCAGACCAGTCTTAGGACTGAATACCAGAACAACAATCAACAACCTGCATATCACGTGAACATGTGTTTATGATTTAAATAAACGCAGTGAAGAATAATGTTGTGTGAAACAAATAACAAGCTAAAGCCATCAGCCGACCACCTGTGGTCTAGTGGCTAGAGTCGCTGCCTCACAGCACAGAGTTCCCGGGTTCGAATCCTAGCTTTGGCTAGGAGAGACTGGGTTTAAGACTGCTGGAGAATCAATACGCTGACAAGGTATCACTCCAATTTTAGGAATGTGTCATTTGAGATAAAACTCCTAATTATTACAGGTAGGCCAAGGCCCTTATGGAAGAAGAAGAAGAATGCTGTAATGTGAAATTTATTTCAGAAGAATTATAATTGAAATTTTCAATTATGTATCAAATTAAATACATCAAGGTATGAAGTGGAAAGTTATTTATAGTACACAAGCAAGTGGAATGGATTTTGATTTCTTCCTCGTCTTCTGCAGCAACAGAAGAAGGAGATGAACGTCGGAGGCTATGGCAGCGCCGCCGCAAGTAAGCTCCGAGAACTGCAACAATGCCTTCATTATTCAGATGCGGATCCTCTTCAATATCCGTTATATTTTCATTTTCTCGTCTGCTTCGCCTCATTACGGAATAATAATTGCGAATAGCCTTGTTTATCTGTGAAAGTTTAGACAAAAGCGGGCGCATTCCTTTATCTTCAAAATCTTACAAAAGCCATTTATTATAGTATTATTATTATTAAACTTCGCGTTAAAATATGTGTAGAAACTGCAGTTAATACACGCTAATTAAACTCGAGGTCACTTTCTCCGCCTTTCACCTTCATCAGAAAATAAAAGAGAATTTTTTGTTTCAGTGTAAAAGAAAACGTTTCACAAATATATTCGTTTAATACTAATCTTAAATTTTACTGGGAATGCAATAACTGATCTTTGTAACCTTTATCCCTTCAATTCCAATTTTTATTGTCAATCGTGAAACATATCAATGAAAAATTTTGAACAAATTGAATAAAATTATAGTTTATTATATAAGTACATTCATAATCACCACAGCTTCTCTTTCTTTACTTCACAAATTTAAAATATATAAAATTTAATGCGACCTAACATTATTTATAAGACTTCCCTTTGTCAGTGAACACAGGGAAGCTGATTGAAACAGCCAAATAGACAGAAGATGCGACGACGAATCTAGGTGGCGGCAGCGGACTCTAGAGGCCATAGCGTTGTACATTAAGAGTATCACAGTCTGATTAGTGGCCTCCTCTTATTATTCCCTTTATCTCACTCTTTCTCCTAGCTGTCACTCAAACGGATTTTTTAAATTGATAATGTATTTGACTCGTTTTCTAGATTCAATAACAGGTCGTTTTTAACAATATTTTTCTTTTCTTGATACATAAAAAACATTTTTACATATATATAATTACAGTAATAAATAATAACATATAATAATAATAAATAATAATAATAAATAATATATATAATTACAGTAATAAATAATTTATATATATAAAATTTGTTTTAGCATTAATATATTTTTGCGATTTAAATTTACATTGTGCAATTACTTCTTTTTTTATTATTTTCGTGAAGACACTGAAGGAAAGCATTCTTAACTTATTTCTCACCTTGTCCTTCTTACGAAGGTTGGGAGCTAAAAGCCACCCTCAAATACATTTCATCCTTACTGCCTTTCCAATTTTATACATTTTGTTTGTCGAAACCACTCCTGTTTTCCGGTTACAGCCCCCGTTTCCAGATCCCCATGAAACGTTGGTCGAGCATGTACAAAATTCTATTGACGTTTATACTCTAATTATTTATGACTTTATCATTACGATTATTTCCACTTTTAGTAAATGTTTATTTTATTTCTGATACTATAGGTTTTGCATAATTTGTATTATCATAGTTATGTAATTCGTTAAAGATGATTATTTGATTAATCTTGCTATTTTTATTTCATGTTATGATGTCTATATTTTGGTTTTTATACTCATCGGGTTCCAGACGGACAGCACCAAATAAATTTTCTGCGACCCTCGTATTATTCGTGGATGTTTTCCCTGCCAAACTCAGTCACGTAACCATTTTTGAGCCAATCGCTGCCCTCAAGTTGCTGAGTTTTAAACTGCATTGTTAAGCAATCTGCCTCTACCCCGCCGAATATTTTCTGCAGAATCCACGAATCGAGGTAAGAGAAAGCAAGAATAAAGTTGTTTGCTCCCCGTCGGAAATTCCGTTTCTATGTGCCTTTGCTTTGCCTTGCTGACACCCGCAGAAATTCCAATTAATCTAATTCCAGGAAGACTAGAAAAAAACTATTAAGTTAATATATTAAATACGCACGTTTCACATTTAATAAAAACGATGCGGCAGTAAAGAAAGTTGGATATTTTCTAAACGTTAAAGATAATTCGACCGTTTTATGCATATCCTAAAACTACGTTGTTAGTCTAAATAACCCTTGCATGTATAGATATTTCATTGACGTCACGGAGCACATCGATGCAGACGGGTAAATATTCTATAAAAAAAAGTCCGACGTACATGAGAGAGAGAGGAATGATCACCTCGAAACTGAAGAATGCCAAATACCGTTGTTGAGTTGTGGCGTGTTATAGAGCGAGGCGACGTACACAACCATAGTAGAACACACAGAGCACAGGCAGGCACAAAGAGAAGTGCTGCGAGCAATACCGCAGCCATCAAATAATTCCCTGTAACTGATAGAGGCAGCTAGGAGCACTGCGCTGTAGACATAAATCGTAGAGCACAGGGATAATCTAGCCTGCCATCTATTGCAGATACTCCAACATGTACACATTAAATGAGCGGATTTGGGGTCCGTTGCAAGGGGATGCGAAATTGCATTGGTAGTATGTTGAAAAGCAAGCAACGTTGGTCGTTGAAAAGATTCATCTGGACAATTATCTTCAACAAAATTATAATCATTTTTCAATAAATTAAACCCTAAAGTATACTTGAAGTGAATTAATTTTTATGGCAATTTAAAAAACTTAAAAAATCCATATGATATACGTCAGCAGAAACACCACGAGAATTCAACTTAAAGAATATCAAGGGAATCATTGCAATACATATTATAGGTCATTCAAATTTACGTGATAATACATTCGGTAATGAATTCGAGAACCTCGAAGAAAATATAATCGATGGTTGATTGTTGGATTCATTGGATGTTAAAATAAATATTTTGTAACAGTAAATAAATCCAATGAAACTTTCGAAGTTTAGCCATAACTAGAAAACTTTACCTGCAACAGATTATTGTGCCTAGAGTTGAAAGCGTCAGGGAAATAATAAGTTATATGCGGAGGCTTCGTTTGTTTTATTTACTTCCATTGGAAGTTGTTTATTCGTACACATTTTTAATAAATTATTTATTTATTAGGTGACACATTTTTACACGTATATTCACGTAGCTTTTTAATGAAACTTCAAGTAATATTTTATCGAGGATTTTGGCGCCCAACGTGTGGCTCGAACCCTCGGGCCAGAGGCACTTGCAGTACCTAATTTATTCATTTCAAACTATTAATTAGTTAACACAATGTACAGGTCCAATCGTAAACTTTTAGCCACAATCGTCTACTGCAGATAAAGTTTTCTATTGTTAAAGAAAACCATTTAACTTTATCTACAAATAATAGTACCTATTATTTATGTTACATCAGATTAGAGATGACGTTAAAGGATTTTTTAACACTGGATAACATTATATGCAACAGATGGTTATTGCTAGAGTCGAAAGAAGGCAAAATTAAAGTTATATGTGGAGGCTTCTTTGGTTTATTTACTAATACACGTCCCTCGGAAGTCGTTTATATGTTTTTAATTAATCATTTACTGATTAAGTACGGACTTGTACGTGGTAATTCCCGTAGCTAATTAATGAAAATTCAAAATTTTAAAAATCAGGCCTCGTTTTCGGCGCTCAACGTGTGGCTCGAACCGACCACCCTCTCGCAAGTACACAACTAATTGAGTCATCTGGGAAAATTAAAGTGAAATTTTTAAATGATGCTTCATTAATTAGTTACGACAATGTACAGGTCCAATTGTAAACATATAAATAAAATGCAAATAATGGAGAAAACGTCGAACACAGAGTTCGGGGAGATGGCGTAAGTTGGCGATGAAACGTTTCCAATTCAAATTAAATTGTTCTGTTTCTGACGTTTGGCCATTCTTTGTGTTTTATTTTTGATATTAAGTCAGATCATTATTTATTTGCTATACTCATAAACATGTAACATAGGGGCCATATTTTCAGTAGCTCAGCATTATATTACATCTCATAGTAGGTCTCGTATTAGGTCCAAAAATATGTTTAATTTTGTAAAATAGTGAAGAATTACAATTATGCTACTTTTTTCAGTTATGGTCTTCCCTTGTTTATATTTTCGGGGGATGATTACTTTTCTTAAACATAGAAGTGTTCCGTTAAAAAGTGCTTATTATGTGGATTTTGGCTATTAATTCCCTATACTAATTTTCTCAACCCTGCTGAGGCACCAAAGGCCTCGGTTTTAATTTTCTTATTTTAATTTCTCAAGTTTCCAAGAGAATCTGAAATTTCAGGTCGTGAAAGCAATTAAAAATAATTTTTCTTCGTCAGCCCCTGGTTTATTATAACGATACTAATGGTTAACTTAATTATTTAAGAAGTTGGAAATCAATTTGATGGTCACCAGTATCAAAAAACATTTATAATTAGGAGATGATACAGAGGTCTCTTAATTCTCCAATGTAGTCTTTTCCCGTGCGCCGCAGCTTTCCTTCTCATCCACACAATCAATTTTTCCGGCACCCACTTACTTAATTTGAAGCACTAATGGTTTAGTTGATGTATCGCGACGGTTCCCGCCGACCTTCCAGCAACAGTTGTGCTCTAGTTCCCTCGCTGGATATTTCCAACTAGCCCACTAATCTTGCTGAGGTTTTCCCAAGTGTACCCCGCCCCATCCAAAGCCGTTCGAAAACTTTGGCACTAATGAGTCTTCTCAAGGAAGTTTTCACCCACGCAGGCTTGCCACCCCCTCAGAAAGTAAAGATGCTTTACAAATCATTTCACTCATTGCTTAGCGCAGAAATTGCTTTAATCAGATCTCATTCTTTTTCATTCCGCATTCCTATTTTTCACCATTCTTGTTCTCCACTGGTGGTTAGCCAAAAGCTTTTCCTACTTTTTCGCCTACGTCATTAAAACCGATTTAATAAATTATACAGCACGGCACACAATCATTTAAACCCTTATCATACAGCTGCAGCAAAATAAAGGTTTTATTATCAAAACTTTTATTCACCTTTAACAATTATATGTGATTTATTTTTAATAATTTTTGTCACTTATTATAGTACCTTTATTATAATAAAATACATTTGTTTTAGTCGGCCCAGTAGAAATTTAGTGAGGGAAATAAAAACTATTTTTTTCCATAATGTAATGCCTCCAAATTGCTGGGGTCGCAGGGGGTTGCTGGCTACATTGTAATTTCTGTTGTCTGATTCCAACCAAACAAGTCTCCGTGCGTCTCGTTGAAGAAGCTCAGTCTTTGCAGCCGTTTTGTCATTGCAGGGACGTCGTTATTCGAATTATGAAGGCGAAAATATTGAGGTTGTTAAACGAAAATACATTTCTAGTAAATATTCGTTAAATGAGGAAAAAATTAGTTTAGTGCATTTAATTTATATATTTAAAATTGACACGTTATATCAATTACATCTTAATTTCACACGTTATTTATTGGCGCCCAACGTGGAGGCTCACATTTACTCTTTCTCTGTCTCAGACGAACTTTTTTTCCTCGAAACATTTTATTAGACTTGTTAAATATTAACTACCATTCTCATGTGGTAAAGCAAAATTCCATTATTATCTAATAAATAAATAAATAATTATAATTTTTTTATTTGTGTGTCTGACTGTCGAAGACAGTTTGTAATAAAGAACGTATATTTAAGAAAAAATATTAATCATTGTTTTAAATAAGAAATACGTCAAAATTTGTCAGAAAAATATATTTAATTAATATTTAGTTAATATAATTAAGACGTATCGTGAATATTTTTGGAATTCATCAGGTAAACTTTTAAATGGATAAAATTATTACACTTGTGGATATTATATTAAATATTTTATGTTTCGGTCGTAGTAAGTTTTAATTATTTTTTGCTCATTTGTCAGATTTATTAATTATTATTATTTAAATGTTGATCCATCCGCTAGGTAATATGTACGTCATTGAGTTGAAATAATAATAAAAATTTACAATAAATAAAAAGACGGTCAAAAAGTCAACTTTAAATATATCACTATTTATTCGCAAAAGGGACGTTTCATCGCCATTTTGAGACTTCTTCAGGTTTAAAGCTTGGTAATACATCCTATTTACTCCTTGACTCCTTCAACATAAAATATTATTAAATTTACATGTGAAGAATTTGGTGCCGCGCATGGTTCATCTCCAGCGGCGATTACGGCCGAAATGGTATATTTATTTATTTAACTTCAAGAACACTCGCTTACAGTTTAATTTAAGGGACACGGGGATTGAAATTTTGGCCAAAATCTGAAAAAATATAGATTTTTATTTTTTTTCATATTAATATGCCTATAAGCGTTTACAGATCATATAGCAATACTTTTAATTAGATTACGTCATTTTTAAAGGCTCAGGAGCATTTCAAAACAATTTGATTCTAAATTAGTAAATTATTACTTTCTTCATAAAAATGTGTTTTTCTCAGCTTCATGATTTCTGCTTCAAATGCCTTCTATACAACACAAATATTAATGTATTGTCTTCATTCTTTTTGTACATAATCTACATGTTAATACCTTCAAATAAATGTATTAGTCCTTCATTTATTCAAGTAGTTTAGGTGAAACAAATTTTTTAAATGATGTAAACAGCCAATGTTTAAGTAACCGTATGAAGATTCAGTAAAAAAAATTATTTTCTCCCCAGTTTTATTCAATTTTAAAAAATAATACTGACAATTTATAACAATGGCCAGCCCTACGTATTAATATATAAAAAATATATTCAAGTATTTAACGCAAATCAAATTATCAAAACTGCCAAATTTTTAAAAATAATTTTCAAAATTCTAAACAAACAAACATGTTAACAGAATTTTTTTGTACATTGCTACATTTGTGTGTGTTGTTAAACTCGGTTAAAATAGCTCAGTTGTTTTTTATTTACAGGAATTTCGATTTTCAGTCCCCGTGTCCCTTAACTCTCGAAAGTGACACTGAAGTTCAAAAACACTAAGTTGCGAAAACTTAATTATTTATAAGTGTTTTCTTAAATTTGTTTTCTGTAAATAGCAAGTGCATTCTGCATTTTTTTTCTTTCTAGAGGACTGAAACGTCTCGAGGACGTTAGTTAACCTATTTATCGGTTGCGTTTTAATCTGTTTTGAAAATAGTCGAGTAGAAAATGAGACCAGAACGCTGATCAAACGAATCATCGTTGGACAGTGCCGTGGTAAAATAAAAATATAAACGCGAGACAACGGTGTGCTTTAATTCGTAGAAGCTAATTTAATCAAATTATAATGGATACTGCCTCAAAGTTATAACAGCTTTTTATGTGAGCTGATGAAATGCGTTCGTTCCCCTTTTTAATACCCCCCTCCCCGCCACCCCCACCCCCTACCCCATCCACCCCCTAAAAAAATCAAATTTTCTCTTTCTACGCCACAAACGCAATTTTCCCTTTCTTAATTTTAAATCGAGATACGGTGTCCCTCAGAATTGCACATTAAGCGAATGAAGTGGGCTCCCCATTCAACAACGACCCATTGTTCGCCGCCCTTCTCAGTGAGAGGGGGGAGGGGGTTGCGGGGGTGTGTGGGAGGCGGCATAAAATTTCACACTCTGTACAAAAAACGTGTGTCGATATTTTAATGATATACCGCTTTATGTCGGATATAATTAATTGTTGCCCGATTGATGGTAGCATGTACTGGATTTGAATGGTGCTCGCGTCGAACAATAACTTTGCCTTTCCGATACGAAGATAATTACAAAAGTTAATGGAACACGGCTCGTGGTTCCCGCCGAAAAAAATTCCCAGTATCCCATAACGCACAGACAAAAATTATTTACATACTCTGTTAAAAGGATATCAATTCTTCAAACAACAACAAAAAAAAGAGAGTTATGTTGGCAAAGGGGAAATAAATTGAGGGAGGAATTTGTCAAACAATTCTCGCTAAATTCCGTAAAAATTAACTTTTTTGATTTCAATTCCCGGCTGTTCAATTAGCGTAAGGCATTTGAACGGAATTACACAATAGTTTTTTTAAAAAATAAGTAACAATTATATCACAAAGCGTCGGTTGAAATGAAATATTTTATGTAATGAAACGTTCGAATAACATTCCTCTAAATGTGCAAACACGGTTGTCGTGTTTCAGCCTCTTTTACGGTAAAATAAAATTCTATGTAAAACATTTTTGCAGGCATTTCTAAATTAATCTGTATAGTAAGTGGAGTTGTATGACATGATTTTGGATTAAGTGATTGATAGTATTTAGTTTCCAAATTTTTTCGAGTTAGATATTGGAAATAAGCCGTTTTTAAATTCGTGGGAGCCTTTTCATTTCCGCATTACAACAACATCCCACATCCTCCCTAATCTCCTTACAGTATTCCACCCATCGCTTACCACTTCTGTTCTTACCCCACACACACTCTTCCCTCTAAAGCTAATTCTACAGGACCCTCACGTCTCGAAACATGGCCTATTAATGTATCCCTTCTGTTGGTCAAAGTCCTCCATATTGTTGTCTCTTCTCCTATTCTCCTTACAACGTCCAGGTTAGTTACTCTATTGATCTATCTCATTCTCCTATAACACCTCATTTCAAATGTTTCTATTCTTTTCATTTCTCCAACTCCTATCCTCCACGTTTCGCACTCATAAAACGCCTGGTTCCATACGAACAGTTTTAGTAACTATTTCCTAATATTCACACTTATATTACCCATAAATAAATTCGTCTTTTTCTTGAAAGCCTTCCTTGCCTGTACCATCCTACTCTTTATGTTTACTGTAGTTCTACCACCCACTTCATACTAACATTTTTAAGAATGATTTCCAAATATTGATACGTATATTCGTCTTTTTTGTAAAAGCCTTCCTTATCTACACTATTCTGTTCTAGTTATTACGCTTCCCAGGTAGCAGAATTCTTTAACTCCCTTCCACATATCCCTCCCCAATCTAACACCCTCTTTGTTCAACTTTTTCCCGTACAACACTCAACCACCTTTTTTTACCCTTCTATTAATCCTCATATTGAACTCTTTCTCCAGGACCACGTTCATGCCATTTATTATGGTTTCCAATTCTTCTTCTGATTCCCTTAATACTACAACATCCTGGGCGGAAAGTAGGGTTTTTATTTATTCTCCTTTTATTGTATGCGTATGGAAAGATGATACATGACAATTCATTATTATAAATAAAGTAATTAAAAAATTCTGACTTAATGGCCGACTTAAAGTCAAAAGTGAAGTAATTTTATTTGAACACGTTTGGTCCGAGCCATTTTCGGAAGATACTCAGTTCTTGGTACAAGAAAAATATACCATTGAAAGAAAATAGTTAATAAGTTTAATAGATGTTTAAATAAGCTCAAAAAGGCAGACAAAAATTAGTGAAACAAAAAATAAAGTTTAGTAAGCAACTACATGTTTCGGTCCTGATCTGGACCCTCTTCAGGTTCAACTGAATTACAATGTTCGAAGTTATAACATTCCAAAGATATTGCGGTAGACCAAAGAATACCGTAAATAAAAAACCAAAAGGTCAAAATATTTTTTAAAATAATAAAGATAATTATACATTTGATACTTTACATTTCATGAATTAAGGTTATATATATATATATATTAGTAAGCAAATCAGTGTCAGTTTTTTACATTCGGAGTATTAATGCCGTGTTTCATGTGCATGTGTTTCTGAAACTAATGTCGATAGTTAGGTAGTGTTTGTCTAAAATTTGGAAAATTTATAAACATGTTGTTGCTTTTAAATTTTATATTTAGTGTTTCACGAATTGTCTGGTTTTTTTGTCTTATTTAAACTTATAGGTTGATCACAGGTACAGACCACAAACAGACGTTAATTGATTTACGATTAACCAAAGTACAGATGCGACTTTTTCTAGAATGTTTCGTGATATTAGAGTCGGGAGATTTTTTCGAGTAATTTCTGAAAATATTCGGGATTTTTTCTTTGCTCTTTTTAAAGATATATTTGTCTTTGGTTCTTTATTTACTGTATTCTTTGGCTCCTCTGCAATATCTTTGGAATCTTATAATTTTGTGCATTGTAATTCAGTTTGACCTGAAGAGGGTTCAGATCAGGACCGAAACATGTAGTTGGTTTTAAGTTATATTTTAGGTTGGCCTTATTTAATCTTCTACTATATAAGTAAATAGACTTAGTGTGTTGTAGGTAGTTACAATTAAAACTAAAGCGACGTCGTCACGTTGCTGCTACAATTAATTATGAAAAGTGACTTTAAATGGGAGCGAAGAAACAAGGAGAACCTTTTTTTTATTCTTTCCGCATGCAAATAAGCAGGTTCCGTGAGCTGAATCACTTGTTTGAAATGCAGTATTTTATTGCGGCATCACACTCTCTTTGCTCACCGCATCCATTACACGGCCACATTTCACGGATTCCGCGGCTAGGATTGCAAAGTGCAAGTAGCTCGACGTTATTCAGGGCACGTCCGCCTCCTTGGAGCGGACGGGAAGAAACTGTAGCAAATAGGCGCAACGAAACCGACCGTACACAAGGGCTTCTTATTCCCTTGCCTTACCCTCCAACCCCAGTAAATCACGCCCATTCAAAGCCTGGGGGGGTTCGTTAAATCAGCACATTTTAAAGAACAGGTCGACCTCCAACTCGAAAAGGGAAAAAATTGAAGATCATCGCCATTATTCAAATTACTGTCAGAAAAAGGCGCAAAACGGATTCAGATGGAATCATAATATAAAATTTAAACTTTTTAAAATAAAATAAATTTCGACCGCGGGATAAAGTTTTAGGTTAGAGTCACACATTTCAAAAATAAATTTTTTGATCTTAAAATAAATACAAAAACATAAGAAATGTCAAATATAAAATTTTGTCCTTTTACTGCCGGTTGACGAAAAATTACTTGGAAATAGAAAAAATAACAAAGAATTTATTTAGCAAAGAAACGCTACTCACTGCTACTGTTCATATATATATATATATATATATATATATATATATGGGGGCGGGGGTTAACAGGCTACATGAGGGTGTGATCCTGAAACAAGCAACTCCCCTTTAATAGCACAGAAAGGGAACTGAAAAGAGGGGAAGGTAGAGCAAGGTAGCCAACGATTTTCTAGAGCCCCCGGGCTATATTTTAAGGGATCCTACCCGGTGTTTCACCTAACGAGATGCAGGGAAAACCCTAGAAAACCTGCATCAGGTAGGTCAGGCATTGGGTACTATTCTCACGCCCTCCCGAATGACGGGAGAATAGTTAGCTGTGAGGTGGCAGCATTCCCTTCTCCGTGTCTCCACGACTTTAGGAGGCAGTTGGTCGACTCGTCCAATGGGATCAGCAGACAACTCTTGCCATATTCCCAAGGTCTTCGACCCCAGTACATATACCTCCCAAAACTGGTGAAGATAAACTCATACGTTTAAATAAACAATTCTTGTAAATGACCGTGAATTGAATTCTTTGCATTTTACATCCTAAAGAACTACAATTTTTTTATTTTAAATCAATTAACGTCTGATATATTAAAATGAAATAATTTCCACCGGTTTACTTTTCAGGCAGTTTTTATTTTTTATCAAACAATGGATAAAAACAGTCGGAAAATATTTCATTTTTATTTTTTAATATATCAGACGCTAAATCATTTAATATTAATAAATTTGAAATTCTTTGAAATGTAAACGGCAAAATATTTATAATTTCTTTAAACATTTTTGTTTTATGAATTGTTAACACTAGTAATGTGTAGCAATTATTTGATAAATTCTTTGTTATTATTTCAATTTTCATGGAATTTTTAATCATCCTACAGTTAAGGGACAAAATTTTATATTTGATATTTCTTTTCTTTTGTTTTTACCCCGTTTCTTAATGTCAAGAAATTTATTCTTGAAACCCGTTATGTGACTCTAGGCTTAAACTGAAGCGCGTGTACTAGGTTTTTGAAGGTTACTGTATGAATTATGGTTCACTATGTAAAACAAACGTAAGCAGAGGCATCTTCACCTATTTTAGGAGGTTTATGTATAGGGGTCTAAGACCTTGGGCATACGGTAAAATTATTTCTCTGATCCCATTGGATCAGTCTTGGCAACTGCCTCCTAAAACTTGTGGAGACACCGAGAAGGGAATGCTGCGACTCCCACAAGCAGACTCGTCTCGTGTCATTCGGAAGGGCGTCAGAATAGTACCTAATGCCCGATCTACCTGATGCAGGTTTTCTGGGGCTTTCTCTGAATCTCCTTAGGTGAAACACCGGGTAGGTTCCTTAAACTATAGACCGGGGACCCTAGTCTTTACTTGGATACCTTGCTCTGCCTTCCACATCCCACCACCAATCTTTTCTAATTCCCTTCTTATGCTATGAAAAGGGGAGTTTCCTGTTTCAGGATCACCTTAATGTAGCATCCTAACCAAAAGGTATCCAAAGGATGTTTTTTTCTTCATCTGCTAAACCAAACACAGTCGAATACTACGAATTGGAAGATGATAACAATAAAAAAATTTGAGGTAATTTCCGGGGTTATTTTCCGGGAAGGATTTGTTCAGCGCGTTCAAATTATTTGTTATAAAAGTGTCTGGTGTACGGATGACGGCTATATTTTATGACGTTAATCCCATGAACAACTGCAATGGGACAGATGGGATAGCGCTAAAGACCTCATAAGCCTTCCTTTGTGCCCGCGGCCCTAACTTCATTACCAATTCCGTTTGTGAATGACTACTAACTCCCACTCGTACTTAATTCGTACGTTTCCCAGAAAAGCCACAGACAGATATTGATACATCGTTTGTATCATAGACAAGCGACCAACATAAGTTATTAGAGGTGTATGTGTGTGTAGACTGATTAAGAACTACTACTACTACCACCATCACCAACTCTGGTGAGAAATTCCTCAAACACTCCACACTTAAACATTCTCCAATAAATAAACTGGCGCTGATAACCGATTAGTGATGATTGACCACATACTGATAATGGTTGTCTAGGAGAACTACACTTACCTTACCAAGTACACAGGAGTGGGAGAATAAAACTTATAGGACACTTTAATATGAGGATTAATAGAGGAATGGATTGTACTGTGGAAAACAGTGAAATTTTCTCCACATCCCCGCTAATCTGCTTAGCGGATTCCGTCAATAGCCTCCCTCTTCTGTACACTTCCCTCTAATGCTACTTTTCCAAGAGCCTCATGTCCTAAAATGTGGCACTACTCTTGAACAAAGTCCTCCATATTGTTCGCCCTTCCCCTATTCCGCTAGTGATTCTACCCAACCATCCCGTTCTCCTACAGGACCACATTTCAAAAGTTTCTATTTTTTTCCTTTCAGCAACTACTACCCGTCCACGTTTCGCATCGAATTCCTAATATTCACACCGATATTACCCGTAAGTAAATCCCCTTCTTTTCGTGACAGTCTTCCTTGTCTACTCATTACGTCAACTATACTTCTACCAAACCTAGTTATTACGCTTCCCAAGTAGCATAATTCCTTAACTTCCATCAAAATATCCTTTCCCATTATAACACCCTTTGTTATTCCTCTGTTTCCCATACTACTCTCCATTACCTTTGTTTTGCCTCTATTGTCCTTATATTGAAGTATTTCTACCGTCCACGTTTCGCACCCATATAAAGCCACGCTCCATACAAACTTTGTTATAAGTCGTAATAAAATAATTAGTGCGCCTTCATGATTATTTAAAAAAATAATTTTTGTGCTTAGGTGTTCATTCCTAAGACTGGTCTGATTCTAATCTATCTTGCACAAGCCTCTGCATTTCCGCATACCTAGAACAACACACTTGCTCTCTAATTAACTTAGCGGATTCCACCCTTGGCCACCCTCTTCTGTTCTTACCCCACATACTTCCCTTTAAAGATAATTTTACAAGACCTTATTGTCTTGAAACGTGGCCAATTAATCTATCCATTCTCTTGGTCAACTTCCTCCATACCTGTTTAAAACTTTCTCATTAATTATTCTATCCACCCGTCTCATACTCCTATAACACCACATTCCAAAAGCTTCTATTCCTTTCCTTTCCGCAACTCCTATCGTCCACGCTTCGCACCCATGTAACGCCACGCTCCATTCCAACATTTTTAGCAACGATTTCTTAATATTGACACTTATATTACCCGTAAGTAAACACCTCTTTTTCGTGAAAACCTTCCTTACTCGTGCTATCCTACTCTTTATGTCTACTATGAATCTCGGTCTTTTCTCTTGCTTTCAAATTGTATGTCACTCGACATTTCAATTTCAAGTATTCAAGTCAAATGTTTATTCTGTTAATAAATCCTGTATTTCATGTGCCATGTAACTGTATTATCTTCGGATATAAGTTCTTTTCAATAATGTCTTTAATAAGAGGACAACTTGTGGAGGAAATAGAATAAGAGTGTCCCGGTACCTTGAGGTGTAGCAGCGGAAGCGAACCGAATTTCAGTTTGTTATTCATCAGGTGACGTTGACGAAAATCCTTTCGTGAAGGACGCTTACAAAATTCAAAACATCAAGTTTCACCGTTAATGCCAAATTGCTTTCCCACAAGCCGTAATTAGCGACGGATCAGGTTGCACATTGTTGTTAGCCCAGGGAGGAGACGAGACGAGATGAGACGAGGTGTGGTGGGTGCGAGGAGGACGGAAGCGACGGCCGACTTCAAAGATGAAACAATAAACTTGCTCGTGAATAAGAGAAGTTGAAGGCGCAGGATAATTGCTTGTTTAATTTAATCACGCGCCTCTGTTTACGTCGTGGAAGGAGACGGTGAGCCAACCCAGGTGCTTGCTTGCTGTGCAGTGCAGATTAAACTGGGATTAGATTGTCCCGCAGCCACGGCGGAAGATCACCCTGCTAATAGGAAGGAATGGAAACCATTTCTCAACTATCATAGACGAATATGACAAAGTCTATGACATCATTGTGGCACGTCAGTCGTTAAACTCAATTTCAGGTCAGAACCGGTTTTGAAGGAGGACTCATGTTAAACTAATCTCTTGTTCACCAAGAGGAGGAACCAAAAACTGTTATAAAGTTTAATAGTGTCATATACATGATTTAATTGAATTATAATAAAATAATTAAATAATTTGAGTCTAAGGAAGTAGAAATGCTACCACCCGGAGCTCAAGCAGGACCGTAAAGATATTTCTCACGAAAATCAAAAATGGATTTCCGGGAGGGCGGGCGGGCGTCCTAACCACTGAACTAATCCGAGTCGACGTCTTTGAACCAATTCGACATCCCTCCATTCCAGTAAACCTAAGCCAGGCTCATCTACCAATTCTCTATTCACATTCTTCACATCCAAATTATAGGAAATACGTGAAGAATGTAGATTTGATTAAATTGATCACAGGTACATTGAGTTATAGGCTGAGGAAGTAGAAATACTTTCACCCGAAGCTCAAGCAGGAGCGTATAGATATTTTAGGAGAAAGACAGGAATGGAAAAAAATGTTGACCGGACGCAATGTCCATTCTTCACGTACTTCCTATAATTAGCGTGTGAAGAATGTGATTAGTGAATTGGTTGGTGAGCCTGGCTTAGGTTTTCTGGAATGGAGGGATGTTGAATCGGTCCTGGGACGTCGACTCGGATTAGATCAGTCGTTAGAGTACCCACCCGTATATCGGGATGTCCGTGATTTGAGTCGCTGGTCCGGTCGAAGTTTTTCCAATCTTGTCGTTCGATTTAAATATTTTTTTGGTTTAATACTATACAAGGTGATTCGCTACCAGACCTACAAACTTTCCGGGGATGTAGGGGGTATGGAGACGACTCGGAATCACGTAGGAATACAGGGTTGCAAATGCCGAAGTTGCGAGCTATGGTGAAAAGAAGCAGAGAAAAAGAACAAAAACACATTAATGGGGGACAGATAACATTTTATTGAAAGTTTGCATTAAAACGAAGGATCGCATCTATCTCAATCAAGACTGTTGGGAGGTTTCTTGCAGAACAAAAGGAATCCCGTGCAGCGCCGTTGTCAGGCCTGCCTGACGACGTATGATAGTAATTACGAACACCTGCTGTATTACAACTTTTCAATAAAATATTTTCGGTCCCATGAATATGTTTCTCTTCCTCTTCTTTTTTTCTCTGCTTCTTTTCACCATAGCTCCCAACTACGGCACCTGTGACCCTGAAATCCTATATGATTCCGAGTCTTCTCTGTAGCCCCCTACACCCCCTAGAATTTTATCAATCTGGGAGCAAATCACCCTGTATTACTATTAATAAATTTTGTAAAATATTGTTTCCCTGCTAACCCAAGGTTTACCTATCTTTATCTACTAGATAAAAACCTGTACAAGGTACAAATACGTACCGAACCGTACTTTTCTTCCTTTTTAATTTTCTTTTTCTTAAAATTAACTCTGAAATCGGTAAAAAATTTTCTTTAATTATTACATATATCAGACATAAAAATGCAACCTTTATAAAAGAACAAACCAATTGTAACAAAAATTTGAATTTTCACGTTTTATTCTTTGATGTCTCTTTAAGTTAAAATATTTTACACAGTCGATATTTAATATTTTATTCAACGTCCATATTTCTAAATCAATAGTATGTAAAAGTTTAATAATACTACAAACCGAAAAATTGTTGTAGATTATTAGTTACTTTTGTAAAAATTATCAATATTCAGGGACATTGATAGTTAAAATAGTATGTTTTTAAGTGAAGTCATTATGTGAAATGATAAAACCCAGGCCTGAATGTATTATTTTAAAATGGCCGGGAATCGTGTCACGAATGTTATTAGTGTGTATCATGCAAATGGAAAACAGGTCTCACGAAAGCTCCACGCTACGTGTTCACAGGATCCTACAGATCGAAGCGGAAGTAAATTCCAAGTTATTGAGACGTATTTCTTTCTTTCCTGAGCGGTGGTTCCCACAAGCAGCTAGCGGCCTGCATTAAAAGAGACTTAAGCTTCTTCCCCGGGCAGGGCAGCGGTGGGCGGGCCGACGAGAAAAGAAAGTGCCCAGGGCCTGCAACCTAACCCTCATTCGCATACAAGTCCCGGAAAAAAACACTCCTCCTTGTAAACTAAATATCGCCAGCAAATTACGGGGAGGAAAAACGAGCCCTTAACGTCAACCAACGTAACACAAAATTCTTTAAAGGAAAACAATAGTAACAGTAATTTTTTCCACCCTTAGAAAATGAAAATTATTGAAACGGCTGTGATAACAAAAATCTAGAAGCAATTTTTTGTCAAACCACCACATTTAATTTTTATAATGCTACAATGTATAAATATTAACTTATCTGACAATTTATAAGCGTTTCTAAAAATTCAGCTTTGCATATATTTACATTAAGTTCCATGCAGTTAAGTAAATACAGTAAAATCAATCACACAGCATAGCTTTTCTTTTTTAATGGAATCAGATACGTTGAACTTGCTGCTTCATCTAAAAGTGTCCCTTAAAAGACATAAATGAAATTATTTTAACTGTACGTTGCCACCATACATTTATTCTTATTCCATCCGGTGTTGTGGACGTAAAATGTTTTAAAATGGATAATTTTGTAAAGAAATGTTAATATTGACTGTACTTCGTGTGTTTCTGTAATAATTAATTTTTCTAAAGTTAATTTGGACTGTTGGGGGAAAAAACGTTGCAAGCCTAATTTGCACGTCTTGAGTTGTAAATCTTTAATGTGTCTAGATAAGGAAGCGTCAATACCCAATACAGCTTCGTTTTACAATTGATACGATGTCTGCCACGTCTCCAACTCCCAGTCCACCGGGCAAATTTTCAATTGGCGAAGGCTCCGTTGACCGATAATCGACGGATACACTATCCCGCGTATTTGAAATGTCGAGAGTTGAAATCCTACACTCCGGTGATTGCGACAGTTGTACGTGGAATAAATTCAGTCGTTCTACTAAGTGCGAGAAACTGTTTAAAAGTTCAACCATACATTTATTTATGTTGCTACATCTCAGTATCTGCAGCCATAGCTGAGAGGTTGAGGGCTGGACTCCATAAATGTGGACTCTCATAACAACCATTTTTATTTGTTTTCATTAAGTTTCTGGTATTTTCTATTTAATGTTCTGTTTTACGAATATTCCACAAATGTATAAATAGAACTGGACCTCGAAGTGGAGGCAGTGTTTCGTCTATAACCTCTAGCAGTGCGTGTTAATGTACCTCACGATCCCTCAGAAGCGTGACAATATAGATTGTGTTTTATGTACACATGTTATAGACAATTGAATGGAGAAGAAAGAACAAAAATTTCTGAATTTACTCCTTCATTACTTAAGAGGTTTTAGCCGTTATTTATAATAAAAAAAATAAAACTTACTAACGAAATGACATGTTGACGAATAACCTGAAGGAACCTTGGACGAAGAATTACTCGCCCTCTTTCAGAGTGCAAAATATATATTTTTTCAAATGTTATCAAATATATTGCATGTGCAATTTAAAATACACAACTGCAGGCGAAACGGTATCTATAAATTGCTAACAAGGTCATCCCCTTCTTTTATTAAGTGTTGTGACGATTTTACCGCAACCCCAATCTCTCGCTTTTGGCTCCGGGCGCCCTGTATGTGTGATAACAACGCCAAAAACTGCAACGGCAACTGCAACCTACCAGTGCAAACTGAGGTTGGAAAGAAATGTACTTCAAATATGGTTAATAATATAGGAAAGGGAAATTTAACCCACACCAAACTAAGCCAAATTAATAGTTGTATTAATAAATGAAACCGAATCTAAGTTAACTGTGTCAGAAATTTAAATTTATACAGCGGTTGCTCAGCATGTTATATCGGACAAACTAAGCGTGCTATAAATCCCGACTTCAGAGCACGGCCAAGTTCAGAGCTGCTCAGTTTTAAAAGGATAACAAAGAAGTGTACAGCCAACTGTTAAAACGTTTTCAAGTGACTTAAAGGGATATGGAAGGTCCAGTCTTGCCAATGTCGAAAAAAGGTGTCCAGTTCTCGGAAACCGTTCTGTAGACCTACATGTGGCAGCAGAATAAATGTTTTATTATGATTAAAATTCAATTAAAGACAAATTTTAATAGAATAGTCTTTCAAATACACCAAAAATGATATAGGGTTGTTTCGATAGTCATAAAATACTAAATTATAAGCATATATAGGATCCTCCATCCCTTATCGGTCGTAATCAGGAAAGGAGTAAGACAAGGATGCAGTTTGTCGCCCATGCAAATTAACTTATATATTGAACAGGCGATGAAGAAAGTTAAAACGGAATATTGAAAATGAAACATACTACAAGGAGAAGAAACAAAAACCATACGCTTTTGCGGATGTTGTTGCACAGTTAGGGGAGTCAGACGAAGACTTGGAAACCATAATAGATGGCATGACGGGGTCCTGAAGAAAGAGTTCAATATGACGATTGATAGAGGGAAAACCTAGGTAATGGAGTATTGTATGGGAAACAGTGGAATAACAAAACGTATTAGATTGGGAAGGGATTTTTTGATGGAAACTAAGGAATTCTGCAACTTGGGAAGCGTAATAACGAGAGTAGGATAGCAAAGGGAAGGAAGGGCTTCGCGAAAAGGAGAAATTTACTTACGGGTTAGATAAATGTGAACATTAGGATAAAGTTGCAAAAAATGTTCGTGTTTATATGGGTTCAAAACGTGTACCATAGGAGTTGCGGAAAGGAAAAGAATATAGGGGAATGCTGAAAATCATATCGGTGGATAGAATCGCTAACGAGGAAGTTCCAAACAAAATAGGGGAAGAGCAAACAATATTGGGGACGTCGACCAAAAGGAGAAATGGATTAATAGGCCACGTTTTAAGGCACGAGGGTCTTGTAAAATTAGCATTAGAAGGAAGTTTGTGGGGGTAAGAACCGAAGAGGATGGCCAAGGTTGGTACGATGTGGGGTGTGTGATTTATGAGGAAATGAAGAGGCTTATGCAGGATAGGTCATCGTGGAGGTTTTCATCAAACCAGTCCTTGGACTGAATACCACAACAGGTATTTCTTTTGAACAATGTGTGATCCTAGATACGTAAAGTTGTTGTATTCATTCCTAAGTCTTGTCCGATGCAACGCTCCATGCTAACCTATCTTGCGGATGCCTTTTCATTTCCTTATAACAAGCACAATTCACCTCCTCCCTAATCCGCTTAGTGTATTCCATCCTTCCCTCCCTCTCCTGTTCTTACCCCAGACACTTCCCTCTAATGCTAATTTTTCAAGACCGTTGTGTCTTAAAAGTGGTCTATTAATCTATCCCTTGTCTTAGTCAAGTTAAGGAAACGAAAAATACTGGCCACACTATGTCCCAGTGTTTCCTTATTGAGCAGAGGGTAAAAATGGCGTTCACTGTCGTCGGTCTTCGCAAGTTCTTGTTGCGCCGCCGCCGAGGGAAGTAGTTGGAGCAACTGCGGGCCGCACGTGTCCTCTGCTCTAGTGACAGTCCTCGACTGCAATCACGCCAAGTAGCGTCCATGTAATTACGTCATTACCAGCAGCCGTCATTAGTGGCACGGCGCCTGCTGCTAGCGCCCAATTGCATCGCCACCCACTCCCCCTTCCCCCCTGTCCCTGTCCCTGTTTGTAAACTCACTGGCTCTCGCCTTGGACGGTCCGCACTACTGTCGATGTTACTCTTCAGGTATGAAGGAAACACCCATCAAGTCTGCAGAAGAACTAATTCGGTTTCCCCAGTATTCTTATATTTAAAATTATCTTTCGGCACTCTAATTGTTCCAATAGGTCATTCTATAACTCTGACAAAAAAAATCCGAAAATCTACGGCCTTGAAAATAATCAAATTATTTTTTCTATAATAAAATAAGTGATTAAATGATTAATAAAAAACGCTCGATGGTATCATAAACAAACATTCGGCAGATTTTAAGCTTTTTCAGTATTTGGAAAAATTCCACAGAATTATTAGCCCCTCCCCCACCACCATTCAATTTTTAATTTCCACAAATAATACGTGAATCAAATGTAATGAAGATAAATAATTAAGTAGTGGTTAACGAACAGAAAAATTGAAATTACCAGTATATTTTATTCATAAATTCATAATTATTAATATCTAAATAAATAATTGTATAATAAGTAAATAATTTCTTCAAATAATTTTTTAAAATTTTTGTTAAAAGACCGTTAAATAATTTATTATGATAATATTTTTTCCTCCCTTATTATCAGTCACTTCAATAAACCAAAAATATATTTCAATTTTTATTCCCAAACTTTATTTGGAAGAAGCTTTCGGCAATTGCCTTATTCATCTACAAAATAAATTACAATTTTTTTGAAACATTCCAAATTTCTTATTTTGGTTTATTGAAGTGACTGTTAAAAATAAGGGAGGGAAAGAATTATTACAACATATGTAAGTAATTGTCATTGTGTTCGAAAATAACCAGTCAGTCGAAGCGAACTTTATAATTTCTTTTTTAAAAAAAGGTACCTGCTTCTTCTTTCACGTCTCCACTCACAATGACACCAGCACAAGGCTACATTTTTACGCTGGCAACAGGAAGTACAGTAAGCACTAAAAGGTAGTGACAGCCTTTATGGTTACTGCGTACGGAATTGAAGGGAAAATTCAGGCAGGATAACACAGAATGGAAGAAATTACATTTAGTTCCATACTATTAACGGTTGCGGAATGCGTAGACGTAAAGTCCGTCCCGGTTGGAAGCGTAATTCCGGTAATAGTAATAACAACATTGAAATGTGCAATTATGAAACAGAATAAATGTAACAATAAACGTGGGGAGATCTTGAAATTAAAAATTACAAGAGTTGTACAGTTTTAAAAATAACTGTCAGAAACCCTGTAGAGATAGGTAAAGTAAATGGGGAAGTATAAATATAGTTGAGGTTGGCAGAAATATATACATAAACGTATACTTCTAATGGAGTCAAGTTGATATTGAATCTGTATCGAGTGATTTTGCGATGGAATTTAATAAGTCTCGTGTTTTTACTTTAACTCTTGAAAGTAGACTTTTCTATCAGCTACGAGAAAATTTGAGTAAATTAACTTTTACATCTTGAATGAAACATGCTACATTCCTCGCTTTTGTCCTCTCTCTCTTCCCCTGTTTCAATGCAGTGTAAAATACTCTAATTACTAGAAGCTAATAGTTCAGTGAATAAACATTCCTTATAAAAAGTACTATTACATTAGTTCAAGTATACAATGAAACGTTTCTTCAGCGAGCGTAATCGCAGTAGTGAATGAGTACTTGGACTAGACGTCATTAATACTCCTCCTCCTCCTCCCCCCCTTTGCAGTTGTTTATTTATGTCTGTATGTGTTGGTACCCCTGTGATGATACACAATGAACCATTAATTCATTAGTATCATTGAGTATGGTAACTTTCACAAAGCTGGATGAGATTAATTGAGTGCATTTGTGGCATTATTCACGATGCTTATTCCGACGTAATTTGAATTATAACATTAATCATTCATTGAATTTTCCTTTGAGTTTATTTTTTATGGTACGGTAACGTGACGTTTTATGAACATAAAATGAATAGTATTACCTTTACGAGATTAAAGTCCATTTCTATGAACACAAAATATTAATTCCTCCTTTTCGTTACCGATAATTCGTTAAATTTCTTACCCAAATACACTAGTTATATGTTGCGGTTTTTAAAATAAATATATTCCATAAAGATTATTTTTTACGTAATTACAGTCTGTAAAGTGCTAATAATAATAACAATATTAATACAAACAAATTTCCGTACCATTTGTAACAAGAATATGAGAAAAAAAATTATAAATATTTCAAAATTTCGTTATTAGTTTCTTTTGAGTAGTAAATTGCGTTACAGAATCAGCCTAAATTAATAATAGTGTTAATTAACTGATTCCATATAATGTCAGGCGCCTACAAAGTACACAGACATGCAGCAGTCGTGACTGTTTGGTTGCATACTTGGTAGGCGCTCTCGTGTCCCACATGTTACGTACTGTAAATAAAGTAATTACATTACTTTCTTTCCTTTGCTATTGCATACCAGTTAGTTTTCTGTCCACGTTATTAACTATCTTCAAAATATCCCTTCCTCTTGTTATTCCACTATTTCGCACTTTGCATCACCTTCGTTTTCTTTCTATTAATTAAATATCCCTTCCCCTTGTTATTCCACATTTCTTACACTACATCAACTTGGTTTGCTTTCTATTAATCCTCATGTTGTACTCTCCCTCTAGTATTACGTTCATTCCATTTATTACAGTTTCCCCTACAGCCAATACTTTAGGGTTTTTCATTTCTTCTCTTTTCATTTTGGTCCCTTTCCATGTTCATTTTTAACTTTATTAGTCCCCTGTATTTTATATAAGCTAATAACCACGGTTAAATTCAAAAACTGACGGAATAAGTCAATATATGATTTTATTATTTTAACGTCCCATTAACAATTGTAACCATTAGGGACTTCCATATGATCACCTTGCACTCAGTGACATTTATGACGATATTCTAACAGACTTTAGATTTAAAAACCGATTATATATTTTCTAATAGCTTGCTATGAGCCGATAACGTGAATAGAAATTTCATAACCCTTTCCGAGTGGGCGAGTTCCCCTCTCTGATCTGGGAAAAAGCCAGACTGGTGTATTTTAGAGTCAGGGTGACAGGTATACCTTTAGTGTAGTTGAAAGTTTTTATGAGAAACATTAGGAACAATTATAGGAAAAAAGAGAGAAAAAGCATGTAGTTGTTTAAAGTCTTATGGGACTATATCAGGAAACATATTAAGATCAATGAACTCTATAATAATGGAGACATAATAAGAGAAATTTAGTTCGGAGAATCCGATGTGTGCTACATGAACCAAGACGAGAGAAGGGATGTTGGCTGAAAGAAGTATCTAGCAGGTGACCCCGTGGAAAACTGAGACAAACCTAATGGTACCAAGTTGAGACCGACACAGAAATTGAAATTGCTGAAAGAGATGCGGAAGACCGATCAAAATGAAAATGTTTGCTGATGATATTGTGGTATTAGTCTCTCAAAAAGGAGACTTGGAAACCGTAATAAATGGCATGGACGTGATCCATAGAAGGAAAAACCCAGGTGATGGAAAATACTATTTGAAACGGTGGAATAACGAAGGGTGTTAGATTGGGAAGGGATATTTTGAATAAAGTTAAGGAATTCTGCTACTTTGAATGCATAATAACTTTGGAGTACGGTAACACAGACAAGGAAGAGGAATTTACTTACGGCCAATATAAGTAGGAATATTAGGAAATGATTATTAAAGTAGTTCGTTATATGAGCGCAAAACTTTGAGCATAGGAGTTGCAGACAGAAAAAGAATAGAATCTTTAGAAATGTGGAGCTATAGAAGAATGAGATGGGTGGAGAGGGTAACTATCCAGAATTTCTAAACAGAATAGGGGAAGTGAGAACAATATAAAGGACTCTGACTGAGAGAAGGGATAGGTTAATAGATCAGTTTTGAGACAATGTAAAATATCATTAGTTAGAATTCTGTTCTTTGCGAAGCGTAATAACGAGGGATGGTAGAGTATAGTAGATATAAAGAGTTGATAGCACAGGCGAAGAAGGCTTTCACGAATAAGAGGAATTTACTTACGAGTAATATACGTGTGAATATTAGGAAATAGATAATAAAAATATTTTTATCCTATTTGCCGTTATATGGGCGCGAAACGTGGACGAAAAGAGTTTCCGATAGGTAAAGAATAGAAGACTTTGAGACGTGGTGCTGTAGGAGAATAAAATGTGAGGAAAGAATCACTAACGAAGAAGTTCTAAGCAGAATAGGGGAAGAGCGGACAATATTGAGGACGTGGTAAAAGGAAAGGGATAGATTAAGGCACAAGGTACTTGTAAAATTAGTATTAGAGGGAAATTGTGGGTTGAAAACAGAAGAGTAATGACAAGGGTGGAATCCGCTAAGGAGGATAGGGAGGATGTGATAGTTATGTAGAAATGAAAATACTTGCGCAGGTTAGGTTGGGCTGGAGGGTTGCATCAGACCAGTCATAGGACTGAGCACCAGAACAACGACAGCTACGGGGTAAAATTAATAATCCAACCCGAGTGCAGACCTCACCGCAAGGCGTATCGAACAACGTCGTAGATGGCGTTTAATGTCTCTAGAAATTAGATAATAAATTTGATTCATGCGGTCGCTCGTGACTCCACTCAATCAAACTCTTACACTTTCATTTTTCACCAGATATTTTGGGGAGAAAGCGTCGGACAAATTTATCGCCATTCATCGCGTGGTGGCATTAATTTCATAGCGCTCCAGTCGCAGTGCTCATTGTTCTTTGAGACAACCGCGACAAAGGAACCATTTATTACTACAGTTGAGAATCTCCTTAACTCTGGTCCATGTTACCCATAAATCACTTTATTCACGGCTCTGTTGAAGGCCTGTGCGAGGGAGGGAGTGAGGGAGGTGTTAATTCCAATCGGCGTGACGAGGCATCGGCGGTCGACTACCAGAAATAAATCATCTGGGCGAATTCACTGAGCAGAATTCTTCCGATGCACTGACTGCCTCAGCAGTTACAAACGCATTTCGACACGCATATTACACACAATATGAATTTATGGCCGTATTATGTGGGCGATAGATCACACTTTTACTACCCCAGGTGCCACTTTAACGACGCGCAGGGCTGAAGCTACAACTTGATGTGTACGGTAATTATTATGGACTCTCTCCCTTCTTTTCTCTTAGTTGGTTTATCGTGAGATTTATTCCACCCGGACTGTCACACTCCACTCCACTTACGCAGCCCCGACATTAAACTGCAATATATTGATGTAATTACCATTCGGCACCTGTTTAAATTAATTAGATTCATCCCACTTGACGGAAGCAGATTCCATAGCTCTATTGTGTTTACATTATTATGAATTAAATATATGTAACTAGAAAATAGTTTGGGAAAAATTTGCTATGGCGTTATTTTGGTTCATTTCCTTACTTACCACAATAGGTGTCCTGCACGACAAAGAAAATAAATAGGAAGAATATTAGGAAATTGTTCCTAAAAAAATATTCGTATGGAGCGTGGCGTTATATTGGTGCAAAACATGGACTATAGGAGTTGGGGAAAGGAAAAGAATAGAAGCCTATAGGCGAATGTTGAAAATCAGATGGATATATACATGGCAAACCAGAATAGTGGGAAAGGGAACAAAATGGAGGATTTTGATAAAGAGAAGGGATAGATTGATAGGCAACGTTTTTGAGACACGAGGGGCTTATGAAAGCAGCATTAGAGGGGAAATGTGTGTGGGGGTGGGTAAGAACAGAAGAGGAAGGACATTGCATGGAATGCGCTCTAAGTGTGAATATTAGGAAATCGTTGCTAAAAATGAAGCATGGACGATGGGAGTTGGGGAAAGGAAAAGAGTAGTAGCCTTTGAAATGTGGTGCTATAGGCGAATGCTGAAAATCAGATGGGCGGATAGAATCTCAAACGAGGAAGTTCTAAAGAGAAAAGGGGAAAAGCTAACAATTTGTAAGACGTTGACCAAGAGAAGGGATAGATTAATATGCCACGTTTTAAGGTACGAGGGTCTTGTAAAATTAGCATTAGAGGGAAGTGTGTGGCGTAAGAACAGAAGACGGAGGACAAGGATTGAATCCGATAAGCAGATTAATAATGTGTTGTGCTAGTTATAAGGAAATGAAAATGCTTGCGCATGTAGAAATGCTTGCAGAGGATAGGTTAGCATAGAGTGTTGTATCTGACCAGTCTTAGGACTGAATACCACAACAAAAACATAATGATGATAGTCAAAATAGAAAGAAAAACATGTACATGTGACCGTAGCAGAAAAATTGTTAGGATATTTCGTAGAGTACTCATTAGAACTGTCTCGAATCAACTCAGATGCCTCGTATAATGACAGCTTTTTCCGGTTTCCACGACATCCTCAAGACAGATGATTTCCTTTTATCGAACGCAAAATTTCAAGGTGTTTGATGTTTAATACCTGTTTGTTTTCCTATATTTTAGAGGACGCCATGTTCGAAAGAGTAAGTGACCTTGTCAGGTATTAGCTCGTTTTGTTGTCCACCATTCACTCTAGTTTGTGGACGTCGAGACGACGGCAGTTGCAGGCCCGGAGCTCATTACGAAGACGTTTGTCTCAATTAGGAGGAAACCGCCACTGGACAAAGTCTCGGAAAACGAACTAAAAATCTATAAGGCTCCGCCAAAAACGAATGTTCAGGGACATAAAACTTAGTAAGATAAAACACAAAAAAATATCTAAACGTCAGTGTATATTGTAACGGATATAAATAATGAGTAATACAGTTGAATTCATTACTACATAAACACAATGTGCGTCAATAAATGGGTCTGAAATCCCAAGTGTTATTTTTCTTGCCAGTTTATTGTAGCAAACGAAATATTTTGATACCCCCCCCCCATGAACAGTAAATTAAATCTAAAAAATACGAAAACATATTCTCCACACAGTTGGTAATAACTCGTCCGGCTCCGCAAATTACAGAACAGCTGGGAATTAGAGAGAGACATGAAGAAAAGCAGAGGGATAAGTTGAATACTTTTAAGGATAGTGTATTTGGTTGGGTTGCCCTGGGAAACGCATGGGAAAAATTAAATTTTTAAAAACGAATTACTTAATTCCGATAAATAAATTGGTTATCTTCAAGTTTCCGTTTTTTTTAAAACAAAAACATAGTTGCAATTATGTTGAAAAGTCAGGAAAACTGGACCGAAATTGCAGGACACACAGAATATATTCCGAGGACAGAGAAGGACGAAAAAGACGCTCTTTAATAATAAGAAAACAGACTAGGCTTAGAATAGACACCGCCCCGAAGTAATGCTTACCTCTATCAGTGTGCGTCAGGCATTTCCCAATTTCCCTCATTTAATTAAATATAAACTTACATTATGATTTGAATATTTAGTTATTGGAACACGAAGGAGCAAATAGGCTTATTACAGTTGCGTGATGATTTGAGTTGTAGTCATTGGAACCGAGGTACACGCCCCTAACTAATGATTGGAGCACAGCTAGTGACGTCACAGTCCATTAACGTGTATACAAAGATGGGAAAATCGTGATGCATACGTTTGTGGAAACGAATTCCCGAGTAGAATTTCTGTGAAAGTCAAATTTACCTAACGAACGATTAAAACCAATGATTTATTTCTACCACCAATGGAAACTTATCTTTTGCAGAAAAAACGAGTCACCCCTGAGCGAGTCTCTCTTATGAATAAGGATGACGTCATCTTTTAACTTGGACATGGTTTGATTTTGTACTATCGTACTACGTGCGTCAAAACTAATTATATTTTACTTAAAATGACTTTAGAATCGAGTCTGTAAGTTAAAATAATATCAATTTCCAAAGTAGTACCGTTGCACTACGTGAGTCAAACCTTTTTCTTTTAAATGACTGTAATGCCACGTCATAAAGTTAAAAAGATAAATTAATATGAATTTTTAAACGTTTTAAAGTCCTTTTTGAAACACGCTGAATTTATAGACAACCTTCACGACACGATTACTCTTACCTGATTAGGGTTGAAACATGGACGGTAACGTTCCTGTAGTTGATTAGACAAAATTATTTGAAATTGTATAAATTTATATAATTTTAAACCTTTTTCTTTTCTTTTTCCACGTATGAAACGTGTATTAAAGACGTTGGGATGGCGTAAGTCACTCGTCAAGTTCTATTAAAATGTGAGGGGTGGGTCCTTTACGCCAATATAAGATCCTGAGGACTGGACATAAAAAGTTTAAGGCGACGATTAAAAGAAATTGACAGTCGTCCTAGAAATTCCTAGAGTTTTTCCTCACCATTTGCAATTATTTTTTTCAAATACTTTCACCTCAAATTCAACATGCTGCATTTATTTATGTTTTTCCGTGTCAGCTACTGAATTCGTTTTTGTTATTAATTAAATATTTGTGTTTAATCAATACAATGACATTAACAACTGATGTTTAAATATTTGCCTTTGGAAGGTAAATGGATCGCCGATTTGTTTACGTTTAGAGGGTTTTATAATTTCGAGTGACGTTATTGCCTTTAGCAGCCATAAGTTTTTTTTAAAAATTTAGATCAATATTAATATGAACGGAAGTTGAAAAGGCTCGAAATTTTGTAGATTGGTGACTTTCTAAACAGGATTTTACTGCATTTTAGGCCTCACGGCGTCTGGAATTAATTTATGCACACAAAAAAATCTCACAAGTTAGGCTCAGTAAAATGAGTTCAATTAATGTAAAAAAGGGCGAGACACCCCCTTTTATCTCTCTTTGTGAACCTGTCAAAATAGTCACCCTACACGTCTTCCACCTCAATTTCCTATCGGCTCAGATCGGCGTTAAAAAAATGAGGAGATAATTAATACTATCAACCCCGGTCACATTTCAAATACATTCCCTTGTTCATGTAGAATAAAAATATTCAGAGATTATAAGTTTAATTCCACCCATCAGCCATTTAATATTTAACTAAAATAACTGCGCACATTAAATAAAAACCCTACGCTTTCCCGATGACATTGTAGTAATAGGGGAGTCAGAAGAAGGCTCGGTAAATGGCATGAAATGTGGTCCTGGAGAAAGATTTCATTATGAGGATAAATATAGGGAAAACCAAGGTAATGGAGTGTGTTACGGGAAAATGTGGAAAAAATAAAGATTGTTAGATTGGGGAAGGGATATTTTGACGGAAATTAAGGAAATCTGATACTTGGGAAGCGAAATATCGAGGGATGGTAGAACTATAAAAGACATAAAGAGTAGGATAGCACACGCAAGGAAGACTTTCGTGAAAAACAGGAATTTATTTACGGGTAATCTAAGTGTGAATATTAATAAAACGTTGCCAGAAAAGTTTTTATGGAGTGTGGCGTTATATGGGTGCGAAACGTGGACGATAGGAATTGCGGAAAAGAAACGATTATGAGTTTTTTAAATGTGGTGCTATAGAAGAATGAGATTGGTGGATAGAATCACAAACGAGGAAGTTCTGAAATGAATAGGGGAAGAGCGAACAATATGGAGGACGTTAACCATGAGAAGAGAAAGATTAGTAGGACGCGATTTAAGACACTAGAGTCTTATAAAATAAGCATTAGTGGGAACTGTTTAGGGAAAGAGCAGAAGAGGGAGCCCAAGGATGGAATACGCTAAGTGTGCATAGGCGACCATTTAAATTCTACAATAAAAAGGTTAAATTAGCATCCCATTCAATGCTAATATTATTATAAATATTATATTCAATGTTGTTTGTGTGTATATTTATAATTTCAAGGAGAAGCCTATTGGATGTTTCCATGGTGACCGAATTTTTTGAGTAATAAATTGAAAAATAATGTAAAATTAGCATTAGAGAGAAGTGTCTGTGCTAAGAACAGAAGAGGGATTAGGAAGGATGTGTGATGTGGATGGGTTGCATCAGACCAGTTTTTGGGACTGAATACCACAACAACATCCTATGAAGGGTTAAAATTCGCCGAGTGTGAAGCATGCGTGGGCCTGAAACATGGAAAAAAAAGAGGTCCCCTAGAGACTACGGTCTAAAGTGAACCTGCAAGAAGAGCATTTCAAACGGCGAAAATATCCATCTTTAAATCCGACAAAAGAAATTTTATTATTCTGCATTTCATGGGAGGCGCGAGGAATTTTTTGCGTATGAATCCAGGGCTGATTTCCTGTCAAGTTAAGAAGGTGAATAAATTATTAAGTCACGAAACTCGAAGTGTGACATTTTTACAGACCGCTTAGAGGGAAGAGAAACATCAAATTGATACGCATTCTCAATTTAAAAGTAATTATAATTTTGAGGTTGAACATCTAATTATTTAGTTAAATAATTGTCTCTTTACATGTAAGTGGTACTAACCAGGAAAAACACCCTTTGTGATGCAAGACATGTTGACGAAATTTGTTTTTAATAATGTCAAAACCTAAATTGAATAACTATTCTATGAAATTCCGTCCCAAATTTAATATTTTCTTATGAGTTATAAAGTAATCTTTGCAGTAGCTTTGTTAAAATTACTACATTACGTCATGATGATAAATTATTCGCTTATGGGATTTCGGGCGTGACCGTCAGGGGCTGGAGATGGTCCATGTGCTACTTTTTTTTTTGGTTAACAGGCTACATGAGGGTGATCCTGAAACAGGCAACTCCCCTTTAATAGCATAGGAAGGGAATTGAAAAAGGGGGGATGCGGAAGGTAGAGCAAGGTAGCCCAGGGTTAACTAGGGCCCCCGGGCTATGGTTTAAGGATCCTACCCGGTGTTTCACCTAAAGAGATGCAGGGAAAACCCTAGAAAACCTGCATCAGGTAGGTCGGGCATTGTGTACTATTCTCACGCCCTTCCGAATGACGGGAGACGAGTTTGCTGTGGGGACGCAGCATTCCCTTCTCCGTGTCTCCACCAGTTTCAGGAGGCAATTGGTCGACTGATCCAATGGGATCAGCGGACAACTCTTGCCATATGCCCAAGGTCTTTGACCCCAGTACATATACCTCCTAAAATAGGTGAAGGTGTCTCGGCATATGAGAACTTTGATAAAAAATACCCAGAGAGAGTACGAGGCATCCCCGACATGATCAGGTAAGCCCCGCAGTCACTCTGGGCTGAAGCGTCTGCGAGAAACTCTCGCAGCGCCTCCCTTCCATTGTCCATGTGCTACACCAAAATTTCCAAACATGTTAATTCAATACTCGTTTCGACTGAGGGAGTCGAGGAGTAAGTATGTGATGTATTGCTAAGTTTTAAGCCTGAAGAAGTCTCAAAATGGAGATGAAACGTCGTTTTGTTAATAAATAGTGATATATTTAATGCTGATTTTTTGGGCCGTTTGTTTAATTTCTTTCTTTTTTTAATTGTATTGGAAGATGTGACGATTGTAGTACTGTTTTAAATATTACAGTATCGTTACTGAAAATAAATGTGATTAAACGTGGTATCGAGATAAATTTCAACCTGGGAGAGTGTTTTATTTTTTGTCCGTTGACGCAGTCGTCGAATTTATTGAAATATTGGGACTAGGGTGAGGGTTTTTTTTATTTTTATTTCGTGATGTGAATGTATGTAAAGGGGCGGAGCGACACTCTCAATTAGAGCAGCGTCGGAATTTCCGATTGCCGTAATAATGAGAGAAGCACATTTGCTAGAGGAGAGTATTCCCGCTCCGCTGCGTATCGGCCCACTCAAACATTATGCAGATGCGTTTGGCCTTCCAAAAGGAATGCAAGATCAAAGACGTCTTCAGAGCAGTAGCCGCTCCCTGTCGCTAGCAGAAGGGGTTAGCCCCGAGGCTTGTGCCAAGATCCCTCCTGCTCCTGATGCTGCGTCTTGTGCAATACTCGCTTCCTTACACCTTATAAAAACACTTCCCACGGCTAAACTTATAAATAAAATAAAGACATTAATATGACTTGATATTATAATTTAAACTGAGACGTTTCTTTCCCAAATTTCCCGACTCCTGCAGTTATTTCAACGGAAGTTTCATGTTGTTGTATTGTTGACTCCCTACACTCACCTGATGCAACCCTCCATGTTAACCTACCTTGTGCAATCCTTTTCATTTCCTTATAACTAGCACACCCAGCATCCTCCATAACCTGCTTAGCGTATTCCATCCCTCGGCCTCCCTCTTGTGGTGATTCATGACCCTTACAGTCGGGAAAAGCAAAAATAATTTAGTTTTTGTTATTTACGTATACAGGACGGAAGACGAGAATGGCTTGGTGGGGCTGAGTAGGCGGGAAAACGTCACCGTCTGCAACATTCTTGGCTGCGACATTGTTGATGGCCTGGAGAGAGACGCTAGGGAGAGACGAAGCAGTGGCAGAACAAGGCGACATGTATAAAATTTAGTTTCTGCACATTTAAGAAAGGAGATTCATTTGGTGGGAGTACAGAAAATAAAAAGACAACATTTGATCTGAAGGAGAGGCGCTAGAGAATCTTAATATGAAGAAGACGTGTCCCAGGAAAGGAACAACCGGCATACGAACAAAAACGAAGAACGACGTCATCAGGCCATTGTTAACATCCGGTAACGGCAATTTACCTCGGTTTTTCCACACAAACCATTCTCGTCTGATTCGCGAATTTAATTTTTAACTATATTGTTCGTCACCCGCGTTCCCGGGAGCAGCCATTTAAGAAGCTGCGTAGAGTATTATTTTTGCTTTTACCGACTGAGCTAATGATTAAATTGATATCGTAAATTTATATGGTTTTCCACTATAACTTAATTCGAGTTATATTTCTATTCAAATTAAATACTTTATTACTATTATTATTGTTTGTTTGATTGTACAACAATATTTTTGGTGGTGTAAACAATGAACACAACACTCTTCTGTTCTTACCCCCACACACACTTCCCTCTTATGCTTACTTTACAAGCCCCTAAGTTCTTAAAACGCGGCCTACTAATCTATCCCTTCTCTTAGTCAACGCCCTCCATATTGTTTGATTTTCCCCTATTCTCTTTAGAACTTCCTCGTTTGTGATTGTATCCAACCCATCTGATTTTCAGCATTCCTCTATAACACATTTCAAAAGTTTATATTATTTTCCTTCCCCCAACTCCTACAGTCAATGTTTCGCACCCATATAACGCCACGCTCCATTCAAACATTTTTAGCAACGATTTCCTAATATTCACACTTATATTACCTGTAAGTAAATTCCTTTTTCGCGAAAGCCTTCCTTGCCTGTGCTATCCTAATCTTTATGTCTACCATCCCTCGTTATTACGCTTCCCAAGTAGCAGAATTCCTTAACTTCCGTCACAATATCCCTTCCCAATCTAACACAGTTTGTTATTGCACTGTTTCCCATCCTACACTCCATTACCTTGGTTTTGCCTCTATTAATCCACATGTTGAACTCTTTCTCCAGGACTACGTTCATGCCATTTATTAGACGGAGTTTAAAATGGTTGCTCTGACATAACAAGACCGTAAAAGATTCAGGATTCCATTTTTAGCATTTATTTCCTAATATTCTTCCTTTTTGCGAAAGCCTTCGTTGCCTGTGCTTTCC
Source organism: Eucriotettix oculatus (assembly GCA_034510155.1). Classification (NCBI taxonomy): domain Eukaryota; kingdom Metazoa; phylum Arthropoda; class Insecta; order Orthoptera; family Tetrigidae; genus Eucriotettix; species Eucriotettix oculatus. The sequence goes on from CM067378.1 coordinate 102,661,653, forward strand.
TACTCTCTAAGCGAAACGTGGACGATAGGAGTTGGGGAAAGGAAAAAAATAGAAGCCTTTGAAATGGGGTGCTGTAGGAGAATGAGATGGTGGATAGAATCACTAACGAGGAAGTTCTAAATAGAATAGGGGAAAAGCGAACGATATGGAGGACGTTGCCTAAGAGAAGGGATAGATTAATAGGCCACGTTTTAAGACAGGAAGGTCTTGTAAAATTAGCATTAGAGGGAAGTGTATGGGGATAAGAACAGAAGAGGGAGGGCAAGGATGGTATATGCTAAGGATTTAAGGAATGATTTGGGTTGTGCTAGTTATAAGGAAATGTTAAGGCTTGCGCAAGATAGGTTAGCATAGAGGGTTGCATCAGACCAGTCTTAGGACTGAATATCACAACAACAACATGTTAACTTGTTTATCAGTTACGTTCTTCAGTGGTTCATGTCTGATGTCAGCATTCTCCCTTTTTAATGAAAAAAAAAGTATTCTCAGCGGTGTGACATGTAGGAGCTTCTTATTCTGCCAACTCTTGGAGTAACAGAAATGAAAAAATAAATTCTCGTGTGGTGGTAGTAGTGAGTTCTTTGTTGTTGGATTGCAGCCATGTTCCTGGAGCATATGAGGTTTGTGGCGGGTAAATATCCCCGCAATATAAGCTGCTGCTGGTGTTTCTCACACGGAGTAACTTTCGACACGGGGGATGCGCGCGCATCTGTCTGTCTGTTTGAAGTCTTCTTAAAGGGGTGGAAGGCAAGAGGGATGCATGTGGAAAAATATGTATATAATTTAATGTCAATCTGCGTTACAATAGATCTCGGCGTAAATGTACACTAAAAAATAATTGAAACCGTATAAAATCCTTACAAATATTTATTAAGTTTTATCCTCGTGGAATACTATTGACCACTGCTGTATTTTTTACGGGGATAAGTATACCAGATAAAGACAACTTTTTTGTTCAGTTGATCCAACATTTCGTCACAAAATTAGGATTTTAATTGTTTTCCGCCCTTTAAAAAGTTTAGACACTATTACATGATATACTGACTGAATTACAAGTGTAACATGTTATGGGTTGGGGGTCATTTTTCCGCAGAGTATTGGCAACACTGTCTCTCAAGTATATTATCGGTGACAAATAGAATAATTCGTAAATCAGTTATTGTCCATATATCGTAATAAGTCAACAGAATAATTTTGACGACCAAATGTAGACAAACTTCCTATTTATTTGACGTTTCGTCGCCCTATTTAAGAAATCATCAATGTTAAATTACAAATTTTCGGTGACAAAACATGGAGATAAATGTATAAAGCTTGACTGCCTACAAGGGTAGTTCCAGCTCATTTTTTTTATACATTCAGCTTTTCAGTTTCTAATCAAAATTTGAACGTTTTACCCGATGACGTCTTAAATAGGGACTTGAAACGTGGGTTCAAATAAATTGAAAATTTTGTCTATTCTGTTCAATTAATGTGATAAACTGACGTTAACCAATTTTATTTGTTATTCAAATTGTCGCCAATAACACTTCAGAGGCAGTGTTGCCAATACTCTTCAGAAAACTGCCCCCAAATCTTTAACATTTTATAGTTGTAATTCCGTTCTCATTACATGTAATAGCATCTAAACTTTTAAAAAGAGGAAAAGCAGAATGATACATACTTCTGATAAGAACGAATTGAACCTTCGTAAATACTTAAAATTTATTTTAGGAAAAAGTCAAGCATGGTATTTTATTATTATTTTTAATGAAGCTCTTTAAGTTTTATATATCTTAAAACCGTTTCTACAAATTTCAATTGAATAATTTCAAAGACTGTATTTCATTAAACCGACGTTTCGTCGTCATATTAGGAACTTCCTTGGGTAATTTCTGCACATGATAAATTCTGAAAAACGGAAAAGAAGGCAAATGTATAAACTTCTCTACCGACATCAGTTTCAACCGAAAGAAAAAAGTTTGTTAATTTATTAACCGTTTATAATTTTGATGAAATGATTTAACGCAATGAGGACGCTAAGTTGACTGGCAATAATGTACATAATACTAAGTTTACAGTCTACTTTTAGTTAATCTGTACCAGAAATTTATTTTATCTCTGTCTTTATTAAACTTCAGTTTTGCTTTCAGAGCCCTTTCCTAAAATGAAATCTTAAAATTCTCTCTGCTCAAATATTTAAGAATATCTTGACTTTCTAATTATATCCCTTGAATTTAACTTTCAATCCTCTAATTTTCTCTATATGAATTATCGAAAGTCGCCCCATTTCCACCGCCCAATGTAACACACTGGGTTCCAATTCCTTAATCCCATGATCCATGTATTTTTTCTAAACAGTTGGCTACACTGATGGATGAAAGATAAAGGTTTTCCAAAAACAAATTTTGTTCAGATAACATTTTATTACTTTCATCAATTAATGACATATGGTTTACAATATTACTTGTTACATATTTAATAGCAATTATCACATAACTGGATAAGTTTGATTCAATAGGTTCATAAGGACATTTTTTTTCACTAGACGAGTCATATAACATTAATACGAACAAATAAAATATATGTGCACAGGAATATTTATATATATGTATATATAATGACATTAATCAGACATGACTAGTGGATCAATCTATTAAATAATTAAATTATATTTACAAAGAATAATGTAAGTTATATATTTACATTAAAAACTCTTCACTTTTTTGTCACATTTACGTAAATTGACGAAACATTTTCGTAAAACTGAAAGGAAAAAAAGGAAAATGCAACAGGAATGGAAAACGTTGCAGTAATTCTCTCTCGAGGATGAGATAGACCAAGCTCGAAATTAAATAACCTTTAAATTATTATTGTACATAGAGACTTGTAAGTATATACATACTCTAGGTAAAATATTTGAGTTTTTCAATGTACAAAGTACGCAAAATATTTACACTATTAATGAAAACTTTATTTTTGAAAGTTGAATCTGATTGCAGGTTTTTTTTCTGACTATATATGTACACACATACACACGTTCTCTCCCATTTTGTCGAAGCTTCGGGCAGCACTTTATTAAGTTGGTAACTACACAAAAACCATGCATCCTCATTTTCCGAATAAATCGTCACTCTTTGGAAATGCTCATTTTTTTACTAACGTTTCCTTTTAGGAATATCACAAACCTTGAAATATACATACATATATAAAGAGAAATTCGACTAGTTTTGCTGTAAAACTATTGGGGACAGAATTTCATATATATAAAAAAATAACCTTAATAACATTTTAAAATTGTGCGAAAAAAGAAATTGTCAAACGAAAAAAAATCTATGCTACAAATTAATAATTTTGTTCTTGTTTTAGTACTTTTTTTAAAAAAAATTCACAATCCCTTTTGACTATCGCTTTATAGACCTTCCCATAATTTTTGTACAGGTTATCTTTGTAATTTAGTTTCGGTTGCATCTTTGTCTCGGTACAGACTAGTTAATGGAATTCCCTCACACAAGCTTGAACTGATCTCTTGTCGTAGGTTGCAATCACCGATTGTCCAAGACCGCACTTCCGGTGCGTGGTTTATCACTCTGGACGCTACCTGGAGGAGGTCAGGACAGCCACAAGGCATCCCATCAACAGCGTCGCCACACTCGGGACGTGGACGCTGCTCTGGCCTGGAGCTGGAACGGAAAATACCTCACAGTACACTAAAATAATACCTGATTACAATCATCTCATTACTCATAACACCTCTTTCAGATGTGTTAAGGAAATGAAGTGAACTGTTGACATTACTCATACTGTAGTACCTCATGTTATTTCAAGGAAAACCACCAGACGAAAAGGCGGAGATAGGCCAGTGGGCAGGAGTGCCACCCTACTTTACCCTCCTGCTCCAATAAACCTTTTGTTTCTTCCAGCACGTTTAAAAAAATGGTACAAAGTTTCGTAGCGTTCCTACCTCAATGGAGTTTATATTTATGACTTTCAACAGCTACACAAGAAAATAAAAGTTGTCCCACTCTTTTGCGATGCGCTGTCCAAGAGTTAGTAGAGGTCCACTAATTACATAATTTTAAAGAACATTAAGAAACGCAGATGATTCAATATTTACGTATATATTTGGAAGAGTTTGCACTGTCTGTTTCTAAATTTTCAGATCATTTGAAGAAACCAGTTTAAAATCTACGAGTTGACATCTCGAGCTATATGTAAAGAAAGGCAATCCCTGCCTTTTTTTCATCAAAACGCAAGTATAAAATTATTTAAAATTTATATTTACATATCATAAATTGGCGTTAAATTTTACGTAAAATGAGACCTTTTACAATAGCGTAGGTCATTCCCAATGGGCACAGTGAGGCTTCAAACTCAGGGCTCAACTATTCTGACCACGACAGTAGAGGTAATAAAGATATCAGCACCAAAATTTATCACCATGTTATTTAATATTTATTAATTAATCAAAAAAGTTTGAAAAGATTAGAATAAACAAGATTGACATTAAAAATATGTTAAGATAAAAAGTGCGATTTGCCTACTCTTGGCCTCCTAGGAGGGTAAATAATTAAAGGAGGACTGTATTCAAGTATTGTAATTCATGATTTTAACCCAGTCCACTCAAGGAGCATCATGTGCTTACGTCCTAAAATATTTGCTTGTTAATTTTACTTCTATACAAGAAAGGAAAATAACTCAATTATTGTGACAACAATTCAAATTGGATAAATTTCTACGCACACCTACCATGGAGAGGAAGAACGCTCACAGTGTTAATCGCATAGGGGAAAAACAAGCTCCAAGAACACTTCAACAACAACCCCTAATCTTTTAAAATGTTCCTAAACGATTCATTAAGTGAATTACAAGCTTTATGTCTCAGAATTATTATTATTTAATTATTGTAAACGACCAGACAGAAGCTCCATGTTACATATACATGTACAGCGACGTTTCGGCACCAATTTTACCCTCTTCAAGGTTCAAAACTTCTATTCTAAATTAAATACATTAAAATATTAATTCAGAAAGAAAACGATTAACAAGTAGTTCAGAAGAAGTTAACATCGCATATTCCTTCCGAGGCACAACATGGTGCACATATGGAACCTAAACGTCGGTTTACATGAATATGTAATAAGAGCTTATTTCTGTTAAGTCGTTTTCATTAGTTCTCTTAATTTATAGAAACAGACATTATACATCTATTAATGCTATTATTTAAGTCACATAGTAGCACGGCCTTTTTTTGACAGGTGTCCGTGCCTGTCGACAGGTCAGGAGATTACATGTCACCACCGAAGAGACAAAGGGCCGTAACTAACATCAAAACCGTATGCATCATTATATCAACTAATCACTAATCTAACTAAAATAAATTATGATATCACGGAAGTTATGTGATTATACGAAAGTAATAATATTCTACGACAGTCCGGAGTCGTCCTGGTAGGCCGAAGAAGAAAATATTCCACGCGTTTGTTTCGGCACTTGATGTTGTGGCCGCAGTAACACGAAATTTCTGTAAAAGACCTGAAGAGGTACCTAAAGTTGGGGGCGAAACGACTATTTCGAATTAAAATTATTCAATTTCAGACTTTTGGTCATATATTCCAGTCAACTTATAAATATCGTACCGTTTATTCGTCCAAAGTACAAAAATTGTATTGAAAGTACGCTGACTATTACCATAACAGGTTGGTCGTTGTTGTATTTGGTACATTCACTATATAATAACATGGACACCATTTTGGATCCCATAAATTTATAAATCACACGGCTATGAATTCTCTCACGGAGCCAAATAATGAACCTTTTAACCCTTCCAAACTGCTTAGTTACGATAAATTTACTAATATTTTTTACTGTTATTACAAATATTGTTTAATTTATCAAATGTATTTTTTGGAAAGTTTTCTTTCGTTAATTTTGAAAATATTGGTTCTCTTAAATTTATAAATCACACAATTATGAAATCCCTCACGGACCCAAAGAGTGAACCTTTAATGAACAAAAGATCTTTTCACATTCAAATATCGCTTGTTACATTGCTTTTGTAAATATGTACTTGATACTAATTTATGATTAATAAATCTTTATTTAAAAACCATTCTTATCTGTTAAGTAAGTAAAAGTAAGAGATACGTAAAAGGATATAGACTGACATGATGTAGAGTTAGATTAATTCATTATTATGCTCATGAAATGTATAAGTCTTACATAACTGACCTTGAACCATGTCCGCCCTGGAATTGCTCGTCTGCACAGTGGCGCGGCTCTCCATGGCCGGAGATTTCTGGAGCCTGTCGCTTTCCACACTCTCTTCGTTACTTCTCCAGTAGACTGTAGCAATCGTCGCCAGACACTTGAGCTTCATATCGCCCCGACGAAAGTGCCGCTGGCGAACTTTGAATTCGAGGCCAAGCACCGACGTCTCCAGCTCGTCGATGCTCGACTCCATTATCTCGGGTCCGCGGAGTAAACTTGAATCTGCCTGCAAGTCACACAACACCATTACTACCCAAATTTCCTATAATATACGTCTACAAGCTCAAATAATCAACCTAGATTGCGACAGAGGTGTTTCCCTATAGTCATCGCACTGTATCGAAAGGTGTCACGGCAACAGTTAATCAACAAAGAAGGCTTCCTCATTTCGTGGTTTGACAACCGTCAGACTCGCACAAGGGGGATGGGAGGGAGGGGGGAAGGAAGGAAGGAAAATGCATTTCACTGTACCTGTTCGCCATTGATGAACCATGAAAGTTGAGCAGCTGGCTTCGACCGTCCGGATGTACAGTTAACTCTGACAGTGTCTCCGACTTGGTAGCGAGGTCGGCCTCCAGAGATTCGCGGCCCTTCCTCAGGTAGAGCTGAAACAAGGCAACTTTCTAGAAACTGCAGCTCTGGGTGCACTATGTGATGAAACTCGCACCATCTCAGCGACAAACCCTCCAAAACTCTCTCCATATATTTAGTTTTATTTTTCAATCCATTAATCCTCGGTTGAGGAAATAAGATATGTCAAATATAACTATACAAAATTTTACAATTAAGAATTTAAGGACAAAAAGAGGAAAGCTAAAATTCAATCTTCAATTTTCAGTCGACGGAGGAGGCAGCAGAAGATCGTGCGTAGGTTCCCGTCGAACATGAAGAAAAATAAGTCAGCAGTTAAATTCTAGTAGAATATAGTTGTAAAATAATAGGCGAATTTGATAGGACATCAGCAAACTGTTTTAGTCCTTCCAATCTACGAACTCTTTCAGTGAAAAATACGCTCCATTCATTACAACTCTTTATAAATAACTTTTGTAACTTTAAAGCTTTTATTTTCTCCGGAAGAGTAATGTATAGATTTATACTGTAATTTGTTGTTTCAAAAAGGCTTTGACGATGTTTTTCAGCACGGAGCTGACAGCGACTTCTTGTGTTGCTTGAACCGTTTACAGCATATAGATTCATATTGCCCCCCATAAAAATTTTTTAAAAATACTCATTTCTACGATCATATAAAACTGTAACTAAATTATAGTTAAAACTTCAATTAACTCCCGACAATAGTACACTTAAATAACAATCAGTTCTTACAAAGTTTTTATTCGGAATGAGCGACGTTTCGTTACCACAATTTCGACTTCATTACGTGTTACTACAAATTATTTCCATTAAAAATTACTAAAATATCAGACTAAATAACATTAATAATGATAAAACTTACAATTTTGAAATTTTGTTGAATGAAACGGATGCCAAATGAGTAAAAATTCAATTTTTGCTGCACGCAAGGGCATCATTTTTCGGGGTTGGAAGGTCTTTAACGTTTTATAAAAATCAATAAAACGTGTCTTGGAGAGATATTTTTCATTTTCTTTAAATATATAATTCGATGTTTACTGCGCTTGGAAGTGTCACTTCTACTATTGCAAGAGACTTACTTTCAGTAATCAAAGATTGGACCAAAGGGAATGATCCATAAATATTGACTGAACTTTAACACACGCGGAAATTCATAAAAAAAGACATCAAATAATTGGTTTACTTTCCCACAAAGTTTAACGAGTATCCTAAACTAATAACTGAACCAAGCTCGTGACGTCATAGTGACGTAACGCAACGACTTCTTGACAGTCGATAAACAGCCTCTGGCGCCGTTTAAGATCAAAGTTACAAACGTTGTCTTTGGCACTAAATGTAAGCAGAAGATTAGAGTGGTTATTAATTTAAATTAAAGTTTAACTGAGTCCAGAAAAGAACGCAAAATTAATCAAACAAAAATACTAGATATAACTACATGTTTCGTTCATAATCTACAACCCTTCAGGTTGAACTAAATTTAACAAGATATTACACATTACTCCTTGACTCTTCAGCCCATTCAGGGCCTTGGCCTACCGGCTCGACAAGGGGACTGACATCTTACATGACACATTCCGAATTTGGAGTGATACGTAGTCAGAATATCGATTCTCCAGCAGTCTTAATCCCAGTCTCCGTGGACATAAGATATTTCACTACAAATATATAAAAGTACAGCCAAAGAATACAAATTATTAAAGAACCAAAGAACATTAAATTTAAGGAAACAAATAAATTTTAATGAGAAAGACAGAAATCAAAAATCCCGTTTAGTTTCCAAATTGCTTCATATTAAACGCAACACTAATACAGTTATTGTAAAAACTGTCACTGTTTCACTGAGTAGTATATTTAAATAGTTTACAATGTAATATTTCAAATATATACCGATTGTCTTTCTTTCTTTAAATTTTTCAATGTTCTTCGGCTGTACTTTTATATCTTTATGTTAGTGTCTTGTTAACTTTAGTTCAACCTGAAGAGGGTGTAGGTCAGGACCGAAACAACGTACTTATATCTTAACTTCAAACATAATTACCTGACAAGTTTACAATAAATAAAAAGATGGTCAATAAGATAACAATTTTATTAATATTTAATTGTATAAAAACTACGTTTCGTCTAACTTTGTGTATCACTTTAGATAAATTATTAATGTATAAACTTCTTACATTGAGGAATTTGGTTTTGTTTCTGTAAACTTGTTTTTTGTTGGGATATTTTGAAAATTATTATCAAAATTTGGCAGTTCTGAAAATGTTCCTTCCGTTGCATACTTGAATATATTTTAGCTTCTTTACATTAACATGTAGGACTGACCATTGTTATCAATTGTCAGTATTATTTTTTAAAATTGAATAAAACTGTGGGGAGAAAATAAATTTTTACTAAGACCTTCATACGGTTTCTTAAATTTTCAAAGTGATGAAAAGTGCCAATTTTTGTTTCACCTAAAATACTTGAACAATTAAAAACATACCTGTATTTAAAGATATTAGCATGTAGATTATGTACAAAAAGAATGCAGATAATATCTTAAAATTTGTGGCGCATGGAAGGTTTTCGGTACCAGAAATCATGAAGCTAAGAAAAACACATTTTTTCTGAAGAAAGTAATAATTAAATTCTTTTAAATGCTCCCCAGCATTTAAAAATGACGAAACAGGATTAAACTGTAACGCTTATAGGCATATTAATATGAAAAAAAATTTCCTTATTGTGGTCGAAATTTCAGTCACCGTGTTCCTTAATAATAATAATATATTATTTATCATATTTTTAAATTATTTTTGTTTTATTGATTTGGCCTGCTTTTTGGCAGGTAAACATAGGTTATTTAGTAGCGCAGTTTATTTCAAGTTGGTACGAGTGAGACGAAAAGTAGATTGTGAGCGAATATCCTTGGTGTCAGACACAGTTATCTCTGGAAATGACAGTAAAAAGTTGTCGGATATGGAGTGGCCCAGTTGAAAATGCTAGGGAATATAGGATTTGCTACTGTGGACTGACTGGAAGGAATACCGCTCTATATACCGAATACTTAAGTCGAAATTTAACCTAAGAGGAAAGAGAGATTGCAATCAGACTCGGTGCGTGAATAAGACTATTAAAAGGATCGATTTTTTTAATAAAAGCGGAGGCTATTTTTGTGGTAAAGAAGGAGGCTTAGTTTTAGCAGCAATGGAACAATGGCGCCTTAAGCTATAGCTGCAGGCGGGGGCGGCAGTGAACGGCACAATTTGTCGCGGGAGGCAGGCAGGCAGACACAAAAAGCCGGCCCCTGCAACTGGCAAGCGAGTAATGAAGCGGCAGTGGGGGCTGTGGACTATTACCCTTATCTGCGGTGCTGTTTAGATCGGCGCACAGACAAGCCCCCGCCGCCATAGGTGTGAATCTTTAACAACTGCCTGCCTCGGCGCCGTCGTAAACACTGGATTACGGCTCCCCGCTTCTTTGTATTTGTGGCCAAACAACTGCTTTCCAAGAAACCCAACCCTTTATATCCTCTCGCGTTTCACTTTTAATGCTGTCGACTCAACTTTATATATATTTCTTTTCTCGTGGCCGTGGCTGCCAACGCTCTATACATACAAAGGTTCCCACACTTCCCACGGTAGAAGTAATTCTCCACACCTGGCCATACAATATATATGGACTTATTTTCATAAAAAAAACCTCAAGGCAACGCCTTCCAGTTGAACTTAAAATAATTCCTAATAAATATATAAAACCGCGATAAAAATCGTATTAATTGAAACCATTGAATTATTAATTAATATAAAGCTAAAAAAATAATAAAATTACGAAAAAATATACATCAAGGCTAAGTTTTCAAATTGAAATTTAAAAATCCGGCGAGAAACGGCTTAATTCATAATAATCTACAAAAACAAAATGAAAACTACGGAAAACGTTTTAAATAAATTGATTCCATAGAAACTCTTCAAAATTGAAATTAAAAAAGAGTGGCTGATTGGAAAGAAAAATTATCAATTTTCACTATTGTAATTATAAATAAACGAAGGCGATACTACGGGAAAACTTAAAAAATACATATTTCAAGGAAACGCTTCAAATAGAAAATGTGGAAGAATTACAGATAAATATTTGAAAACGCCATAAGAAACTGTATTAACTTAAAATTTTCGTATTACAAATTTAATATAAATCTAGATAAACAAAATTAAAATTACGGAATGATTAATATATATATATATATATATATATATATATATATATATATATATATGTATAATATATCCTTGAAATTTAAATTAAAAGACAGGGGCACATAAGAAGGAAATACTATAATAATTACCACTAATTGTATTATAAATAAACAAAGTTAAAACCACGGTAAAACTTAAAAAATACATATTTTAAGGCAAAACTTTTAAAAATTGAAATTAAGAAATGTTTGAGGCCCGGAAAAATTTAAGATAAATACTTCAAATCACCATAAATTTCCACTATTATTACAAATTTAATAGAAATAAAGATAAAAATAAACTGAAAAAATACGGGACACTTCTAAAAATATATATTCCTAAGATATTATTTAAATTTAAAACCCAGTATCAGATAAAGAAGAAAAACTGTATTTAATTCAACTATTTGGTATTTAAAGGAGCAAAATTAAAACTAAGGAAAACTCTAAAAATGCATATTTCAAGGTAATTTAAAATTGAAACTAAAGAAAACTGTGGGAGAAGGATATATATGCGATAAATATTTCAAAACGCCATAAAAATTGAAGGATTCGTATTACTAATTTAATATAAAATTAAATAAACAAATTGAAAATGACTGAAAAATTTTTAAAGGTATAATTCATGGCGACTCCTTGAAATTTAAATTAAAAATCCGAGGGAAGGGAGGCGGAGTAGAGAAGTTTAATACATATTTGGAAACACTATAGGAAAACTGTGACCTGATAGGCCACTTTAACCTGTAAGTGGATCGGATAGTTATTTTCTATTTCATCAGATTGTACTATTTTATCGTGAGGTATAAGACCGTCAAAGACGTCCTCGAAAGCAATGTTATTAATATTTTATTAAGACTAGATTGCCATTAATTATTTTATTGACTTTCTTTTCCCCTGAATATTTTTGGGTGATTTCTTAATAAACAGGATGTAACTATTATAGTTTTTGAAAGCCGTCTGATCACATCCTGAAGGAGGTTAAAAATATAAATTGAAATATTAAATTGAAATATCATTATTGTAACTCAATCAAAGCACTGTGAGCAAAGGTGAGTCAAATAATAAGATTGAAGTGGAGTCTGTTAGTCGTCGCGGAGTGTTCGAGTGGTAGGGGTAAAAGTACAAAGCGTATCTTCACGTCCCTTTAAATTGAACGACATTACAGTGGACTTTCCTTCAATGAAAGGGTGATCTTAGTCAGTAATAGTCTTGGGTTCCAACCCTACATGTATATCACTTGTCTATTGTAAACCCAATAGAATGCTATGATTTTAAAAAATAATAATAATGATCGTTAATGAGTATTAAATATTATCTTATTAAGTTTCATGTGTGTGTAATTGTTTTACTGTTTAAATTAATGACATGACAGTGTAGTAGCACTCACCCACGACGAGCATGTCTCCGTGCTGCGATACGGTCTGGAACGACGGGGCTTCCCCGGAAACCTCGCAGCGATACCTTCCAGAACTGCTCAGAGTCACGTCCCGCAGCTCCACCTGGCTGGCACTCGAGTTGTGCATCTGAAACGAAACACACACGATGCGTTAGGTTTCTACCTATGAGTGGCAGGTCTTCAGTTAAAAATGCGTCTTCGTGTCGCAATTACGTTCTGTGTCGTGCCAAATGTACACCACAGAAAATATTAGGCGAGGTGAAGTGTTAAGTAGAGTGATACGAAACCAATCAGAGCACTATGTGCATAAGTGAGTTAAATAATGAAGATTGAAGAGGAGTCCGTTAGTCGCCGAGGAGTGTTCGAGTGGTAGGGGTAAAAGTGCAATACGTATCTTCACGTCACTTTAAATTGAACGATATTACATTGGCTTTTCCTGTTTTGACTACTTCAATGAAAGAGTGATCTTAAGCAGTAATAGTCATGGGTTTCAACCCTACTTGTATATCAATTGTTTACTGTAAACCCAATTGAAAACTATTTAATTTTGTGTCACACAAAGTAAATCTCGATTCAATGTAATGAATGAAAACTCTCGGCCTGACCGAAGAATTTCCTTTGTATGCGATACCTTTACCAACTAAGCTACTCGAGTCGACTCCCAGCACAGCACGAGATTCCTCCTTCAATTTAAGCAAACAAGAAGAGTTCACCTGTACCGTGAAAATTTTACGGTTCATTTAAGGACATTATAAGAAAGCTAGTCACTGTTGCACTTAAATACTTTAAATTTCTTATTCGTTCCCCTCAGAGACAATTATTTTATTAATATAATAATAGGACAGTTAATGTCCTAAACAGACAAAGTTAATAAAATAAAACTAACTAAATTATTTTTGGTTTTAATTGATTAACTTTGGTCTGTCTTTGCCCTTATTAAAACATTATTTTAAACTTACCGACGTTAATAACTAATATAATTAGGACAATATATCAATACATTATATTCCTCAAAGCTGTTAAATATTCCGATAAATTTATTTCATACACTTTCAAGATTATCAACCATCAGGAATCTGAAATACTTAAAATTAAGTAAAACAATATATTCAATAATTTAAAAAAATAAGTTCTTGGTTCCATGCCTCTAGTAGTCTAAATCAAACTAAAAATTTCTTAAAAATTAATACTTTCACAATTTAAAATTTAACGCACGGAATTTACTTAAAAGAACATGAACGCAACTGATCTGAACTTGAAACTGGAACACATTAAACTTCATTTTAATCCAAAATAACTTTTGAACCTGTATATTCCAAAGTTCCAGTGAACGTATGTAAAATTAATTTGGTTTGAACTAAATTTGAATCTTTAGGGGGTAACAGGCTACATGAGGGTGATCCTAAACTAGGCAATTCCCCTTTAATTGCATAAGAAGGGAATCTTAAGTCCACGTAAACTGAAAGACTTGAGTGCAATTTTTATGCTGAAGTAATGAATTGGTTTGCAAAAATATGACGGAGGCAGGAATTATAATTTAAAATTTCTAGAGGTTTTGCGGCCCACGAAGTACGTAATAGAGACAAGTTCTAAGGGTGAGTAAAAAATGACATTCCGGTTTTTAGTGAGTAAAATAAGTTTTAAACATTGCCAAGTACAAGGAAAACAATTAAGTACGAGTGATTTAAGGAATAACGCATCGAGATATATTTTTTGAAATCAAAAAAGAAATTAATAGGCCCATAAATTTGTTTACTAATAAACATTTACACGATACGGTCGGCACATTGCTTTGTTTTCGGACCATTCTTATGACAGAACATTATTAAAGACAATCGAATAATATTCAGGTCTCTCTCTGTCACAGACACACACACACACATACACAGAGACAACGGGACCCAAAAAAGAACAACCCCTGGAAATATAATTTCCCATTATAAAGGGGGCGAGGGGGCTGGGGTGGGGGTGTAGCCCACTCAAAATAAATTGCTCGTTGCAATATGCATTGTTTGATATTGCAAATAAAAGGACACACTGAACAATGAATCAAATATTATTAGTATTGATTCGAAATTATCCGTTTCACAATCGTGTTTACAATTCATAAATAACGGATTGGAAAATGTACCAATAATCCTCGTATGCTGAAGGGTGTTTACATATTGAAATCAGTATAGTGAAACGTGCTACAACGCCATATTGCGGGTTACGATGGTGTGTGTGTGTGGGAGTGGGAGTGGGGTGGAGGTGTGAGGTGAGGTGGAACCACGCGTAATGAAAATTTTACCCAATTTAGATAGGACTGGTAACGAGGAGGTCGAAAATAGCGCAAGGTAATTTAGGAAATATTTCACGGACACTTAGAGAGGAGTACGCAATAAATTATCACTACAAGCGTATGGTTAACGTGGCCCGTATATAGGACAGATCAATAAAATGATACTTGGACACCGATTGCGTCACGTCATTAATATTTATAGAAACAGACGTACCTTTGGAATATAACAAAAGAAAGGGTGGAGGGAGAGGGAATAGTCACCTTCATAACCCCCCTGAAGACGTGTTCATAAAAAATATTTCCACAATTCACAGAATTATTAAATCACTAACATGAATCTATACCAATCTATAACAATAAATAAAATTAAAGCGTGTCTGTCTTTCTGTATGTTGTGTGTCTCGACTAGTCCCTAAAACGGCTCAAAGGATTTCAATGAAAATTTGAGGGTATAAAACAGCAGATTTACCTTAAATATATACGTGCATATTTCATTACAATATATTATAAAAAATATTAATATAATATAATACGTATATGTATATATAAATATCACTTATACCTGCTTATGCTTCGAAACGGCTTAACCGGATTTCAAGGAAAATTTCGGGAATTGAAAAAGAATTATAACTTAAATTTTCGTGTACGTTTCATTTCGATATCTTGAACAGTTCGTAAGATATTTATATAAATATTTATAAATCCATTGAATTACCGCGCGAATTGCGCGTTTTTAATGGCTCCGAAGCACTCCATCTATTATTGCAGTAGGATTCGCGCCGTTATTTACCTATTGTTTACATAAATTGGTTTTATTTGTCACGTCAGGTCAATTTTAATATTAAGTAATTGTTAATTTTTAGTGTCTCCGAAAGGAATGATGACGGGACCTGTTCAAAACCAACAGCGAGTTATAAGGTTTACCCCGAAGCGATCATAAATAGATGATACCGTACTCTTTATATATTCAATTAATTCAACTTTATCGAAATATGATATTTTTTTGTTTTTTAAGGCTAAATAAAAAGAAATATTTCGGAGCGAACGAAGTCGAGAAAGTTAGCTAGTCTATGCACAATAAATAAAGTTGAAGTGTTTCTCTGTTTGTATGACTTTCTGTCCGTCTCTGTGTATGTTTGTCTCAAATAGGCTCCGAAAGGGCTCGACGGATATCAATGAAAATTTGAGGGTTTAAAAACTGGAGATTTAACTTAAATTTTCTTGCATATTTCGTTTAAATACTTGGCACGATATATATATATATATATATTATACGGGTATTAAAGTCTACACTGTTGCCTATACTGTTTATGCTCCTAAGCACTCCATCTATTGTTGCAGTAGGATTCGCGCCGCAATCAACCCGTTGTTGGCAGAGAGCTAACTCCCTGAAAAATAATAAAATTCTTTGGATCGTCCATATGATTTAAACGTAAATTGGTTTTATTTGTCGCGTCGCGTAAATTTTAATATTTAGTAATTCCTCAATTTTATTGGCTCCGAAACGTAGGATGGCGCGGAACCTGTTCGAAACCAACTGCGAGTTATAAGGTTTGCCCTGAAGCGATGATAAATAGATGATACTGTCCTTTTTATGTATTAAATGAATTCATCTTTTTCAAAAATTCTGTACCTGTTGTTTCGTTTTTAGGGTAAAATAAAAGGAACTATTTCGGGAGCGAACCAAGTCGCGGAAGTTAAACAGTTATAAATAAATTCAATAAAGCATTTTACCTTTCTAAAAATAAAAATACAAAAACACTAAATAAATTATCACCGTTTGTACATCACGTCAGAGGTTAATTGTCAACAGTGTATGCATCGATTCAATTATTAATTAAAAGGCTAACTCCAAACAAAAGTGCTTACTCTTTTTAACTCTTTAATGCAATAAATAAATTGAAATATTTTGTGTGTTCATGAAAATATAATAAGCTCTTAGCTTTTCCACGTATTATGAATTTTATTTGCGCTAATAAAATATTACCAAATATTATCACAACTCAATTAACTCAGCTATATAATAAATCAAATTTAATATTCCTCATCGATGTATGAGTATCGCACGTATATATACATCAACTGGAATTATGAAATAGAAATAGTAGCCAATTATTAATATAAAGCATGGGTGACTGACTGCATCCTTGTGTTACTCCTTTATTGCTTTATGCTTTCATTTCCTTATTTTCTATTCTATTCTAATTACTGCTGACTTCCTTCTGTAGAGGTTATGTATAAGTCTCCTTTCTAGATATTTTATTCCTGCGCTCTTGAAAATCCTTAATACTATGTTCTAGTTCATATAATCAAAGACGGGGCAAAAAGACTTCTCAATATATTTGTGATGTATATCTACGTTACACAATTAATTAGAAACTAAATATTTTAGGGGACATTCTCTGGCTTAAAACAAGATTACTAACAGCGACATTCCCAGGAAAAATTGCGCGGAGAACAACTAATGCATAATCAATGCAGTAATATAAAACGACACGTACTAAATCCACCCGAAAAAAAATTATATTTCCATGGCCAGTGATCCTCTTCCGTTCTTTATTTTCACAGTTATTTGTAAAAGGTAAATTCTGTCCCCTCAGCAGAGCCTCGTAAAAGGGGGAGAAAAATACAATTTTATCGCCGTTTAATCCGAATTCTCTTTACTGCATCAACTCAATTAATTTTTCTACAGAAGCCAACATTGCTTTTTTGCATAGCGATTCCAGCAATCATTTGATTTTTTTTGCCTGTTTGTTTCTCCTGGCAACGAGGCAGTTACGACGTCTAAAGAATACAGTTGGCTTTATGATATATATTTTCAAGTGGAAAACATCATTAAATTTTCCCAAGCTTGAGTAATTAACTAGACGACCGACGTACGTACGTACTTAGTAAAATGTAATTGAAGCGAACGAACGAACTAACGCATAAAGACAGACAAACTTCCAGACTGGAGGAACTTTTGCAGTGCAGTACTTATCTCATTCCCTATGTGTTCGCGCACGAAAATGCAATTGACCTACTTTTCAAATTAAATTGGTCGAGGGTAGCCACACTGTATTTAAACAAAAAATAAAAATAAAACATTTAATGAAAACGCTGGGGAAAAAAAACATTTCATAAAGCGTCCCGAAGAATGCGACCAATTTAAATTGTGATATTGCAATCTCACTGGGGGAAAAAACAACAGATTCCGCGACAGAAAAAATGGTTTTCCTGCGCTTTTAATTGTGGGATTACATTAATAGGAAACTATATATTGTTCTTTACTTTTCCGATGGCAATAGATAACCAGAACTTCGCATACAATATTTAGGGAAGCATTTATTAGCATTAAAAAAGTTAAATATCTTTTCTCGACCTCTGTGCGAGTTTTCTCTCGCAGACATTTCTCCTTAGAATGACTGCGTGGTTCCCCTTGACTGCGTAGGGAATGCCTCGTACTCTCTCTCTCTCTTTTTTCCTTTTACTACAGCCTGGGGACACTAGTCAACCCTTGGCTACCTTAATCTACGTCCCTCCTTTTTCAACTCCTATGCCATTAGATCAGTATCCGTAAAAAAATATTCAAACAGCAGAAAAATTAAAATTTAAAGACAAAAAAGTTGTTTTTGTTTAATATTTTTTTATAAATCTTTTTTTCTGGTTTTTAAGTTTAAAATAAATAAAAACACTGCCAGTAAATCAAAATTAAATTTTATTATTATTTAACCGCGATAAATACGACGTTTCGTCTCTCTTTTGAGACTCAATCAGACATAAAATGTAGTAATTCTTGTCCTTTGACTCTTTGACTTGTATTGAAGTATTTACATTTCATTATCTTTTCGGTCGAGGGAGTCAAACGACAAGAATTACTCCATTTATGCCTGATGATGTATCAAAAGGGAGACGAAACGTCAGATTTAGATTAATTAAATTTGTACATAATGCCAATGACATTATAAAAGTTTTATGGATCCTGTTGTAGTCAAAAAATACTATTATATTTTTTATGTCTAACAATGAGTATAACTTGTTTCTATTGTTTTCAAATTTAAATTTCCTAAACCTTTTGATATTTTTGTACAGTATTACACCAACACGTTTGTCCATTTATTTCTGTATATAATAAATAATAGGTCAACCTCATTGTCATTGATGCATATGCATGCAACCCTCATTGTGTAAGGGGGATGAAGTTGTTAAGCTTAGTCGGGACCTGGACACATTCTGTGTGGTATTAACCCAGATATCTAAACTCATACAGGCTTCATCCGCTGGACCGCCATAATATAATAGACTAAATGCAATCAACCAAATATGCTAAACGTGCGGTTAATTGCGTTACCAAAATTACGGGAACTAAAATTTTTAATTCCTCTTTACTTGTTTTAAGCTGTACTTTATATGTCAGAGATCACAGTGACTTAATCCAGTATGACTGTAATCCAATTTCTGCATGGAAATTATGAAAAGGTGTTTCAATCGTTAATATATCAATAAAAAAATATTGTAGTTTACAATTTATCCGTAGCTTTATCCAACTCAACTATGATACTTCTATATCGACTAATATATATAATAGCTCAGAGTAACACTCGTCGTGAAAACGCACGGCCCACATCGGGAACTCTCGGCTTTAGCTTCGTCAAAGAAACCGCGTAACACTTGATTCCAAAGTAGTTAGCTCGTGTTTCCTCTACTTTCATAAAATTACGTACTTCTATACATTAACCCAATTTCTGAACGTTAACTTAATATAACCATCCAAATAAATATCGAGTATAAACATTTGCTTCCATTAAACCTATAAGTTTTAATTTAATAGATTCTTAACCCATGTTATGAATTGAAACTGAATTTTTCAAATCCAAATACGAGAACATGGAAGAATAATGGTAATAAATACAGTAGATTTTCTTCAGTCCTTCACATTTTCTCCCACATTTCAAGCAACCTCTGCAGATTTCAAACAACAATAAAATTTTATATAATCAAAGGTAAAGTTCTTTCTGATTTGATACAATTTTTATCAACGGCATATGTGTGTGTATTTTAAAATAGACATTATTTTTATATGTTATGCTACTGGCATGATAATAAAATTACAAAGTTGTTAAAAACATAATTTAAGGTAATTTTTGTAAAAATATTAATTGATGGTAATCTTTTTGTCAGGACGAAAATGCTACCTGAGAACGTTTCTTATTTCATGTCTGTGCCGACATAATATGAACTGTCGCAGTTTGAAGAGATTTATGAGGATCGTACAGATTTGGAAACCATAGTGGTCATGGAGAAAGAGTTCAATATGAGGATTAATAGGGGGAAAACCAAGGTTATGGAATGTAGTATGGGAAACAGAGGAATAACTGTGTGTTAGATTGGGAAGGGATATTTTGACGGAAGTTAAGGAATTGTGCTACCTGGGAAGCGTAAAAACTAGGGAATGGTATAGTAGACCTAAACAGTAGGATATACAGGAAAAGGAAGGATTTCGCGAAAATGAGGAATTTACTTACGGGTAATATAAGAGTGAATATTAGTAAATCAATCCTAAAAATGTTCGTATGGAGCGAGGTGGTGTTTGCGTTCGAAACGCGGACGATAGGAGTTGGGGAAGGAAAAGGATAGAAGCCTTTCAAATGTGGTGCTATAGGAGAATGCTGAAAATCAAATGGGTAGATAGATTAACTAACGAGGAAGTTCTAAAGATAAGGAGAGGGAGAGAACAACGTGGAGGACTTTGAGTAGGAGAAGGGACAGCAAATTTCATCAAAATAGTGAAGAGTCACGTGGGGTCACTAGTAATATATTTAGGGGTAATTAAGTATGAATATTAAGAAATCGTTGCTGAAAACCTTCGTAATGGAGCATGGCGTTATATGGGTGCGAAACGTGGACGATTGGAGTTGCGGAAAGAAAAAGAGTAGAAGCGTTTGAAACGTTGTGGATAGAATCACTAACGAAGTGTTACAATATGGAGAACCTTTTTCAGACATTATGCTCTAGCAAAATTAGCGTTAGAGGGAAGTGCGATGGGTAAGAAGAGAAGAGGGGGCCAAGGATGGAATGCGCTAAGCAAATTGTGGAAGATTTGGGGTGTGCTAATTATGCGGAAATGAAAAGGCTTGCGCACGTTAGGTTCGAATGGATTAAACCAGTTTTAGCGCTGAATATGACAACAGACACAATTTAACCACTGGTAATGTAATTGTTACCTAGTGCGTTCTAGTTACTTTGAGTGGATCTTAACATGACATAGTTATTTTCGAGGTGACACATTTTCCCTGTAAGAGGTAACATATTTTACGTAAGACGTAGGTGTACTTACATCGACTAGAACTCCTGGGAGAGGGAAGAGCTGTGCCGGAGGACTGTCCCTGGGCACGAACCTGTAGAATTCACGTCCGTCCTTGTACCACTTGACGGAGTAGAGCGCCTCGCCCTCCAGGTCGAAGTGGCATTCCAGACGCGCACTCTGGTGCAGGACCGTGTGCATGGGGATGCGAACCTCCACCAGGCGCAGGCACCAACAGCCTGGGGGAAAAAAACAACTAATTACTACCTGGAAAAACCTACTACATAATAATTGACCTATAAACATACAACATCCAAATAAACAAATTCAATATTTTTTATTCAAAATTGTGGGTTATTGGTCGGAAAACATTTTGTCTAGTATAATAATATCAAAACAGATGTAAAACGAAAAAATGATGATGATGTGACGATGGTATTGCTTTGAGGTTTCTTAATAACGTACGTCCCACGCACACATTGCTGTAATATCCCAGCAGCTCAGCATGAAAACACATACCAGAGTTGGTACCAGAATATATCAAACATTTAAAGGTGAAGCGACTAGGGTGAGATACGCTACAGACAAGAAGAGAAAGAGCTAGGATACACATTTTCTACAGAGCCTTTGCAGGTCAAAAACCTTGGCAGGGAATCCGAAGTAGAATGAAAGAATCGACTCGGAACGGAAATTACAAACAAGGCACCATAATACAGACGTTGGAAAATACTCATTCCTAAATAGGACAGTTAATTACTTAAAAAAATCTGCCTGTAGGAGTGTTTGGGTAACTTCCTCTAACAGAAAGAATATTTAGACTTAATCTAAGTTTAGTGCAGTGTAGTGCTGCGAAATCTCTAAAAATATACTACAGTGAAATATATTTCCAGTTTTCAATTTTCCAGGGAAAAACAATATCAGTCTTTTTAAAAATTCATCTTCTAATAATATTAATCCAAACTTTATTTATATTGAATACATATTTATATTCAATTATAGGTTAAATATGGCAATTACGACCAGGTTATTAATTATTATTTATGTTCTATTTATCTGCCACCGGGCATCTGACCATTCCTAGACTTAATAAATACATACGTGCATTTTTTGTAAACATTGCAGACACAAAACGACAATTTTAACCGAAAAATTGCTTAAATTTTTTTGAGTAACAAGCTACATGGCCGACCTCCTGTGGTCTAGTGGGAAGTTAGCGTCGCTGCCTCACAACACCGGAGATCCCAGGTTCGAATCCTGGATGTTGGTGTAGTCATATTTAAATATACTGCTCAGTAAATCATAATAACTGTATTAGTGTTGCGTTTAATATGAAGCATTTTGGAAACTGAACGGGATTTGTCATTGCTGTCTCTCTCTTAAGATGTTATTTCTTTTCTTAAATTTTAATGTTATTTGGTTCTCTTATAATTTGTATTTTTTAGCTGTACTTTTATGTATCTATAGTGAAATATCTTATCTTCATGGAGATTGGGATTAAGACTGCTGGAGAATCGGTACCAGGGGCCCCTCCAAATTCAGTATGTGACGTGTGTACATTCGACCCGGTTGGTCAAGACCCTCCAATGGGCTCTAGAGCCAAGGAAGAATAACAATAATAATAAAAATATGACAAAACAGAAGTAAAAAATATATATTACGATGAGATTGTTTCGAGCCGTTAAGTTGCATTGCCTGTTACGTCGCAACAAATCAGCATGAAAACACTTCTGAGGTGGTTGTGATTCGGTTCAAGAATATATATCTCGTGCTTTCCTTGAAAACATTTCAGACCCTAACCAACTCTTTTAAGCAACAAATTATTTCATTTTTAGTTATATTATCTGATTGTTTGTAAAAAAAGGTCCCTATATGCCAAAATAATTATTTAATTTATTGACTTAGCTTCATTAAACGACGTTTCTTGCATTATATTGCAAGCATTTCCTTTGTATTATTACGGTTAAAACGCCTGATGAAGTCGCAAACCGAAGGGAATGAAACGTCGAGTAACTAGCTGTAAATTTAATAATTCTTACAATTTCTTATTACCTTCCTGTCATCAACGAAACCACCAAAAATCCAAAATTCAAATTCCCGCCAGTTCTTCCTCGTCACCGTTTCATGAAAATGTAATAGGATTATTACAATATGAAATTTAATGAGTTTAATTACCATCAGGCTTATTAGAAAAGTGAAATGTACTCTCCTCTTTTTTCATAAAACATTAATTTCCAGTCGCGTGCTGGTTCGTGTATTAATACATTCTGGAATGAAACTGTAATAATTTGTTTCGCGCTCGATTAAAGCGAAAAGAATTTGATTTCAATAATTGATTGCGTTCAGAACTTTCCCTTCTAATTAGTAAGCGTTTTACATTAATAAAGCTAAAACACCCATATTTGAAATTAATTTTTTTTACTATGTTGATACTAGGTAATTCCTGGTGAAGTGTTTAATAATACAGAAATACAAGGAAAATTAAAGAGGGAAAAGATTTTCCCATTTTTTCGGAGAACGTTTTAGGGGAAATTGGTATTCAGGGAAAGTAACCTTTGTAATTGAAGGAAGGTGAAGAGATTATGTTCCAGTGTTACGTTTGAACTACATTCTACTCGATTACTATCCCATTTCAGTGTTTCGTATTATTGCTTCACCTCTCCTAATTAATTGTACCTGATAAAACTCATCAAGAGAGACAGATAGATTAGAAACTATTTTTTCTTACGACTAAAAAGGGAAAGTTACCTTCGTAATTGCATTCGTAATTTATATTTTAGTATTTTTGGTAGTGGAATACAGGTTATCGATAACTTCTGCAGAAGGCAGTCAGCAGTAATCAGAATTGAAGGGTAAGAAAACAAAGCAACAATCAAGAAAGGCTAAAGATAAGGATGCAGTCTCTCGCCCATGCCGTTTAACTTATACATGCAAAAGGCGATGAAGAAAGTTGAAAATCAATATGGAAAGGAAATAATATTGCAAGGACAGGAAATAAAAACAACGATTTTCTGATGATATTGTAGTATTACGGGAGTCAAAAGAAGACTGGGAAAACATACTAAATACCATGAAGGTAGTCTTAGAGGATTAATAGAGGGAAAAACCAAGGTGGGAAACAGTGGAATAGCAAAGAATTGCGAATGAATATTTCGAAGGAAGTAAACGAATTCTGCTCATTGGGAAGCATAACGGCCAAAGTAGGGCAGCAAAGCTAAGAAATAGCAATTTACTTACTGCTAATATAAGTATAAATATTAGGAAATCATTGCTAAAAAAGTTATTATGGAATGTGCCGTTATTTGGTTGCGAAAAGTGGACGACAGGAGTTTCAGAAAGGAAAAGAATAGAAGCATTTGAAATGTGGTGCGATAGGAGAATGAAATGGGTGGATAGAATCACTAACGAGGAACTTCTAAACAGAATAGGGGAAGAGCGAACAATATGGAGAACGTTGACCAAGAGAAGGGATAGATTAATTGGGCACGTTCTAAGACAGGAGGGTCTTGTAAAATTAGGAACAGAGGGTAGTGGTGTTGGGTGAGAACAGAAGAGGGAGACGAAAGACTGAATTCACTAAGCACATTAGGGAGGATATAGGATGTATAAGCTATGTATAAATTAAAAGGCACAGAGGGTTCAATCAGACTAGAATATCACAACAGCAAAAACAAAATGTACAAAATTTAAATAGTATATATGACTGAGTACTATTGTGATTGTGCATTATGGAATCTCTGGAATATAAATATTGTAGTTTAAAAACATTCCTTTACGATACCGTGATCTTTGCGATCTGTTTCCTTGCCTTTGTCATGTCGGCGCCGGACCATGAGGGTGGTACATGAAATTTTTCGGAATGGTTTTAATTGTACCTACAACTTACAAAGTTTATTTATTAACTCATGTATATTTAATATATTGTTTTTTTTAAAATTAACTGAGGATGTGAGGAGTAGCTTTTTAAAAAAATAACTTAGTCTTTTGGCAGAAAACCTTTTTTGCACAATTCCAAACAATATTTGTTTCCGTAACTAGAAAACTTCCGACAGGTATTTATAATCTAAAGAATGCCAAATATTTTTGCTTTGTGGTTGAACTTATATTTTCAAGTTATGTACGTAGGTAAATTAAACATGATTTGAAAGAAATATATATATATATTTTGGGGGGGTCTGGAGGCCCTGGACTGGGACTTACTAGGCAACATATTAGTTTACAAGTGAGCAGATATCCCACACGTTATCCACAAGTGAAATGGAGCCTGTTCTATTTTAAGCCTGTACGTGATATAGCATGTATTGAATTCTCATTAGGATTCTCTCGTTATTCGTACAACAATTAACCAGCGTAATGAGGAATGCGGGAAATGTTGCATGTTACATTACAAGTAGAGAGAATGCACACAATCATATAAATATTATTACAGCAACAATAAATTGTAGCCCTTTGATCGCTAGTCGTTTGATCCAATTAGGTTTGTATAACGAACACAACTTACAAAAAAAATAATCCTCCTGCTCTCACATTGCTACTGTTTTCAATTCTAAATACATTTTTCAGTCACTACCGTTGTACGTATAATTTTTAATTTTTTTCCAAGTGGCAACTATGCTGAGACACTTTTCTGAGGAAATATTGGTTTGTTTCATTTTCAATTATTCTTCATATTGTTCCTGCAGATTAGTATACTCGAATGAGTAAACGTTTTTGGAATTTTAACTTAAAAAAACGATTGCAATTTTATATTAAAATCAGTAGTCGATTTAATGATAAATACTTTTAATCTGTAGCAATAAACAAAAATGAAGTGTCTGTCTGTCCGTATGTTTGTCTCTAATAGGCTCCGAAAGGGCTCAAACAAATTTCAATGAAAATTTGAGGGTTTTTAAAAAAAGGTTTAAATTTACATATTCGTGCATATTTAATTTCGATATATTCAAGAATATACTAACATAATATGAATACCAATAGAAATAATTATTCCACGGGAAGATTTCTTGGAATTGCCACGTCGTTAAAACCAACTGCGAGTTATAAATCCTATATCATGTACCCCACTTACCATCTACTGTTACAGTAGGTTGAGAAATAATTAACTTCTTTTGATCGTCGATACGATCTGTGCGTAAATTGATAAATTGGTTCCATTTCTCGCGTCCGGTTAATTTTAAAATTTAGTAATTTCTAATATGAAAATAAAGAGGGAAACTATTGAGAAAAAATTATTAAATTAATTATTAATCTTAACAAAAAATTTAATAAGTTTAATTATATTTTCAGATGTCTCAGGAAAATATTAATTCACAAATTGTGTTAAAGTTAATTAATGATATACTGTCCATTAACTCGTGCACTTGAAGTGCCCTACAAAGTCTGTATACCACAAGTTTGTCTGAGGATGAGAGGAGAGTATATAAATATATTTTTTTTTGTTTCGAGTTTTTTTTAAAAAAAATCTAATAACTGCGTAACGTGGATATTTCAGGGATTAAATGTACCGTAGGAAGGTTTTTAAAGCTGACGTCGCAGAGAGAGAGAGAAATCTCGCCGACGTCAGATATGAAACACGTAGGATTAGTAACATATGCATTGAAGACGACGCTGGAGCGCGCACGTGTTTCACTTTAAAACCGCTTATAGTTGTGCATGAACAAAAGTTAACATTTGTCGCTTGTGATGCAAATAGTGTGTTGGGGAGAGAAGAGAGGAGGAGGAGAGGAGTTATCCGTAATTAAGTCCGGGATCCTCGTTACTGTACAATACGACGAAACAACTGTGGACGAGCTGCAGGCCCCGGCGCTTAAAAGGCGCCGAACAACTGCGTGTAATGAAGGCGTAACGTTGTTAACACAAATGGCGGGCCTCCACACAGTTTGCCCACTAATTAGTGGCCAGCGCGTGCTCTTCAGCGCCCAGAATCAACATCTCAATCACTTTCCCGGAACTCAAGTTTACATTGCTTCACTGCTTTCGGAGGCAACGGAGGAAGTGAAAGAACCCCTTTTCAAAAATAAAAACTTCTCTGCCTCCTCCTCCTCCTTCTTCGGGGACTATAAATACGTCTTTGAATGTAGACGAATCCCTAAAGAGAACCGGGACGAGGAAACATGGACAACGAGGACCAGTCTTCTGGAAATTTAAATACAGGAACCGGATGCTGTTTGATTTTAAGATTAATAACGATATGGCACTCCATACCTTGTAATGCTTACTTTTGGTGGGGTTAATTTAATTTAATTATATATAATATGATACTGATGGGGAATATTAAAAAAGGAAATAAAAGTTTAAGTTTAATACTAAGTTTTAAGCTTAATAAACATCAAAGGAATTTACAAGTTTTCGATAGTATAAAAAAAGGAAAAGGACGATTCATTAGCATTTAGACTACATCCTCAGGGTTCTACAGTGGGGTGAATGAGGAAGCTTAATTTGTTCCCCTTATGGTAATAGGCCTGGAAAATGTGAACTCTTAAAATCAAAATATAGGTACGATACCGAAAAATGCATCTGTTTCTCTCTGCTTCGTTTTATGATGGTTGGCTGGTGGCTGCTACAAGATCATCTCTGTCTGGGCTGACACCCGTACTCTCCTTCCGACAAACTCCTTTCTCAGGTATCCCGACGAATTCTGCTTCCGATCTCCCAGCGACTTCTCTGCTCTCCCGTCAATCTAACAATGTTTCTCCCTTCCAAAATTTCCTCCCTCGTCACTTCGGTCGGACACTGCACCCATCTTCAGCCACCAATCAGAAGTTGTCCACCAAAGTCTTCTATTGCCTTCCAACTTGACAATTACAAGCTAATAGGAAAAACCTTCATCTTGGAGGGCGTAAATATAGCATATGTTACGCTTCTTGCCGTAACATTACAAATTTTTCATGGGCCTTCCGTCTTTTCAGCCGTTCTTCTAATTCGCTACGGCCACTTCCGGTAGCCGTTCATTCCCAATTTTCTATGGATAGCCGATGCTTCTCTATGGGCAAGGGAAGGTCTATTGTTCATGGAATCAGAAACTGGCAAGAAACAGATGAACTTTAATTAAGTTTTCCACTCGCGTATTTAATGTCTATTACAACCTCAAGATAAAAATTGCGTATTTCTCCCATCCAGTTCTAAGGCTGGTTTCACGCAACTTACCTATCTTCAGCAAGCCTTTTCATTTCCGCATAACTAGCTTAGCGTATTCCATCCTTAGCCTGTCTCTTCTGTTCTCACCCCACGAACTTCCCTCCGTTGCTAAATTCACAAGACACTTCTTGTCTCAAAACGTGGCCTATTAATCTATCCCTTCTCTCGGTCAACGTCCTCCATATCGTTCGCTCTTCCCCTATTCTGTTTATAACTTCCTCGTAGGTGATTCTATCCATCCATTTCATTATCTTATAGCACCACATTTCAAAGTCATCTATTCTTTTCCTGTCTTCAACTCCTACTGTCCACGTTTCGTACCATACGAACATTTTTGCAATGATTTCTTAACATTCGCACTTATATAATCCGTAAGTAAATTCTTCTTTTTCCTTGCCTGTGCTATCTTACGCTTCCAAAGTAGCAGAATTCATTAACTTCTTTCAAAATATCCCTTCCCAGACTTTGTTATTCCACTGTTTCCCATACTACAGTCAATTACCTTGGTATTTACTCTATTAACACTCATGTTGTACTTTTCCTCCAAGACCACGTTCAATTTATTTATTATGGTTTCCAAACTCTTCTTCTGACTCCCCTAATACTTGAATATAGTCGGCAAAGCGTAGGGTTTTTATTTATTCTCCTTGAAGTATGATTCATTTTACGTTTCAACTTTTTTACATCGCCTGTACTACATATAAGTTAAATAGCATGGACGATGAAAAAAGATAATAATGAATATGGATAATACTGCAACTGGAATAAATAAAAACCGTAACGTTACGTGATGATATTGTGGTATTTGGGGAGTTAAAGAGGAGTTGTAAATCATAATAAATGATATGCACGTGGCCTTGGAGGAAGAGTAATGGAGATAAAACCAAGGTTATTTAGTGTAGTAGAGACAGGGTGTTAGATTTGGAAGGGAAATTTTTAAGGAAGTTGAGGAATTCTGGTACTCGGGAAACACTAATAACTAGAGTAAGATAGCACAGGCAAGGAAGGTTTTCCGAAAAATGTGAAATTTACTTACCGCTAATATAAGTATGAGTGTTTGGAAATCATCATTAAAAACGTTATAATATAGTGTGGCGTTATATGGGAGCTAAACGGAAAAAATAGAAGGATTAAAAATGTGGGGCTCTAGGAGATTTCTGAAAATCAGACGGATGGATAGTCACTAACGAGGACGTTCTAAGGAGAATAGGGGAAGAGAGAACAATATGGATGACATTGACCAAGAGAAGGAATAGATTAATAGGTAACGTTTTAACACAGGAGGGTCTTGTATTATTAGCATTAGAGAAAAAATTGTGGGGAGAAGAAGAGTACAGGGAGGCTAAGTATGGAATACGGTAAGAATATAAGGGAGGATGTGGGATGTGGTACATTTGTGGAAATGAAAAGGCTTGCACATGTTATGTTACCATTAAGGTTGGCATCATACCAGTATTTGAACTGATTACCACAACAACACAACTTCCAACATTTTCCCCATGGTTGAACCCAATAGATTGGTGCTACATTAGTCACTTGAGTTAAGTGACGTCACAGTTGACGTCATAGAACGTGAGTAAAAAATTTGATTTTTACATAAAAGAGCGTGAGAGGAATTGATTAATGAATGGTACATAAGTATTTTTTGATGAGAGAGAGTTACAGTGGACGGTCATTAGATTATTAGCGATTACAGTAGGCTGGAACTACAGAAGGTAATTGCTAAGTTCTATTCAAGCATTTATTGCCGCCAAACATAAAAGTTGAGTCGATTTATTAGTGTCTAGTGAATGACTGTCTATTGAATGAAAACACCGACGAGTTTAAAAGATAATAAATCCAGGTTTAATTGCTCGAGGAATTGAATTGTGGAATAGTGATCCTTTGGAACACAAGCAAGCAAGGAAGGAAGCTTTACGACGCGACGCAAATAAGCACTTGCCCCTAAAAGGTTTTATGGCCATGTTGAAAATCGACATTTGTTGCTTCTCTTTTAAAGTAAACGGCTGTGAAGTAGTCCACAGTTTAGATTTCAAGAAAGGAGTGGTTTGCCTCAGGATGAGCTTATGGAATAAAATAATAACGATAGGTATCCGCAGTAAATGGAAAACAAAGGTAGAGGTTTTATTTCGAAACTTTTATTTTTATACCTAAAGGTGTAAAAAAACTGAATCCGATGTTTTTAATTAATTTACTAAAAAGTTTATTTTACTTGCAAAATATTTAACCCGAGAAAACAGCCCACAGCTTTTACGGAAATAATTACAATTATGGACACAACGTAATGTAATTATATTAATTTATTATTAAAAAAGCCACTGTTATAACAGAAATCAGTATTATTTTGACACACTGCAATATAAACGCTAAAACTTATTATTCAATGTGATTTCGTGCTTATCATTGCTGAAAATTGATTATTATTCTAAAAAAAATTATTTATTTTAAAAACGGTCTTTAATTATACCTATATTCATTTACCATTCTATTAACTAATTTAAAAATTCATGAGAAACAAACAGTTCTACGTTTAAGTACTTATTTTTACCCTATTCAGGTTTTGCACAGTATAATGGTGGATGTATGGTTGTATATATATATATATATATATATATATATATATATATATGTGTGTGTGTGTGTGTGTGTAGTATTGAGTCCGGAGACTTATCTGATGCACCCCTTCCATGGTAACCTATCCTACGCAAGCCTTTTTAATTTCTACATAGCTACCACACCCTCCTTAATCTGCTTAGCACATTCCATCCTCCGTATCCATCTTCTTCTAACTTCCAACTAATGCTAATTTTACAATACCCTCAATTCTCAAAACTTGGTCTATTTATCTCTTCTCTTGATCAACGTTCTCCATATTGCTGTCTCTTCTCTTATTCTGCTTAGAACTTCCTGGTTAGTTACTCTATTCACCCATCTTATTTTCAGCACACGTATGCAACCGTTCGTATTGTTTATACAGACTTAAAGATTTAGAAAAGTTGAAGCAAAATTTGGTGCACATCATTATGAGTTGGCTTTACAGTCCTTCGCCTCCTCAAATTACTTCCTCCATCTTGATCTGTCCGAGGATTCTGCCTTCCATCCTCGTATCGTCGCCCTTCTTAAGTCCGCCTGTACATCGTCCTACCAACTAGTCCTTGGTCTTTCCCTTTTTCTTACTCAATTCACTTGTCCAAATACTACCTGCCTAACTTTTCTCTCTTCCCTTATTATTGACACGTTCCAACCATCCTAATCTACATATTCTTCAGCATGTAACAATGTCCATGTCTTGAAACATTTCTTTCAGTTCATCATTGTATCTTATTCACCATTGTCCATCTACATTAACGCCTCCGTATATCCTTCTTAGTATTTTGCTTTCAAGTATTCTCAGTCTTTCACACACATTCTGAGTTAGCGTCCATAATTCCGCCCCATACACTATTATATATATTTCCTGAGGACGATTTGATTTTTTAGGAGAGGAAGTAGGGCTTATTAGGCTCTATGGTCATGTTATTCTATTTTTCATTTCAGATTCAATTTCATTCTTTGATGTTATCGAGCTCCCCAAATAAATAAATTTCCAGTACATATTCTTTAAAACCCCGCGAAGGTTAAAATAAAATATTAGAATGTGTCAACACGCGGAAGTCTGTGACGTCACCACGCTTAGGGGTAGACAGAATAGTGGGAAATCATCCATATTTTATTAGAGATATTAAATGACTTATCTACATACTTTGTTTTACAAAACAATTTAATTTCTCTACGGTTTTATTTTTATTTGTACTGTTCTAAGGTTATGTTCAGTAAATGAGATTTTTGAAAGGGGGTGATTAGATACGTTTGATGAGAAATTAAAATACGTTTATTTTAATTGCAAAAAAATTTAATAAACAGATCTACATTTGGGTACGAATTTATAAATGTTACAAGTTGAGCTCCGGTTAAAAAGGATCTCCTTGACGTTATAAATGTTTTTACTATTTGGAAGAGAGTTATAATGATAAAACGGTGTTATTATTATCAAGAAGAAACTTTTAGTGATACGTAGTGCTGAAAAATACGTCTTTACGTTAATAGATTTTTTTCTAATTAAACGTTTAATTATACGTCCGATTGATGTTATCAGCAAAATAAAACTCAGGACCTGATTCAGGCATCATGTTTCATACGCTCATACAACCCCTTTATAACAACGGCGAATGTGTCCAATTTGTGGGAGAGTCAAGGGGGAACGTACTAAAAATTGTGTTTTAACTCCAAATACATATTGTATCTGATTTTGGAGAGAATTTGAGTAAAAATCTGAAGGAGGTACAAATACGAACCGTAAAATTGTTATTTTTGGCTTTACGAAACTTTAGGCCTCAATAAGGTCGTTAATTTTATTTAATTACAAAACGTCAAATAAATCTAATGGCGTTGTCCCGTGTTCGCCTGAGATTATAGATCGACAGGTAGCCGTTAACAAGAAAAGAAGGGATCCTAAGCAGCTTCTCGATATCAACTTCTTGATTTTGTCGTTATATATTATGAGTAATACACACGTTGAATTAAAATATTTCCTGTCATATTTAAAGGCGGTAGATACTTATCTGAACATCCTTTTTGATTGAAGGGAGAATATACGTATAAAAGCTGCGGCTCTCAAATTAAATAGAGAAAAGCTCATATCACATGCCGCTGAAGCGTCATTGGGCAGGTTCAACAAACCGTATTTATTTTCTCCCACATTTGACCCGAAATGGACGCGAGATGGAATTCCACGTCACGGTATATCACGTCATTTCAATTTGTTTCCGCAACTGCGTGGCGGCCTCTGTTTGCGTTCAGCGATGAGTACGAAGACGTGTTTATCTAGAAATCGGAAACACGTACGGCTGTAGGGGTTACTATTTATACACGGCCGCGAAACGCTTGTGAAATATCGGCAAGTCAGGATGCGAGCGAGATTTGTAGGCACGCGAGCCCGCAACACGCGTGCGTAAATCTTATGTGACGCGAGGCACGGGCGGCGTCGGCGTCGGCCCATGTCGCACACAAACGAACGCAAAAAAAATATATATATTCACTTCCTACTTCATCTCTGTGTACCGAGCACGTAATTGATGTGCACAACCTCAACTGGGTCATTCTAAACTTAGATTACAAAAGGCCTGGATTCCGTTTTGCGTTCCAGTCCGCTCAAGTCGTGCCATACACTGGAAGAAAAAAAAGGTTTGCATGCTGGAAAAAAAATATTTTTTCAACAGGGATGTGACACGTTTCACCCCACGAACGAAGCCTACCAAATTTTGAAAATTATAACCAGACCAAAATACATAAGTCATTTATTCGGATGAAATCTTCACGGTTAACCAACCAGGTCAGGGTTTTTAAAAACACACAACGTTTCTGCGGCCATTTGCTGCCGCCGTCTTCAGGCTATAGCAGTACTCTAGTAATTACGTTTCCCAAGTAGCAGAATTCCTTAACTTCCTTCAAAATAACCCTTCCTAATCTAACACCCTTTGCGTTTTCACTGTTTTCTAAACTCAACTCCATTACCTTGGTTTTTCCCTCTATTAACCGTCATATCGAACTCTTTATTCAGGACCACGTTCATGCCCTTTATTATGGTTACCAAATCTTCTTCTGATTCCCCTAATACCATAGGAAAAGCGTAGGATTTTTCTTGTCGTTGCAGTAAGATTCCTTTCCCATGTTCCGTTTTAATTTCCTTCGCCGTCTGCTCTATATAAATTTCAATAAATTAAACACTCATAACTAGGTTATAAATGACTTTCTATTTTACATTGAATACAATAAGAGATAGCAGTTCCAGGATTTAGGTCAATAATTTTAGGTTGTGGGTACAGGGAGTGGATTAGGTGAAATAAGATTGGGAATTTGGAATATGAGACGTTCCCAATTTAAATACTACTACATTAAAACAAATTCTATAAATGTTCTGACTGTACCTCCATTAATGAAGGTCAAAAATTTTGGCCAAAAATTGTCAGGAAATTAAAATTGTCTATCAATTAAATTACATCACTACGTTTCGTTCCATTATTTGGAAACTCCTCAGGGTGATCTACAAAAATAATTATAATTTAAGTACCGAGATGAAAAATTAAATCGATTAAATATGCCTATATATATGATACATAAGATATACTTACAGAAAAATAATACAAAAAAATTCAAAAGTTGTTTAAGATAGCGCAAAGATTTTTTTGTTGTAAATTTGTACTGAAGCACGAGGAATTAACTCCGAGGCTTGATGATGAACGACTAACCAGGGTTTATGATGTTGCCGCATTCCTTTCTGTTTCGGGAGAAGTTCGTCTGTCATGTCCAAATTTATATGACAATAATATTTAACAAATTTTGATTTTTTATTATTATTTTTCTGTAAGTACACCTTATGTATTTTTTATATGCAGACATATTTAATCGATTTATTTTTTCATCTCATTACTTAAATAATAATCATTTTTGTAGATCATCTGAGGTGGTTACAAATAATGGAACGAGACGTAGTGATGTAATTTAATTGACAAACAATTTTAATTTTCTGACAATTTTGGCCAAAATTATCCACCTTCATGAATTACTAAATTACTTTTGTTGGGAGTTAAATTCTTTTCTGTTTAAGAACTCTCTTTCTGAAGTGATAGTGGACTAGAAATCAGATTACCCATTTTTTTTTGCATTTAATTTTTCCCGATGGTCTCACAATAAATTAAATGTGAAATTGGGTGACTTGCTGCTCCATGATATGACAGAAAAATACGACCAAAAAAATGTGACTGTAGTTTATTGTTTGAAAGTGTAACAAGGAAACTAATAAATACTGGTCGTGGGATACGTGTAGGCTTGCTGGAGAGCTGGAAGGCTGGCTTCGGGGCCTCGCGTGAGTTTTAACGAGGAAATTTTCGTGTCGCGTGATGGCTGTTCCGTGTCGTGCCTAGCAGCGACATTGAATACGTTGTTGGTATGCGTGTCCACATCACAACACTCGATACGGCGGGTCGCCATAAAAAAGCGATGTTACCTTAGAGGCAGTTGCACCGCGTTTTGTACTTGGCGCCTATGGCATGCCACACACATATTACTCCGCTCAGGCGCTTTGCTCTAACTATAGATTACTCCGCTCTGGCTAACTAGGTCCCTGTACATAATTAATACTCATATAGACACATTACTTTAAAAAATATATATATTCACATTAGTTTCTGGAATTCTTACTATTATTGTTTTTAAAAATGTATGTAGATTCCAAAATGCTTCTTTTACTTATATTTCCTTGGTTTGGTTATTTAAGTGACTGATTAAAAAAAGGAAAATTATCATCACGAGAATATATGTATATATTTATATTCAACTTCGTTTCTGGAATTCATACCATTATTCTTTTTAAAATGTATGTACATTCTAAACTTTATCGTTTACTTATATTATCTTGTTTTGGTTATTTAAGTGACTGATTAAAAAAGGAAAATTTTCATCACGAGAATATATGTATATATTTATATTCACCTTCGTTTCTGGAATTCATACCATTATTCTTTTCAAAAAGGTATGTAGATTCTAAAATCTTTCTTTTACTTATATTATCTTGTTTTGGTTATTTAACTGAGTGATTAAAAAAAGGAAAATTATCATCACGAGAATATATGTATATATTTATATTCAACTTCGATCCTGGAATTCATACCATTATTTTTTTAAAAAATGTATGTAGATTCCAAATTGCCTCTTTTACTTATAATATTTTCTTGGTTTGGTTATTTAAACGACTGATTAAAAGAAGGAAAAATTATTATCACGAGAATATATATGTATATATATGTCAACATTACGCCAAAGTTTCACAGTAAATCAGAACTTTTAGTAAAGATTTAAAAATAAGAGCATTTGAACGTAATCTAATCAAATCGCGTTCTACAAGATTCGATAAGTCGATTGTAATATTTTGGATGTGGCTAAATTTACTCGTTGAAAAGAATTTCAATGTAAATTTTCGACAATTCGTGGTTGCATGTTACCGATTGCGTTCGGTGAGCACTTCACCTTAAAAAAACCACAGAAAACGTCCGTTTGAAATTTTTCGGCGTAAATTTCTTTTCTCCGCATTTACAGCTGCCACCATGTATCATAAGTCAGTCAATTAAACCGGACAGGACTTTCATTCTGGTGAATTCGTTGGTTAGTAGTAATCTATATTATATTTTAGAGATCGAAGGCAAAGGGAATGAAGAAAGATTACTCGGGTTTCGAACCGAGTAATCGCCGTAAACTGCGACGTACGTTTCGATGGATAGCACTTCCATCAACCTTCCAGTCTGAAGATGGAAGATGACTGAACTGCTACCCTATAGAAACGTCGCAGTTCGAAATAGATGCAGAAATTCACACTCTTAAAATTTGCAAAACAAATAATTCTTCCTAAATTAATTAATGTGCTGTAGTAGATGAGCACTTGCCGACCTCCTGTGGTCTAGTGGTTAGCGTTGTTTGACTCACAACCCTCCAGAGGTCCCGGGTTCGAATCTTGGTCACGGAGACATGGATTAAGACTGATGGAGAGTCGATACACCTTCTAAATGTGTCATATATGAGGACTTTTTTGGCCCCCATTTTAATCCGTATGACCCGGTATATGCTAAATATAGATTACCAGGGGGAATTTGCTCTGAAGGGGAAAAAAACCTTACTGATGGTTACCCACTGATGTTACGAGGGTTGCCACTCCTCGCATGCATCCTGTTCATTATATTGGTTCATATTAATTAATATATATATATATATTCAAATTTAATAGAATCTTCGACATGTTCTTTCTGCAAACCGGAAGATGTATGGGAATGTAATTTTTGGTATGACACCTTTCAGGACTACAGAAAACTGGAACCTTAAAAAAATTTTAGGATGTGAGGAAATGTAGCAATCATTTATGTTAACCTTGAAACAATTTGAATTTCAAAAAGAAAAGATCGAAAAAATATATAAACCATGTCGTCCTGGTAGGCCAAGACCCTTAACGGTCTGCAGAGCCAATGAAGAAGTAGTACACGAGCACATACGCCACTGATATTTAAGTATTCTGTATTCATCGTAAATATTCATCAGCTATGTGTAAAAAGAATGATATAAATACTATTGGGACAAAATTGAGAACAGTCTTGATTGGTTTTCAAAAGTACTTCATAGGGTTAAAAATTCTAGTGAGAGGTGAAGTCACAGTGAAATATAAGTAAAGTAATGACGTAGGTAAACCAGTAAGCAGTCAGTTTATAAAATTATGTTAACTGATGATAAACGGTGGAAGTGGAGAAACTAAGATCCAGATGCTCTGATTATTTTTTAAGATAATTGGAAAACAACCGTTTTTAATTTATTTGGTATAAGCTTCCTTTCTGCACATTTACAGCTGCCACCAAGTAATCGTAAGTCAGTCAGTTAATCAGTTATTCTGCACTTCGGATAAGTGTAAAAAATATATAATAGATATACTATTAGAATAAAATTTAGGACAGTCGTAACTGAATTTAAAAAAATATCTCACGGGGGTTGAAAATTCTAGTAAGGTTAAGTAGAAATTATAGGGGGGGGGGGGGGAAATGTGTTAGAGTTGGATGTAAGGTCTCTATCACCTGGGAGGAAATTCCGCTGACTGCGCAGCACTGTGCACATAATCGACGAAAAACGTAGAAGAATAATGGTACCGGCGGCTATGAAACGGCTTCATAAAATTTTATCGACTGTGCTAATGACAATAATTTTACTTTATGCGATCCAGGTTCAAGTACGAAATATTTATCCAACTATCGCCGGGGATAGTAAAGTTAGAGTCTATCGTCTTTTTTGCAGAAGTCTGCGATGAATCTGTGAAATACAGCAGTAAGCCTTGTTTCACAACCCCGACTATATAGCGAAAGTATTTCTCCAATACATTGGTTTTCAATAATCTTGAAGCGGTATTCTCGGAGCTCAAGGCAGAGGAAAACGAAACAGTGTACACACCCACTGCCTCCTCTACTCGGTCGTTAAATTTTATGTTTCCCAGAGTATGATTCACTGCCACTGCCTGCAAACCGGAGACAGAAATCTCCTAAAATTGCCGCACAAGTGTGAGACTTCTTCTACCGGGGGAAGGCGGCCTTTTCTCTTCCTCTAAAAATCAAAATTCTCCCAAATTTTTAGTTTTCCGCCCTTGCTCCGGGGCGTATTTAAAGCAGCTACCGTCGCCTTCAAGTATACTTCGACATATTTTCAAACAAAAGGAATTTTCTGTTTGTTGTTGTGTGCACTGAAACGTTATCCTACTCAAGAAAAAAAAATATTAACTACAAAAAATATTTGTTAATGGCCATTATATATTGATGATGATGTTGTGGTAATCAGTTCCTAAGACTGGTCTGATGTAACCATCCATGCTAACCTTTCCAATTCCGCATAACTAAATTTCTAAAGAGAAAGGAGCCTAATACATAACCTGTGCAGAAGACAGGCAGCAGTAATTTAAGTAAAAGATCACGAAAAGAAGAGCCGTAATCAAGAAAGGAGTAAGACAAGGATGCAGTCTGTCGCCCATGCTGTTTAATTTTTATTCAGAACAGACGATGAAGCAAGTTAAAAAGGAATATGGAAAAGTAATCGTACTGCAAGGACAAGAAATAAAAATCTATGCGCTTTGCCGACGATACTGTAGTATTAGGGGAGTCAAAAGTAGACCTGTAAACCATAATAAATGACATGAACATAGTCCTGGAGAAACATTTTAATATGAGGATTATTAGTGGGAAATCCAAGGTAATGGAGTGTAGTATGGGAAACAGTGGAATAACAAAGGGTGCTTGTTGGATTGGGAAAGGATATTTTGACGGAGGTTAAGGAATTCTGCTACTTGGGAAGAGTAATAACTAGGTATGGTAGAAGTATAGTAAACATAAAGAATAGGCAAGGAAGGCTTTCGCGAAAAAGAGGAATTTACTTACGGGTAATATAAATGTGAATATTAGGAAAATATTCCTAAAAATATTCGTATGGAGCGAATTGTTGTTTGCGTGCGAAACGCGGACGATAGGAGTTGGGGAAAGGAAAAGGATAGAATCCTTTCAAATGAGGTGCTATAGGAGAATGCTGAAAATCAGATGGGTGGATAGATTAACTAACGAGGAAGTTGTAAAGAGCAACGGAGAGGGAGAGAACAATGTGGAGGACTTTGAGTAGGAGAAGGGATAGAAAATTTCATCAAAATCGTGAAGGGTCACGCGGGGTCACTTGCCCTTTACATATGTTGGTGTCCTAATTCTTCTTGAAATATGCCTGCCCTGGTCCATGGCTAAGAATTCCTTCCCAATATCTGTTTATTCTGGAATCCTCTTATCTTCAAACCTTCTACGCAATAGAAAAGCTGACAATAATGTACACTGCTAAGATTCCATTACTTCAATATTTAAAGGATAATACATCTAGGGTTAGACACACGGGATCATCTTAGTGTTCTCATTTAAAGTTTTAATGTAAATTATTGGGGTTTTAGAGTAGTAAAGTTCAGCTGGGAGGCGAGAAGACGAAAAATAAGAGACAGTTGTTCAAGACGTTGAGAAGGCTGGGAGGCAGAGAAGGTGATTTGATCAGGACGTGGATTGGAGTAAAGAGCTGGGCGGTGATACGGACGTTGAAAGAGAGGAGTAAGCTGGAGAGTGCAAGAAGAGTTGAAAGGGAGATGAGAATTGTTGCTCTTTAGTGAGATTGAAGTGAGAAGCAAGAAAGCCAGAGTGAAGGAGGAGAAAAACTGGGGTTTAGTCAAATCACCGACAGTACCAGGTCCATCGCACTTTCCGCCGAAAATTTACAATCCAACCGAAAAGAAGAAGAAATTGAAAGCTGGAGAGTGATCCAACACGAGGAAGTTCCGGTCACCTAGTACGTGCACAGATAAGAAGGAAGATGAAACAGGTTCGTCAAGAAAGACGGAAAATCTTTGCTGCACGTGTTTACCCCCGTCAGTAATTAACCGTCTGATATTTAAAAATCGTGCCCTTAATTATTTAATTTGTTTGTAATAGCGTGCAGAAGCGCTTTAAGTGTTTTTTTAAATAAAATTTATACATTATATGTTAAGCGCAAGTAATTTTATTAAGTAGCTTAAATAAAGCCCCTAATCTTCTCCAGGGCAAACTCAGACGAAAAATGCCTTGGTATTAATTAGATTGTATCCTGATTTAATGTTTGGAAGTTTGGTCCAATTAACCGTTCATGTTTTACGTCTTTGTGGATTTAGTGGAAATTTTATAAAGTGGCTGTGAAGTTGAGGAGTTAATGAGCACGTGCACTTGCACTGGGCATGTGGAAAGTCTTGGCGTTTCCTCAGAGGGCTGGAGAGGGAGGAGGAGGAGGAGGAGGCAGGGCGGGCACATTAAAGGCTTCTTTGCGTCGCGAAGTAGTTTTTTTTCTTCTTCTTCTTCGGTCGTTAACTCCCGGGCGCGGAGAGATCGCAAATCAATATTTGCAGCTGGAGAGCAGGAGGTGCTTCGGTCGTTTATGTTAACCGCATAGTTCGTCGCCGACGCTATTAATCACGGCGCGTGTCGGAGTTGCAACAACTACCTGAACAGGCCGCCGCCATAAATCGTGCCGGACCAGAGTGACGGCTCTTGCCCGTGACATATAGCAGGAAGGCCGCAGAAGGAGAGCTACACATATTCAGTGTTAAGTTTCCGCGGGCGGCGCACAAATCACGGCGAGCTCTGGGAGCGCGACTTATGAATATGCGCGCCACATACAGCCAGCGAGCGCGTCCTTCCTTCCTCCCTACCTCCCTCCCTCTTCCTCACTCCAGCATTATGCCAAGACTGCTGGGACACTCACCTCATGTCCATGCTCTACACACTTCCTAACATTCATTCTCAAAACTTATCTGTCTCCTTTGTAAATCACTCACTACTTCCACACAATTGCCCAAAACACTTCTTCATTACGCCATTTCATTTAATAATTCTCCATTTTAATAACCCACACCATAACAAATATCAATTATATATTTCCTCCCTCCCTCTCCCTCTCTCGTGCTGCCACAATTACGCTTACAATAAAAAAATTGTGGGTTTAATTGTATAGGATCACCTAATAGGACTTATAACTCGAAGTTGGTTTTTTTTAACATGCCGCGCGGCAATTCAAAGGATTTATAAATATTGACATTAATATCCTCTGAAATCTGCAAACTATCCAAGTGAAACATACATGAAAATTTAAGTTAAAATTACTGTTTAAAATTCGTTTAAATTAGTCTCTTTCTCCAGGATTCCATTCATGCCATTTATGAAGTCTTCTTCTCACTGTTTTATATCATCTGCAAAGCGTAGCTTTTTTTATTCTCCTTGTAGTATGATTCCATTTCCATATTCAGTTTTAACTTGCTTCATCGCCTTTTATATAAGTTAAACACCAAGGGCGAGAGACTGCGTCCTTGTCTTCTCCTTTCTTGATTTCTGCTTTATTTTCATGAACTTTTATTCTAACTACAGTTGACTGCCTTCTGTAGAGGTTGTGTATAAGCCTTCTTTCTCGACATTTTATTTCTGTGCTCTTCAAAATTCTTGTTTTTCTATGCATATATATATATATATGTGTGTGTGTGTGTGTGTT
This sequence comes from Eucriotettix oculatus, assembly GCA_034510155.1. Classification (NCBI taxonomy): domain Eukaryota; kingdom Metazoa; phylum Arthropoda; class Insecta; order Orthoptera; family Tetrigidae; genus Eucriotettix; species Eucriotettix oculatus. The sequence continues at coordinate 102,703,441 of CM067378.1, forward strand.
CGTTCAACGGGCAAACGGCTAACAGTTATCCTATTTGAAATGTAGGCAATTGGAAAACCTACAATATTTTTTATATTATTTCCGAATTTATTTATGTAATAAATCAATCTGTATTTTATTAATTAGTTATTTATATTATTTATTGAATGCTCGTAGGAGTTATTCTTACTTTTATGCATTGCATTGTAGTAAATTAATTAATTAGCTAATGCTACTTAAAGAACCTTTGCAGAGCTATAATTTCACAGAGCAGAATTAAAAAAAGGATTCCGTTCTTTCTTTCTCTTTTTTCAGAAAAAGAGTATCGTCGTATAATTTTAAGCTTTATTGTTCTTCTACCCATGTTTCTTTTGGTATAATGTACGTCATATGTAAATTAATTCACATTGATAAATTCATTGTGTAAAATATATGCCGACGCCGTTCCTCGCCGTAATAATTAACAATTCTCGGAAGTCTGTACGAAAAGAAAAAGAGAGAGAAAAATTCAGAGTAGCAGCGTGTAAATGAATACTGAGAAGTGGACTCAAGCTCAAGTACTGTTGTGATGGAATTGGAAAACATATCGTCATTCATGTATTTCTGCGAATTAAAAATGCGATAAAGTAACTTTTTAATTGCTGTTTCATTATGCCATAAAAGACCAAAAAAAACATTTAAAGAAGCCATCATAAAAATTAAAATAGAAATTTCGTATAAATATAAACTAGAAATAGATTGAAACATTTATTCATTACGCAGATCAGAATAATCCGGTTTTCAATAAGTCATAAATGTTCAACTCCTATCCGAACGTGATTGAACAATAATGTATAAGAAGAGGAAGATCTTGAGTTTCACGTGATTTTGTTTCCTGGACGATGGATCGGCCGTACTGGACGGACACGTGATTCAGCCATATAACACTAGTCTCCAAACCGTACTTTATTATAACGAATCCGTGTTTCGCCCTTATAAAAGATTCAGCAGACGTACCTGCAATTCCACCGTACCGCATAACAACATCCGAGGAAAGAGTAACTCAAGACATTCTCGCTACTATGAGAAACGACTTGGAATTCTGCGTACACATATGACGCGCATCTCAATGGAGGACGTATAGATAGCACCGTTTAGATTTTACGTAAAATAAAACTAAAACATTTCCTTCATTAAATATTACATTCTATTTTATATTAAAACAAATCAAGTGAACGCTTTTAGAGATACGTCAGAAATTTTATTCAGCTTCCCTTATTTAGAATTTAAATCAGATGAAAAGTAGAAAAAGAATCATTTTTCCCCAATTTTCATCTACCGACAAAAGATATTGTGAAAATAATTACAAATCTAAGATATCGAAAATGGTTTCAAATTAATAATTATAAACAGACAAACTTTAATAATAATGAAACCGAAAAGAATTTAGTACATCTTCATGTTTGGGTCATGATCTTGACTCTCTTCAGGGATGAACTAAAGTTAACAATACACTTATTAAACATTAATTGAAAGTTACAGACGTTAATAACTATTAAATATAAAATTATAAAAAAAAATACAATTTACAGGACTTTCTATTAAAATGGATTATAAGATACACTCAAAAATCAGGTTGTATTATTATAATTGTATTTAATTTTAAAACTGAAAATTTGAATTACTTAAATTTATAACTAAATATTCTCACTTTGATTTTCTACGTTTTTGTACATACTTTTGATGTGTAGTAAAAAGATTGTAAAAACTTGTATTTATCTCATTTTAAGCTTATGAAATTCCATATTTTTGTTGTTGAGGGAACAGAGGTAAAGTAAAATTTTATTAATTTTCTTGTTGGCAGTTTATGTAAGTTATTGGATCCGTCGGCCAGCTGCTTCCTAAACCCTGTGGATACAATGAAAAGGGAATGCTGCGACCCCACAGTTATCTCGACTCCCGTCATTCGGAAGGGCGTGAGAATGCCCTACTTACCTGATTCAGGTTTTCTAGGATTTTCCCTGCATCTCTTGGCTACCTTGCTATACCTTCCCCCCCTTTTCAATTCCCTTCCTACGCTATGAAAAGGGAGTTGCCTGTTTTAGGATCACCCTCACGTAGCCCGTTAACCCCAAAACAAACAAGAAGATTGGGTTTCGAAACACCCTGTCAGCACATTGTGTCTATCACATGAAAATTTGTAATTAAAAAACATCTTCTCCACGTCATAATGGCTTTATGTGCCGAAAGGTGAAGAACATTGAATTAATAGACGTTTGTGTCTGTTTCTTGGTTACATTTGTATGAATTAATATCTCTGTAACCGTGGTAATATTTAAATGCAATTGATGGTAATTTCCCTTATCTCAGTTAAGAGAATTTTTCGAGAGTGGTGTATTTGGAGGAATGATACCATTAAGAAGAAGATTAAAGGAAGATAAACACTGCCCCCAAGTACATCTGTTACGAGGAAAGGGAAATAAGTTACTTTCTGTGTTATTTCGCGTGACAGAAAGAAAAAATACAGCCTTACAATTGGTTCTCTTAAGGTGAGCCCTCCATAAAACCACCCGAAAAAAATAGAAACTGCAGGAACATTTGTGGCACTTAACGAACTCTTACTCATTATCCACTAATTATCTCAAAGCATAGGCAGAAGGCATTGCCACCCCCACTTCACCCTCCACACCCCCGTAGCATATTTCTCCGTAAAGACTTGGTGGCGCAATCTTGGATTTAGTAGCATAAAATGTTTTAAACCCTGCAATTACGAGATTTACAACAGGACCACAGTAGCTACGGTATAGCTTGAACCAACCAACCCCCCCCCTTCACCTAACCCCTCCCCCCACCCCCGCACGGTGAAGCTCACAAAATTACAAAGTATAATTTCCAAGTGGTCTGGGTGCCCATATATTTTTCTCGGCTTTTAGTGGTCGTTACTCTACAGAATCTAAAATAATGGCGGAGACTCTATACATTGAGACCTAGATTAGATTACAGCTTAGTCAAATTTATGTGCCAGTAAATTTTATTGATACCGGATTTTTGAGTAAAAAAAAGGGATTTCGGTAATCTGTGTATCACATACACGAAAATAAATATTATTACACCGCTGTATCAAAATAAAGATGTATTTATCAATTTTTGTTTCAAACCTCCAACCAGATTGAACCCACTACGTTCTCTGGGTTACTTCATAAAACCTGCAGTCGAACAATTGTGAAATAATCACATTTGGACAATTCATTTCCAATTTCTCGTATCTGTCTATTCCTTTTTTTTCCTCTTGAAGGAAATGCAGAAATAAATATGTCAAATCCTCAAAACTCGTGGGAAAATTCATTTCAAAAGTAAATTTTATAGACTATACAGCAATATACTTCAAAATGTCAACGCCGGAGCATCACTCCGGAAATATATCGAAGACAACTAACGTAAAAATACTACTAATAACTGAACAAGTAAAATATTAATCTCCCATTCATGTAATTTTCATCAGCAAAGAAGACAATTACTTACCAATCAATGCTTCAAATAACCGTCAACCTTACTAGACAACTAAAATATAAGGATAAGAAATAACTGTCGTGATCTAAAATTACCGCAAAATAAGGTTAATGTATAATGATGGGTTAGGATGATTTTATTCAGTGATTCAATGACAATTAACGAGTATGTTTCAGCTACAACAGCTGAAACATATGCTATACTAATTACTTTACAATATTGCACGTTGATTTTTACCGACTCTCATGGCGATCAACTAAGATTCCAATCAACAGTGTAGAAATGGTTACATCTATGAAATCAGGAACCTTCTTTGGGAGATAAAAAGAAATAACCAACAAATCACCATATGTTAGATCCCGGCTCATGCGGGAATCTTTGGAAACGAGATTTCTGGTAAAGCCGCTTGGACTTCAAAGACAACGTTGCCACGAGGAAGACGCTGGAAGGTCCATTGTTCTGACACGGCATTTGCCACTGTAACCATTTCGCCAGATTTCCTATACTACCCGGGTCCGAGTAGATTCTGTGTGAAATATTTTTCTCTATGGGAAGGCCCATAACATACGACCCGGAGTATAGAAATAGAAAATTGTTAGTTGGAAGAAAAATAATCATTTGTATCAATTTTTTTTGTAAATATTGATATTGTGTGTTCATTATAAAGAAAGGCGCAATACTCAAATTAGATCTTTATGCAATCTGTGTTCATTTATAATAAATAATGTTAAAATTTAATATAATTTACATTGCTAACTATGATTAATTAGATTATAAAATAAATAATATCAACCCCTATTAATTTCACAATGTTGACGTTATGGTTCAAGGTTTTATGATTATTTGTATCCACTTTCATTCGAGTTTAGTTTGCCCCATATAATATTTTCCGTAATCAAGTTGGTCACAGTTACAGTTTAAAACTAGTCGTTAATTGATTCGCGATTAACCAAAATACAGATGCGACTTTTTCTAGAAGGTTCCGTGATATTTAAGTCGGGGGATTTTTATTTTCGAGTAATTTTGGGATAATAAAGAGGCTTGAAAGGACGGTTGAAATTTCCTGTCATCCCCTCAAAGTTTTTTTTGGTAACCTTTTAGATAATTAGTAAAGTGTGGTTGTGTATAGAGAAGCAAGTGTTTCCCGTGATATATGGCGCAGCTCTCATCTTGCTCGCTCGCGGCGGTCGAGGCCGGCGACGGAAGCTTAGCGCCTCTTCACTGGCGACACATGTCGGAAGCTGCTCAAAGGCAAGTCTTTGTGGACTTGGCTGAAACTTGCAGTATCTCTGGTTCGCTTCCGGCCACACAGACTTGGCGAGAAACTCCTCGCTCCCTCGCTCGCTCTTTCTCTCTCAGCAACCGCGTCAGCTGATGCATACATATTCGTCAATTAGGTCAACCCCCCCTTAAACAAAACTACTACACTCACTAAATAATATTATAGTAACGACTTTTGCAATTTGAAGAATCCACTTGAAAAGTTTTAGAGGTCGTTGAGGAATGATTGCCCGGAGTTCTGTACTAAAGTGCAACCTCGTGAGTGCATCCAAATAACCCTAGTCCTTTTCGTGTACAGACTGCCTTCAGCATTAGTATAAGCACGTATTTTTTACAAGTATCCTAATAATAAACTTACGACTCCTCAAAAATTTACAAGAATTACTTAATAGTAATCTTCGGCATCATAGATATAGCCTGGTACTCAAGCATAATTTACATTTACTAATCGGGGAGGGGGTAGTTAACAGGCTACATGAGGGTGATCCTGAAACAGACAACTCCCCTTTAATAGCATAGGAAGGGAATTGAAAAGTGGGGATGCGGAAGGTAGAGCAAGGTAATCAAGGGTTGACTAGGGCCCCCGGGCTGTGGTTTAAGGATCCTACCCGGTGTTTCACCTAAAGAGATGCAGGGAAAACCCTAGAAAACCTGCATCAGGTAGGTCGGGCATTGGGTACTATTCTCACGTCCTTCCGAATGACGGGAGACGAGTTTGCTGTGGGGTCGCAGAATTCCCTTCTCGGTGTCTTCACCAGTTTTGGCCGACTGATCCAACGGGATCAGCGGACAACTCTTGCCATATGCCCAAGGTCTTTGACCCCAGTACATATACCTCCTAAAATAGGTGAAGGTGTCTCGGCATATGAGAACTTTGATAAAAAAAATACCCAGAGAGAGTGCGAGGCATCCCCGACATGATCAGGTAAGCCCCGCAGTCACTCTAGGCTGAAGCGTCTACGAGAAACTCTCGCAGCGCCTTCCCTTTTTCTGTCGTGCGGTAACAGGCAATTCCCCCGTATTTTGAGGTCTGGCCAATTAAATCGACTGCGAGAAAGAATTCACTTATCGTCATACGCTACGCAAACTGAAGTTTAATATTTTTTAATTATTTTCTATTAAAAAAATAGGTTAATTTATCATGAAGTGAAGAATGTATTCAACATGAAAAACTGACTATCAATTAGCTAAATCAGTTTATATATAAGAAATAACATGAAGCAAAAAAATCTCAGAACATAGTTAAGTCTCTACGAAACTTTTACTAATATTATGTCATTTAATAATTCGGTTCAGGCGAATAATTAACAAGTTCTGATGAATATTAGTAGTTATAGACGTGAATGATTGGGGAAAAAATGTATTCTTACACCTTACTGACCCTAAATAACGGATGACGTGAAGTAATCTCACTACACCGTAATTAAGGTTTGATACTAAGACGAAAAAAACAAGTAACGTCGGTTCATAATGACGGATAACTGATCTGACAAGAGGAGATAGGAATCTTGTGTTTGCCGAAATCAATATCAGCGCCACAGTGAGTGACCCAGAGAAGTAAACTAGGGCACGCATCGACAAACTTTTTCACTGCGGATACGGCGAGCGACTGTTGGAACTTAAATATATTGGATCGAATACAAGGTTTCCTGTAGATTATACAGTACAAATAGTCAGCAACAGCATAACAGCAATATTACCTGAAACGCAGGATATGTACAACGTAATTTACAAGACGTGCTGCTGAGAAGCCTAATCTACGCTTCCCATGATCTTCCTAGACCATCCTGAATAAAAGGGTTTCATTTTATATAAATTAAATGGGAACCTCAAATTTTAAATATATGTTTAAAAATTATTTTAAAAGAGCAACCATAAAAAAATTGGATGTTGAAACTTTCAAAGCTTATAAATAAATATTTTCTAACAGTTAAAAATTCTGCCGTACGCCGCTCACTCATCTGCAGCTGAGGATTTATTTTAGAATTTATTTCACTCCGACGAATTCCTGTGTTAATTCCGTCTGAGCAAACTACGTGGATATGGATTACAGACAATCCCCCGCGCGCGCCTTCCCCATTCACGCAGATTCCTTCAAGGGTGACTGAACAAAACAGAAACTCCCTTTTGTGATTTATGTTCTGTTCTCAAGAGAGAGAGGGAGGGCGGTGCACAAATACTTCTAGCAAATTTCAATTCACGTAACATTTTACAAGCACGAATCATAAACCTATTATTTAAAAAACATCACTGAAACCTGTTTAACGAAATAACTTATCAAACAATACAGATAAGGTTCTTTTACTTAGTTAAATAGACGTTTCGTAACCATATTTAGGACTCGCTCAGGTGATGTTAAATTTTTATTTGTAAAAAAATGCAAAATGTATAACAAATCCAAACTGGATTGAAATTGTCATCAAACCTAAAGATCGTTAAAGACAAGAATTAGTGAAAATAAAAATATAAAATATAACAAAGACACTGTGGTGTCAAAAAAAGTGCACGCACATACATACATACAACCACAACTATGTGCGCCCATTGGCAATCCAACCCCTCGTGAAGTAATGCCTAACGGCGGTTACGCGAGGAGGTACTTTGTAAAGGGAGGTGGTTTTTAGTGGGTAAAAATCCCACACACCGTGCAACTCGGGTTTCACGGCGTCTTTTGAAGATTTTCCCCTACCCTCGATAAAAAAAAGCAACTTCGACTGGTCCAACGTTAAAATTTTAGACACAGAAATAAACTATTTTTTCTCGACTAATTAATGAAATGCTAAACATCAGATCCAATTCTTCCTCCTTAAATACCGACAACCTGAATAAATTGATGATTGCCTTAATTAACTTTAATTTTTTAATTTAATTTGTACCATAAAAAGAACTATTTTACATTTGTTGAAGGACACACGAACTTCTCCCTTTCCAGCAGTTGGCATAACGCTATAAAAGTTCCCCCTACCTCATAAAGGAATTCGGAAATATTATATCTACCTCGTCAGTAGTTTAATAACGAGCCTCGGAGACGGTTGCTGCTTCACCAGGGTACAAATGTGTTAAAAATCATTGTTCTAATTGTGCTTATGACAACTTTCTGGTTTACTTTCTGGTAAGTGTATAAACCCAACGCATCTTATCGAATTTTATTTATGGATGGTCATTTCTGTGGGAGAGGGGGAGGGCACTGTAGTGCAATAAATGCAGGCGACAGCTTTTTATTTCCCCTAATAAATTAATTTGTTTCACTTTTCCATTTTAATTCGTGCATTTCAAAATGGTGCCTTGGAACATAATGAGACTAAAGAAAGCTAAATAATTTATGGAATATGTTTTACTCATTTCTGTTTCGTGATGCTTCTCTAGATAAATTACTCTGTGACCCAAGTGGAGCTTTAATAAGATGTCAATGCATAAGGCACTATATGTTTGATGGTTTAGTATTCTGGCGTGTCGCAAAAGTTTGAGGAAAGGAAAGTCACCGTACGCTCGCGCACGCAATCACGCTGATTACAAGCGTGCGCGGGTGAAATTGCCATTCAAACTAAATGTAAGCAGTTAATCGTGTACGTGACAAGCGAACAGATAAAATCTTGGTCATTGTATTGCAATTGTCGCACCAAGGCGCCGCGCACAAAGGGACTTGTCACAACACCCGCGCATCCCCCGCCATTGTGCCCTTGAACCCCGAGGTCGACACAATGGGGCTTATTGCTTGCTGTGAGGGGGGAAGCACGCTCTGACTCACAGGGCAGGGGCGACGACTTTTGATAGCTGCGTCGCCTCATTTAATTGTGCTGCACGGGGCATTAACTGGGGTCCATCCGCGTCGCATTACTCAGGACATGAGGGAAGGGAAGTTTGTCCCAATATGTCTGCGTCATACATACACGCCAGCCTCGACTTGGAATTCCAGAACACAGTCCACAACAAACAACTACAATTTATCACTCCCTCCCATCCCATCCAATCCCATCCCACTGTGCGCTGTTAACACGCGGACGACGGAACGGCTTCAAAATAATCTCTACTCAAGTAGTCCACCACCAGGGATCAATAACTTGACTCTGAATAATTAAAAACCTGAAACTAGTCCAAGATTTTGCCTCTCGACCACCTATTTCATGGCCGTCATGGTAAAACGATCTCTCCTGCACGGAGAAATACAGTTTTTACTGTCACGCTTTTATAGGACAGTAAGGTACACACCTAGAGGTTACAGACGTTTGTTTAACGAAAATGTGCTGTACAAAGACTTGTACTACGAAACACTGACTCTGATTCGCAAGTCAGTACAATTAGTACATATATTCAATGTGTTGTGATATTAAGTCCTAAGACTGACCTGATGCAACCCCTCCATGCTAACCAATCTTGCGCAAGCCTTTTCATTTCCTTTAACTAGCACAACCAACATCTCCCTAATCTGATCAGCGATTCCAACACTGGCCTCCCTCTTCTGTTTTTACCCCGCACACTTCCCTCTAATGCTAATTTTACAAGACTCTCGTGTCTTAAAACGTGGCCTATTAATCAATCCCTTCTGTTTTTTCAAACTCCCTTCACATTGTTCCGTCTTCCCAAATTCTAGTTAGAACTCCATATTGTTCGCTTTTCCCCTATTCTGTTAAGAACTTCGTCGTTTTTGATTCTATCCACCCTTCTGATTCTCAGCTTTCGCCAAGCAGAACATTCTCGAAACAGGAAAATAGCAGAAATGAAACGTAAATAAATTAAATGGAGTAAACAAATAAAAATGGTTGCATAGAGTGGGACTCTAACCGGAGTCCACAGTGTTTCTTCTCTAAAACCTTAGAAAATTCTCTTCTATTATCACACAAAGTATTGTTCACATTAGAAAATATTTTCTCAATAATCACATTTTATTTATTTTCTTCTATATTTATAAATATATTTGTAATTTTATTTTTCCATTTGTAACTAACCTAAATTTGAAATGCCTCGTTAATGTAAGAAAAAGTTGGAATGTAATACAATGTTCACTGTAGTTATAGCATACGAATACTCATACTTCTAAATTCTTATACTGTAACACATGCATGGTATCTACGTAATTGGACCAACGTCTGTGTAGTACCTACAAATAAATTAATTAATTAATTACTGCAGTCCAGCCACGTTTACAATTGTGGTAATAGTTTCTGTCACTTCAACTATAATGTTATCGGCAACATAAACAACTACATGAACAAAGCCAAAGAGAACCAAACCATTGTGCAAAGTGGATGAATAAAGTTTAAAAGTTGCTTGCTTGAGTTAAATCTGGTCTGTTGCTTGTCTCTTCGGAAGATAAGATCTCCATTTGTCCAGAAGATCCTATCAGTAGAAAATTATGTGACCCGGTTCTCTACGGAAAAAAAATATTTGTAAAAAAAAAGCTTGTGGAAAAGTAGATCTTGACAATTGTTTAAATGTAGGGAAATTAATGAATCTATCTTTTCCTTACTAAATATTTTTAAAGCCTCAATAATTCTACTCCTATATTAATTTATCAATTTGTCACTATTTATTCAAAAACGTAGTTTCGTCCCCTTTTTGGAGACTTCCTTAGGCGTACTGTTAACATAACATTACAATAATTCAAATATGTAATGATTTTACGACATGAGAACAAACTATTATTAAAACTTTGGAACTAATAAATTGATCTTTTCCTCACTAAATGTTTTGGAATATTCAATAATTCTACTTATAATATTTAAAATTGTTTACCAAGATTTTGAACATTACTTTGTTGTTATAAATAAATAATAATAGCTGTATCATAATTCAAACAAATTTTTCTGACTAAGTCATGAATTACTAAATTTTATGCCTGACGGAGTCTGATAAACGAGAGACGAAATGTCGTATTTAGGTGCTGAAAAACTGTTATTTTTTTAATTCAGCTGACTGCAGAAGAAAAGGATGGCGAGAAAAATTCTCGGTACTTACGACTGAAGTTTCGAATAGGAAAAATAAACACGGAGCGTGCACACACACACACGCGAGAGCGCGCGCAAGTAGTTTTCGTCACGTGTCGCATCGCGCGCGCGAGTGAGAGAGAGAGGAGAAAAAAAAATCACTTTGTGTCAATCAACATGGTGGTCCCGGGGGCGCAGGAAAAAGATTTGAGAATGTGGACGTTGGAGCGAAGCTTGGAGGCTGTCAAGAGCAATCCGCCGTCCGCAGATAAACCGATTGAACTGTTTGTGCAGGAGAAAGCGTCCGCAGAAAAGCTTGCTTGGGAAAGCATTTCTTGCGAGAGCTTCTGCCAAAAGGAATTAGCACTAATACATATCAGAAAAACCTTGGCAATAACATTCACAACAACAACAAAAATACAGCTGACAATACAGTGTATTGTATGTACTATCGTCTACGTCGCCGAAGGAAATTCACTAAACTACACAACATTTTTCACTTACGAGAAGACAGAATCCTATGTCGGCGATAAAAAATTAATATTACCAGTCGTCAGTTTCTTCCACTGTGAATTAAATAAGAAACGCCAAAAATCGATAATCAACCCAAGTTTAAATTAATTATTCCATTAATATTTTCCAGTTATGACAATTTCTAATTTCCGTCTAAGAATTCAAGGAAAAGAATTTTGTGTATCAGAACACAATCTTAACACCTCATATAGTAAGGTGTCATTACAAATCTGGATTCAAGCCGTGGATTGATAATTGAGTTATGCAACCCGGTGAACTATTTCAATTTATTTTCTTTTTTAATATTTCCAATTAAATTTTAATAAATTAAATATCAAGCACTTTTCGAATTTTTTTTAAAAAGAATAACTGGACTATAACTTTTATACAGCAAATAAATTAGTCAAAATGTGACGAATTATTAGGTTGTATTTTGACGTCTAATTTTTGTAATATTAAGAAAAATTTCCCGATCACTTTAAATCAATTAACACATCATATTAAGAATCAAAATAAAATAATTTCCAACTTTTTTCAGTTTTTATTTTTTTATTCAAACAACGTTTCGGCGCGTATTCGTTTAACTCCTTACAATCGAATTATTGACAATAAACATAAAAATGTTGTAAACGGCTGTTTCTGTATACCAAAGTCTTGTGTGCAAACTGTGGTTAAACAAGTTCTTAGTGCTGCCTCGGACCTCTTTACACATATATATGTTTATTTATCCGAAGAAGTCCCCACCAAATAGTGACGAAACGTTGTAAATATGTTAAATAATTATTAATGTTGTTTGCTCAGAAATTGGTAGAATTTTTTTATAACGCACTTAATTCTTTTTAATCATGACAACGTTGTACGTCTGTATAATTTGGTAAAAAAATTGTATAATATATTTTGTGGCACTTTTTTTCAGTTAGTTTACGCGTTATTATTAGTTTCCTAATTACTTATTCTTGTTGTGTTCAGTCTGGTCTGATGCAACTCTCCATGCTAAAATATCTTGCGCAAGCCTTTCCGTTTCTTAGCACAGCTCACATTCTCCCTAATCTGCTTAGCGTATTCTATCCTTGGCCTCCGTCTTCTGTTCTTACCCCACACACACACTTCCCTCTAATGCTAATTTTACAAGACCCTCATGCCTTAAAACGTGGCCTATTAATCTATCCCTTCTCTTGTTCAACGTCCTCCATATAGCTCACTCTTCCCCTATTCTGTTTAGAACTTCCTCGTTAGTTATTCTATCCCACCCATCTGATTTTCAGCATTCGCCTAGAGCACCACATTTCAAAGGCTTCTATTATTTTTCTTTCACCACCTCCTATCGTCCATGTTTCGCACCCATATAACGCCACACTCCATACCAACATTTTTAGCAATGATTGCCAAATTTCTAATTTTCACAGTTATATTAGTTACATGCTATTTTTTTAAGACCCTCATGCCTTAAAACGTGGCCTATTAATCTATCCCTTCTCTTGGTCAACTTCCTCCATATTGTTTGCTTTTCCCCTCATTCTGTTTAGAACTTCCCTAATTACTTACGTGGTAGATAAATTAAAAGTATTAACTTCCAGTACAGTTTTACAATACTATGTTATACCGAAATTGATTCTGGAGATACAACATAGTTTACTGACTTTGAGGATTAAATAAATAAAAACGGCCAATTAGTCGTTATTAATTCATAAGTGACGTTTCGTCTCAATTTTGAGACTTCCTCAGGCGTACTACAAACATAATATTCTGCGAGTTGTTGTTAAATGTTCACCATTTACTGAGCTTTTTTCTGTAAACATTGCCGAAGGGTAACCACCATAATTAAAATGCCGGGGAATAACGTACGTTTTAGCTTAGGAGATTTACTAAATTAAAGATGGTTGTACATTTAGCAATGATGTCGGCAGTGTTTCGATACGCAACACAAAGCAGGCGTATTCCGAAGACGGTGGGTGATTATTCTGGAAACAATGTGTCTGAGGAAGCTACTGTGTGTTTGCCTTTCCTTTCTTCTCAATCACGATGATACGCGCGCGCAGTACGTGCAAATTGCGGATCGCAAAGCATCATCCCATCCTCCTCCAGCTCCAGGCGCTCCGTTTATTCTCAGCTTCGAGTCTGCGCCAGATAGAGCTTCGCGGATGCAAATTCTAAACGAAATATTGAGGTCCAATCAAAATAGAGGTCTCCATGGAAACCGCGTTTCCCAGGGGCTCCTAGGAGTCCCAGGAGTTCTTACACACAACCGCCGCTGCTTTTAATATAAAAGCAACAGATGTCGGCGTGGATTTGTGGCCCACCAAGGTAAACGTGCGCGTGCACAAATATCACAAGGGCTCGTGGAAATTTCAGGACCGCCATTGAAGCGTTCACCAAACGGCATAAATGAAGTACTCGGCGCTCCAGGGCAAACATTTGCCAGCCTGTGCGCCGCTCACCACAATTAAAGTTTGCGGAAAAAGATTGCCATTGATTTACCAACTTCCAATCATCGCAGGAGAAATACACGTTCAGCTGCTTAATAATATTACATCAATTTATTTGCTCGAACCATTCCCAGATAATTTTATTAATAAATAAATCAATTCCTATTACTTTGAAACACTAACCCTAATAGATAATTTGGATAAAAAGAATACGAGTAACTAAGTGCTGCGAAAAAAGTAATCAAGATCCAAGTACGTATCTATACCAATAAATAAAATTGAAGTGCCTGACTGTCTATCTGCCTGACTGTCTATCTGCCCGACTGTCTATCTGCCTGACTGTCTATCTGCCTGACTGTCTATCTGCCTGACTGTCTATCTGCCTGACTGTCTATCTGCCTGACTGTCTATCTGCCTGACTGTCTATCTGCCTGACTGTCTATCTGCCTGACTGTCTATCCGTATGTTTGTCTCGAATAGACTCCGATACGGCTCAACGGATTTCAATGAAAATTGAAGGGCTTTAAAAAAACGAGATTTAATTGAAATATTCGTACCTATTTAATTTCAATATATTGCAGGAGATATTAATATAAGGTGAATATAAATAAAAAATATTAACTCTACAGGATAATTTCCTGGAATTTCCGCGCAGCGTGAAAACCAACTGCGAGTTATAACTCCTTTATCACTCATTCCATTTACTTTTGCGGCAGTCTGAGAAAAAAAATTTCTTTGCATCGTCGATACGATGTACGTATGAATAAATTTGTTTTATTTCTGGCGTCAGGTAAAATTTAAAATTTAGTACTCCGAAAAAAAAGGAAATTATCGATTTTGGTGTACTGCGAGTCGCTGTGTGACATTATGACCTTTAAAATGTGATTTAAGTAAAAATTTAACCACTAAGCGAGGGGAAAATTTTTATTCTGTTAGAAAACTGAAAACATTTATTCCTGCTATTGTACCGGGACGGGGGGAGGGGGGTTATTTTGGACTCTCGGGATACTGGGAGTATATTTGAGGTTCATACACCGACTTTTATGATGTCGGTTTAGTTATGTGAAAACTGTAACTACGATATCGGAATTCATGGTACAACCATTATATATATAATAAAACTATAAAACGTCCGTTCAAACTAAAATAATTAGTGAACGTTGTAGATCAATTACAGTAAAAGTGACAAGATCAATACCACTCAACGTTTCTACAATCTTTGTTTCTGTCGTCAGGTTATTCAAAAGCGCACCCCCTCCCCGCCACCAAACAATCCATGTGATGGAATGAAAAAGTAAAGCTATGCAACTGAAACAACTAAAATATTTTAGAGTTAGTGATTTAATTATTAGTGTCATTACCTGATTTTCCGGCAGCGACGGGTCGCTCTGGGTTTTGAATCAACTGACGAAATCAGCAAAGACTGTTGAAACGTTCTGCGGTACTCATCACTTAATTTTGTAGACATGTTGATCGAATAGAATGTACGATGAAGTAGAATAAGAAAAACAACAAGGACTGTCTCGGGAAACGTCTAAATTTTGTTTATTACATTTTAAGTAAGTTCTGAACGGAATGAAGACGTTTTTCTGAGACTGTTCTGGTTGTTCCTACTTTACTTAAATCTAGTCTGTAATTTTTGCTATAATTTTGTCCAATCGATAACAAAGAAATTGTTTTGGAAGAGATTATTTTGCCAGGTGCAACGAGCATTTTCCTTGAATTCACCTTAACTGATGAGAATTAATCAACCGTTAGTTTTGTGAATGAAGAGAAATTGTTATTTGTAGATCTGAAAAGGGTTCGAGACTGTCGGTTCTTCTCAATAATTTAATTCTTTGCTCTAATTATATGCTCCTTAACAACAAAGATCATGAACCCTCGAATAAGTCTCTGAGAAAACCCTACAAAAACAGTCCTGGGTTAATTTAAAATTTTCCTGCTTACTATCTCGTCGTCACAATGCAGCAGTAGATTGATTTTCTATATTTCATGCAAATCATTGTAGCTAATGCTGTGGTTCATTACCGCTTTCACTCACCTAAGCCATTAGCAGGCATTAGCTGACAAGAATCGACGAGCTTTCGGATAATTATAACAGAGCTACTAAATGGCAATAATTAAAAATATTAATGCGCGACGTGTTCCCTTGAATCGATTATTTATTATTATTACTGTTATCATTGGCAACCCAGGTTCAAGTTCCTTGCTTCTGGGTCTTCAATCTCGGCAATTCTTTTTGTATACCTATAATCAGATTAAAATGTTTAATTAAAGACGATATCCAGTGATTAATAATCCACTCACGACGTCCGCATCCCATTAGGAAGACAAAGACTGGAATTAGTCCGTTTTTTTTTCATTGCCTTTTAACCGTTGAGCCGATAATCAGATAGTATCCCAATAGAAGGCAGTAGCTAATTCCACCGCCTTTTAATCACGCCGCCCCCTTTTACAGGTATCGGCGTTGAGGAACGAGAGTTTAGCGCCGCTAAACCAATCGACCATCTATTGTGCTCTCTGATCTACAGGTAATTGATCTTTAACTTCATTCTGCCGTTAAAGTAATTGTGGAACGGAATGAGAATTAATCCGCACTCCCTATATGTTAGACTCCAAACTCGGCGGCGCAAGGGAACAAAAAATGCTTGAAACATGTGTGGAGGGGGGGAAAAACAAATTCCGTTATTTTATTTGCGTGGAGCGATAGAACATGGGAACGAAACATAAATAATAATCATGAACTGAATGGACACAATTTTTTTAATATGGCATATTAATGTAGTATAATCCCACGGGTTTTAAATCAGTCTCAGAATTAAAAAAAAATATTTTGAAACTCTAACAACCGATATTTAGTTATACTTTTTTTTCTCCATGGCTCTACATCCCATTGAGGGCCTGGGCCTAACGAGTCGACTGCGGACTGTCATCTTGCATGACACATTCCGAATTTGGAGTGACACGCGGTCAGCGTATCGATCCTCCAACAGTCTTTATAGCGGTCTTCTCGACCATAACAACACAAATATCCAAGCCCATGCCAGGATTCGAACCCGGGACCTCTGGGTTGTAAAGCAGAAACGCTAGCCACTACACCACAGGAGGTCGGCAGTCGTTAATATCCAATATAAATATTCTATAAAAAGAACCTAAACCCACAAAGACCTTTATATTCCATAATTCTAAACATTTGCTTTTTTTAAATAAGTCGCAGTAATAATCCTTATCTTTTTGTAAAATATTGCAGATGAATATGGCATTGAGGCGAAAGCTCCCGAGAGAAATATATGACTGACATTTAACTATAACATTATATCAATAAATGAAGACTGAAATTGGGTATGCATTCCTTAGTATCGGTATATTTATGTATTACAATCCCACGGATTTGAAATCAGTCTCAGGATTTTAAAAAATCTTTTATTTCAAAACTCAGGAGCTTTCGGCCGACATTTAGTCATATTCATATCAAATATAAATATTTTATAAAAAGAACCTACACCCATAAAGTCCTTAATATTTCATAATTCTAAACATTTGTTCTAAAAGAATCTAATGATCCTTTTTACCCTCATAAATAGCCCTAGTCAGTCTGCCTGGCATATATAATAGACTGTTGGGAACGGAAGGCAGGATGATAAGAGAAGGACGCCCTCAGCAACACGGGAAACTGGTGGTACTACCAGAGACTCGTAAGGCTTTACGAGCGATGCTCTCGCGAAAAGCGGTCACACATTGTTATCATATGTGTGGAAACTGCAGCAGACGCAAAACACGCGACGGAGTTATGTCCAGAAACTAATGCATCACAAATTGATACCTAGGGACTTTGATGGGTACAAATATTCCAGAAGTATTATTCCATAACCTTATAACGTGGCATGCCTTCTCAGTATATAAATTGTTGTGTTTTTTTTCAAATATCTATAACGGTCCTCAAAATCTGGGGTTTTATTATTTTCCCCCCCATAAAGTCAACTACTACAACATGAAATAAATCCGCATCCACCTGGCCTGGGCTAAATCAGTAGGTTTCAACTACAAAATAGCGGTTCCCGCATGAAAGAACAAAAAGGCGTGTGTAAGTGATGTACGTTACAAGCAGCGTGTCGTTATTGAATTTCTCACTGCGGCGCAAGAAACTGTCGGAACAATTCAGTTTATGGAGCATTATAAGTAAACAGAAGTACGGTAAGTAGCTGGGCACAGAGAGCGAGGCCATCAGAAGACGGATTGGCAGAGCTCCAAGATATGCAGCGGTCGTGGGACGTTACACACGGTTGTCACACCTGTAAAGGTGCACGTCAACCAAACTCAAGGAGGGAATTCCTCCGCCCGTAACAGCCAACGTGAATTGTTTGTTTTAACACGGTCACGCTCGCCCTCACTCAAGTTTGAGGACTTCGGGGAATGTTACACCCATCCACCTTACAGCCCTCAGAGTTTCACTTGTTTGAGCAATTGACCAATGCCACTTCTGAAGGGTGACGAAGTGGTGATCCACACAATGAATAAAAGAAAGCGTGAGCAGAACGAGGATTGGTACCGACGCTTTCGTGTCTCGTTATGGGAAGACAGAATAACGGGACGATAGAAGAAGATTAAGTGTATAAGAAACAATCCTTTTACGTATAAGTTTAATTGTCTTCATAAATTTAATTTTTGATGAAAAAAATGGTGTGCATTACTTTCTGGTCCATCCTCTTTACGTTTAAATTACTTATAGACAAGGTTTCAGGAAATCGGGCATAGACTAATGAGGCATCAACAAATTTTCCATTGTCCATAAATCAACCTTATGCGAGTCTCAGAGACAAGCAGAAGGCCTGCGGTAAGGCAGAAACGGAATCATAATTGAGATTCCAAGAGAAAGAGACAGGACGAAAATATACCGATCCAGCAGCGAAGGAGGAAATACCCGAGGGGAATCCCAAGTATTCCATTGAGATGGTTTTGCTTCACAATACGAATACATTCCTGACATGCTGGCTGAAGTCTTAAAAGGCCAGGCTACGTTTACTGCTATATAAAAATTTATAACCCAAGAATTATACACATGAAAAAATTTAAAAATGCCATGCAAAGAGATACGTTCTTCTTAATTCAGAAAAAGAATTATTTAACAGCTTTACGTTTTATAAATCGTTCTGCCTTCCTCAGTCTCTGGTCTGACTAATAGGGCTGATCTACTACAGTATAACTGGGGTATACGTATCACCTTTAAGTAGAATTTTATGAATATCAAAATATTTAATGAAAAATAATAAATTCCTTGTGTCCTTAAATACATCGTATATCACACAGTCGTTGAAGTACTGTTTATATTTAGTAAATCAAATTAACCTGGTCTACAAGAAATGGAGGAGTTAAGTATCGGTATTAAGAAATGCTAACTGCACTGAAACAAACTTTGCAGAGCATTTACGAAGTTATTGGCATGTCTATACCAATAAATAAAATTGAAATGTCTGCCTGACTGTCCGTCCGTATGTTTGTGTCGAATAGGTTCCGAAACGGATCAACAGATTTCAATGAAAATTTGAGGGTTTAAAGAAAAGGAGATTTAATGTTAATATAATATGAATACAAGTAAAAATATTAATTCTACGGGAAGATTTCTTGTAATTGCCGCGGCGTGAAAACCAACTGCGAGTTACAAGTCCTTTATCGTTCATCCCACTTACTGTTTATTGCTGCAGCAGGCTGAGAAAAAATGAAAAACTTATTTGGATCGTCGACACGATGTACACATAAATCGTAAAATTTAGTAATATGAAAATAAAAAGGAAACTATCGAGATTGGTGTCGAAACCTCTGAAACGGGAGTCGCTGTGTTACATTATGACCTTTAATATGCGTTTAAGTAAAAAATTTAACCAATAAGTGAGGGAGGGAAATATTTATTCTGTTAGAATATTGAAAATATTTTTCTCCAATTTACGGGGGGTATTTTGGAGTCTGTCGAGATACTGGAATAGTTTACCTGTTGGAGTGTTTGGAGGAAATCCTCATTCAGGAAAAAATAAATTCAGGACTAATCTAAAAAAAACGTGCGTAGTGAAGTGGGTATTTTGAATAATATAAATGCATATACGAATTTAAATGTTTAAGTCGAAGTAAAGTGAAGTGTTAAGTTAATATAATTCTTGTAGTGTTTCTCTTTTTTCTTTCAGGGATACAGAAATTTAAAAGGACTATGATTATTTTTTTAGATAAGTATTTGTTTAAGAAAATTCACTTTGTATCTGCCACCGGGCTTGCGCCCAGTTGTAGTCTAGCAATAAATACAATACAATATTTGAGGTTCATGTTGTGACGTTTTCGATACCGATTTTACTTATGTGTTGACCAAGAATTAAATAATGCACCGGGATAATATAAATAAATACCCGGGCAAGTTATAATAAATATATAATGAAAATTGTGACGATGTATTACAGTAGGGGGTTTTCCAGTAGTTTCAACTATCGAAATATTTATTGGCCGTGACGCAACTAGTCGAATATGATGGTATAGTGATGAATTCAGGAATATTCTTATTTACTGGTCCCGAGGTGTTTTTTGGTTAGTAATTTAGGAGCATTTTGATCGAAGAAGGGTCTAAATCTGAATTTCGAGGAAATTAATCAGGGAACTTAATCTATGAGGTAATTAAGTGATCCGAATTTGTCTGTGTAGTGGTAGAAATGACGGATAGGTGGCGCTTATCGGACAGTCATTTGTATGCAGGTGGTCTTTATACCTTGCCGCGTCATCTATTCGCCCCCCTCCCTCCTAATTACTGACTTGTTGACGGATTGGCGCATTATGGCCCCATGTTGCGGCCTCAATCAGTGGGGCAGAATCGGAACACGACATAGCTATCTGGTCGCAGGTAATGCCGCTACCTGCAATTACCTCGTACGCCGGCCCGTGTTGATATTGCAGAGCAGCGTCGATACTCGCCGAGGTTAATGCCCGTGTTTTATCGTGCGCGGCTAATGAAGCGCCCGGTACGGCTTTCTCAAGCTATCAAAGTTGATAACCGTGTCCACAGCGGAAATACAAAAAAATAGCGGCAGATTTTTATTCTGGTGGAACACAGCGTGCTGTAGGATTAGCAATTCAGACCGTGCATGTTCATGTCAGGATCATATGGTCCCTCTCTTTACAGCCGTTGGATCATATCAAAAAATAAACTTTTGTCCTCGACAGTGGATTAGCAGTTGCAAATGACTGCGTTTAATCTGTGCCAATAGCAATTAAATTAGAAAAATGAGAGAGTGGCAATTCCGGCTTCGTGGGACACATTTAAACCATTAATAAACATGTATAAGCGTGACAATTCAAGAAATAGGACTTCTACGCTGATGAATTACATAGCCGAATTAAAGTTCTGCAGGTTCTAGGGTTTTATTTCTTCTCCTTACAGTTTGATTCCTTTTCTATCGTCTGTTCTATCTGTAAGATAAAGAGCATTGGCGACAGACTGCATCCTTCTGTTACTCCTCCTTTTATTTCTGCTTTCTCTTCTTGCTCTTTAATTCAGATTACTGTTGGATGCCTTCTGTAGAGGTTATGGATAAGCCTTATTTCTCGATATTTTATTCTTCTCATCTTCAAAATAATATACACTTTGTTAACAAATTACAATAATCTATTAAGTCATTGGAAACAGCGATACAAAACAATTATGCTTCTTTCTATATTTCGGTACATTACGGTATTTGTTTATGGTAAAAAGTCGGAAATTAAATTATTACTTATATTAATTGAATTTATTTAGTAATTACCTATTTCAGAAAATTATTATTCCTTTACAAGAGAACAATTCTTCTCAATTCCAAGTATCACTTCATTTAATGCTTTAACGATGTTTGATTACTTTGTAGAGAAAATCCATTCCTTTTAGATTATCTACAGTTGTTCATAACTAACGTTTATTTTATTTTAAATATTTGCAAGAAATAACTGTTGAGTTTTATTCAATTTTAGGCGGAATTTGTTCACCCAAATATCAATTTCAAAACGTTTTCCTTCTCTTATAAGTACGTTGAGCGTTCCATATACAAATTTAAAAGCTACAAATATTCCATACATAATTAAATAATATATAATAACAATAAGTAATATTTAAACATATTCCTAAAACATCTTGTTCTAACGTATAAGTAAACGTCCTTAAAATACATCAGAATGTATTAACGCCCATATTTCTGTAGGCAGATTGCGGGGAAAATCCGCCATTATTAATTGCTCCCAATATAGCGTTTATTTATTTACGTTTTATTACGTTCAGGTTGGGTCAATTATATCCTGAGGTAGTAAGATCAAATGGACAGATGATGACAAACAATAGTTGAGATTTATGTTAATATGTAAGCTAATATTTTCGTTCTATTTAGAACCGCCCTTTGACATAAGATTCATCTCACCACGCACCTTTAAATTTTCACACCCTAATTAATATAAGTTAATCATGGTTTTCAGAGCTTTTAGGAAACAAAGGACTGAGAAGAACTCATCGGTATTTAGAACCGCCCTTTGACATAACATTCATCTCACCATACACATTTAACTTTTCATACCGTAATTAATTTAAGTTAATCATAGTTTTCAGAGCTTTTGAGAAACAAAGTTTTGTAGAGAACACATCGGTAACCGCTAAAGTTTGTGAAATACGTTCCTTTAAATACATAAACTATACGTATGGGTTAAACTACTTCTTTATCGGAGGAGGGAAGACTCTGAAATGTCGAGGTAAACGCGAAAAACACATGCAACGCTCGTATAAATCTGGGAGCTTCACGAATAAAGTTTTATAAACGCTTAGGTCGATGTACACAATCTTGTTCTGCTTTCCCCGTGTCTTTTTTTTTCTCCTGTATATCTTCTCACTGTATTACTGAGGCTTTAAATCACGAGCTCTTCACAGACACGACATTCCAAAACTGTACGTCGAGAATTTACAGTAACTCTGCAGACGTACTAAAGGTTTTCTCAAACATGACTCAATTATTTAACTTTCCTAAAAAATTAAGTAATGTAACGAGCGTCAACTAAAGTATCTATAAAGGCAAAGATGATTTGAAAAAATTTAATTTATAATTAAATTAAGATTCGAGAAAAATTTAAAGACGTGGCGCTGTCAATGCTGGTATAATTATGTTTTGACTAATATATTATATATAAATATTTATAAATAAACAGTCGAGCATCGCCAGGTACTCAGTTAGGTTGTAATTAAAATAAAGGTTTTATGAATACTCCAAGTGAGTCGGCCCGGAGGACCAAACGTGTGTATATATATATTTGTTACTTCCAGGATTAGACCCGTGATCGATAGGATTCTGTCGATATTGCATTGTGCGCCCCTCTGATGCGTCATCCCCACCCCCACATGCAAGATGCATCCGCCCTTGGTAAAGGGGCTCGGTGACGTAGCTGTAATACTGATGTAACCATTACGTGACAGCCTTCGGGGGTTGTATAATCGTTACCGCAAAAGATTGGAAAAGGTCACCCAACAAACCTTAATGTGTTTTTTTTTGTCAATTTCGAGTTACATATAAAATTCTAAATAATTGTTGTATTCAGTCCTAAAACTGGTCTAATGCAATTCTCCATGCTAACCTATCCTGCGCAAGCCTATTCATTTATACATAGCAACAACATCCCACATCCATCCAAATTTTTTGTAGTGACACCATCCTTGGCCTCCCTCTTCTGTTCTCACTTCTCTCTAATGCTAGTTTTACAAGACCCTCATGTCTCAAAACGTGGCCTATAAATCTTCTCTTGGTAAACGTCTTCCATATATTTTCCTCTTTCCCTATTCCTCTTCGAACTTCCTAGTTAGTAATTCCATCCACTCATCTGATTTTCAGCATTCTCCTACAGCACCACGATTCAATTTTTTTTTCCTTTCTGCAATTCCTGCCGTCCACGTTTCGCACCCATATAATGCCATACTCCAAAAGAAGATTTTTAGCAATGGTTTCCTAACATTCACACTTATATTATCCGTAAGTAAATTCCTGTATATTCCTAATGCCTCCCTTACCTATGCTAACCTTTCTATTTATGTCCACTATACGACTATTTATTCAGTCCAAGTAGTATTAATCCTTCAGAATGTTCCTTCCTAATTTAATACAGTTTGTAACACTAAACTCCATCTTGCTAAACCATAAAATCTACAGAAGACAGTCAGCTGTAATTAGAATAGAAGATCAAGAAAAGAAAGCGGAAATCCTCAAATTGAACCAATACTTTTCTTATTTTTTTAAGAAAAACAATCAAGCACTTAATATTACCCAATGTTTTACATCCAAATTAAATAAAACTTGGTTTCTTAAACGTTCTTGAAATACTTTTGCTCTGATTCTATTCTAAAAAAACGAATTTTGTTCTAACGAATCAAGGTAAATAAAGTTGATACATTGATATGATTGTTTTAAGAACATTATGGTATGTAGTCCGAAGTATTGTGTGTTTCTGTACTTTAATTTGGGGTGTTTGAGAAGAGCGATTTTGGTAGTTGAAAAAACTATCTTGAGAAACGAGAAAGTAGAGATGGAAACCGGAGAGTGTGTTTTGATCCTGATAAAATGTAGAATGGCGTTATGTGGGTGCGAAACATGGACGTTAGTAGTTGCGGAAAGGAAAAGAATAGAAACCTTTGAAATGTGGTGCTACAGTAGAATGAGATGGGAGGACAGAAAAACTGAACAGAATAGAGGAAGAACGAACAATATGGAGGTCGTTGACCAAGAGAAGGGATAGATGAATAGGCCACGTTTCGACACATGAGGTTCTTGTAAAATTGGATACTAGAGGCAAGTGTGTGGGGTAAGAGGAAGGTCAAGGATGGGTTACGCTAAGCAGAAGAGGGGATGAGGAGAAATGAAAAGGCTTGCGCAAGTAGGTTACAATGTATGGTTGCATCAGTCCAGTCTTAGGACTGAATACCACAAGAACAAAAGATAGGAGGAATAACTAACAAGAGTGATTTTGTAGTGAATTGAGTTCGTGATGTGAGGAATAGTTGAAGTGAGACATTTTTAATTTCTTTTTCCACTCTTGGTTAGGATGAGACACACAAGGTTTTAAAAGTGAAATTACTACTAAAGCGATACACTTTAAAAGAATTCTCCTACGATACCAATTAAGCCATCTACTAATTTTCGAATGTTTGTGCAATTAAAAGGAATCTTCCTCCCTGTTTTCGCCGGCCAAAGTTTCACTTTTCCTCTACGTCATACGTGCTGCTGGAATATGCAAGTCTCACACTTCACTGCTAAAAGCCTTGTCCATTATTCATAACGCATCTGATCTATACAATTTTACTCCTTCGCGAGAACTGTGAGAGCGTAACATCCGTCCTTAAGTGAATATTTTAGAGAGTCTTTTTAGTTTCAAGAAAAGGAGCGCGAGGAAAAGATAAACAGCAAAGGCTCGCGGAATATAAAAATTATTAACACATGTAACTCGATTCAGACGTCAGTCACGGAAAAGCGTCTTCAACACACCTCACGTCTAGGAATGTTTAGTTCAGAACTCGGGGCTTAACGGGCGGGTAAAGAAAAAAGTCAACCATCTTTGTTAGTTTATTCTCACATCACGGTTAACGAGCTCAAAAATTACTTACAATGGAAGATGAAACAGAATTTGAAGGATCAACATGGAAACAATTTCGGAATAGCGTGATTAGTAGCTTGAGGAAAACAAGAGTGGAGGGATCTCGCACCGGGTCCTGGCGTCGACTCAGACTAGGTCAGAGGTGAGAACAATCACCCACTTTTGGAAAGGGTCCAGTCAACATTTTTACCAATCCGTTCTCCTAAATAATAACCTTATTAATTTGTAGCTTAACAAGCAAAGTTGCTGTCATGAAAATGTTTACGCGTCCTATAAACCTGCGAAAGACGAACTATGTCTTTCGAATGGAAAAATAATCGACCTTTAGAATTTGGCAGGCTATTTTAGCACTTGCGAATAGTAACTTAAAAGACATTGCACAAAACTATTACTGTTTTTAAGAAATAAGAGAAGACTAGGTCTGATAGGTGCGAACAGCACAGGACAATTAGTTTGAATGACATTTTAACAAAAATAGTATATTGTAGGATGAAACGTCAAATAGAATGCGAGTTACGAGAAGATCAGTTTGGTTTTAGGAAGAATGCAGTGACAAGAGAAGCAATATTGACTTTGGGTCTAATTTTAGAAGACAGGATAAGAAAAAAACAGGCCTACGTTCATGGCATTTGTAAATTTAGGAAAACCGTTCGAAAATGTGAGCTGGAACACAGTATTAACGATTTTGAAGAACATAGGAATAAAATATAACGAAAGAAGGCTTAAACATAACATCTACAGAACGCTGTCAGCTGTAATTAGAATAGAAGATCAAGAAAAGAAAGCAGAAATCAAGAAAAGAAAGCAGAAATCAAGAAAAGAAAGCAGAAATCAAGAAAAGAAAGCAGAAATCAAGAAAAGAAAGGAGTGATGAAGAAAGGAGGAAGACATGAAAGCAGTCTGTCGCCCATGCTATTTAAGTTATATATTGCGAACAGGCGGTGAAGAAAATTAAAATGGAATATGGAAAAGGGATCATACTGCAAGAAGGCATAAAGAGCCTACGCTTTGCCGAAGATATTGTAGAATCAGGGAAGACAGAATGAGACTTGGAAACAATAATATTACAACGTAACAAATAAGAGAGACTAACGGACGTGAATAAACGCCATAATTGACTTAACAACACCTGATACAGCCGTGGTCAAGATGTTTACTGGAGTAGCGCCAGGTCAGCGACGTGGAAATGTCTCATACTTATACGTGTTACGGAACACAATATAATTTTTAACTTTAACTGAGTAATTATAACGGATTCATTTGTCTTTTTATAAGTCAAATACAAAAACAAATAGAAGAACAGTTAGTAAAACTAGTGAACGTTGAAAAAAAATTATCATGACATCATTACTTCGAAATGCAAAACATTATAAATCAGAGGTAAGGATTGTTCACGGCATGAACTAGACGAAATTATAGCTAAGTGAATTTAGTTTAGCAAAAAAAAAGAACTATAATTTTAATGTAGGTAACATTTATTTATTTAAAAACAAAATAAAACGACAGTCAAATTCATATTTCCTGGAAAAATATAATAGAAAACTTAATAATTATTCTGACAATTAAATATATAATACATTATTTTATTAGCCTCTTTGTCAGTGTTTTTATAATTTAAATATGAAATATTACAACGTTTCATCTCTCATTTGAGACTTATTCAGCTAAAAATTTAGCTGTCCATACATGGAATCTCACTATGGCTCTTTCGGCTAAATTTTTACCAGAAGAAGTCGCAAATGAGAGACGAAACGTCGTAATATTTCATATTTAAATTGTAAAAAATATTAAGAAAGAGGCTAATTAAATAATTTATTATGGTAGAAAATTGTTAATTCGTAACTTATCTTAGCTGACGTTAAACACTTAGAAAGGAATTTAAAATATAAAGTATTCGTAAACCCATTAAGTGATTTTCGGCCGTACTATTAGGAAGTTTATCCTTAAACTGAATACGTATACCATTATTTTCTGTGCATTAAGTACTAGTATAAAATGTTCCAAAGTCAATTACTTTAAGTGGTCAACAGGAAAGTAATGTAAGAACTGAGGAAGGTTAACTGAACATCCCTAGAAAGTGACTACGATTACAAAAGTCGATACAAGAGGTTAAATTGCTCCTTATTACTTTACGAGCCATTACCGCGAGCAATTCTGCAAGAGCACGAAATTGTGGAATTATTAAATAAACCACACAATGCTCTTCATTATAACAGGGGGGAGGAAACTTGAAAATTTACTCAGCTGTAAACATTGACGTCCTTTTTGTTTTTACTTTCTCCCTCTGCAGTAAGTTTCTTTACGTTCGCGTCGCGTTTGCGGTAAATGAAGGAGAAAACTGCATTTTAGATGAAACGGAACTTTCAACATACAATTTACAACCCCATAATCTGCGAAAAATGACAGAGAAGCATTCTGAGATAAATGGAAAATACGCCGACACTTCCCGAGAATGTTAATTGGTGTTTAACGAGCACTCGGACTCTAAACAAACTTGACAGTTATTTTCTTTCAGGTATCAACCACTTCTAAATACGGTCATATTTTATGCAGGCTTTATAGGATTATCCCTGTTTCATGTACCCCTCCCCCCCCAGAAATAAAAGTCCTCGTGTTTGTGGGAATTTTCTCTCGCAGGTTTTTCTCGCCAGATTGACTGTGGGGCTCACTTGACTGCGTTGAGAATACTTCGTAATCTCTATGGGGGTTTTTTCTTGCCAAGGCACCTTCATCTATCTTCGGAGGTGTATGTACTGGCGTCAAAGACTTTGTTCTATCAGTTGATTCTCACTTCGATTAATCAGCAACTGCCTCAAAAACTGGAAAACAAGAGCTGGCTGATGGAAGCAATTGGATCAGCAGACAACTTTTACGGTATGCCCAAGGTCTTCGACCACAAAGCATACACCTCCCAAAACAGAAAAACGGGCCTCGGTATGTGAAAAACTTGAAAAAACTAAGAGAATATGAGGCATTCCAAACGCAGTAAGGTGAGGTCCGCAGTCCAATATGGGGAGAAAGATCTGACAGAGAAAACTCCCGCAAGTAACCTCATCATAGATACATACATTCAGAATATATATGTAATTAGCATATTCCGTCATTTCCTCGATATGAGATTTTAAGAAATTTTAGGGCGCTAGGTATATTTTGTGGTGTAGTGGCTAGCTAGCGTTGCTGCCTCACGACCCAGGGATCCCGGATACGAATCCTGGCATGGGCTTGGACGTTTGTGTTGTCATGGTCACGGGTTAAGGATGTTGGAGAGTCGATACGCTGCCCACGTATCACTCAGTATTCGGAATGTGTCATGTAAGAAGACAGTCCGCAGTCGTGCTGGTAATACAAGGACATAAATGGGCTACAGAGTCAGGTATTTTTTGTTCATCAAAAGATTTAAATCAGAGTTTTAATTAATATTTAGAGCACAAAAATTATAAATCTAACAGGGCGTAGTCACTGATCCACGAAACACGACTGTCCTCTACAAAGACCCCCTGACGACTGCCCCGTACACTTCCCCTTACCTCTCCCCAACGACAATACGTCTCCCCGCCAACAATTCGTCTTGGGCCAGCATTTCGGTCCTCGTCTAACAAGTAGCCACCTAAAGTTCTCACATGACGAGAGAACCTTCACCTTTTTTGGGAGGTTTGTGTACTGGGTTCGAAGACCTTGGACATAAGGCAAGAGTTGTCCGCTGATCCCATTGCATCAGTCGGCCAACTGCCTATAGAAACTGGTTGAGACACGGAGAAGGAAATTCTGCGACGCCACAGAAAATACGTCTCCCGTCATTCGGAAGAGCGTGAGAATAGTACCCAGTAGCCTGACCTACCTGATGCAGGTTTTCTAGGATTTTCCCTGCAACTTTTTAGGTGAAACACCTGATACGATCCTTAAACCACAGCCCGGGGGCCCTAGTTAACCACCATTGGCTGCCTTGCTCTACCTTCCGCATAACCCCTTTTCATTTCCCTTCCTATGCTATTAAAGGGGAGTTGCCTGTTTCAGGATCACCCTCATGTAGCCTGTTAACCCCCCAAAAAATAGGATCAAAGTCACTCGCTGAGCTTGTCTATATATATATATATATATATATATTGTAGCCGATCCATCGTTCCTCTGTATTCGAGGATTTCTTAATCCTTTAGGGCGCCAGGTATTTTTCATAAAAAACACCAAAAATGATTAATAGTTTTAATTTCAATCAGAGCATGAAAAATAATTATATCTGCCGGGAGTGGTCATTCTCTCGTCGTCCCGCCGACACAACCTGCTTCTCCAATCACCCCATGACGACTCACTAGACCACATTGTTGGCCCAGGTGCGTCAGTTCCTCAACAATTGCAACTCGCAAGCTGGCCTGCATTTTTCATCGTAACTTTTCATGTTACAATATATATATATATATATATAAATTAAATTTAAACATATATAAATTTAAATATATATATATATATATAGAGAGAGAGAGAGAGAGAGAGAGAGAGAGAGAGATAGTATCAAAGTCACTCGCTGAGCTTGTTTGAATGAGATTGCATTCGAAAAGACTACAGAGAGAAGAGAATATTGATAAAGTTCGGGGGTAAGAAAATTGCAGCCTTTCCATGGAAGGAAGATTTGGTTGGTAATCGGATTAGCTGTCCGTCGGGACCCTGAGTATGAAACACACGTGCACTCAATATCACAACCCTTACATAGACGAGGCGAGGAGACGCGAGGCACAGGCAGGCAGGGGTTTGTCGCCTTCTGGCCTGCGCATTATTTATGTGTTTTCGCGGTTAGCACGTGCAGTGATTACTTCCCTCTCTCGCCGCCTTCTTATTGCTGTCCCTCGGCTGCTGCTGGAGTATTATTTCTTATTCACCCGTGGCGCCGTCTCACCCCCGCGTGCCCCGCCTTGCATACAAAAGCGTCTCGCTGGCGGTTAGCAGCGCCCTCGCAGCCACCTGATACTAAAAAAGACGTACATAAAAGATGTTCTCGGTCCAGCCCAGTCCGAGGAGGAAGAGCAAACGGATCTTTAGAAATACGGGGAGGATTCGGGCCGGCGTGATAGAGCCTCAAGTCTGGTCGTCGTCGTCGTCGCCTTTTTTCTTCTCCCCCTCGCCTCGCCTCGCGTCGCCTCGCTAAAGCTACCATTACCGAGCCTTATCCCTTCTGAAAACACGGTCCTCTACACCCATTGGAAGGTTTCCGCAGTGACCCGCGGGGGTTTTTGTTTGGGTTCCGAAGCTGGATTACGTGCGGTGTCTAGCTTCTGGCGCCTCCTTCACTTCTTGTCTCATCGCCACTTCGTACAAACTCGGTCAAACCTTTTCACATTAAATCTAGAATCCAGGCTACCAAAATATTTAATTATCTCACAAAAAAACCTTCCCTTCACAAAAAAATTTGTAACCATACAAACTCAGATAACCCTTCACTTTTCTAACCGCAAACATAAGGAAATACACGTTATGAATAATAATGAAACAGCTGATGACCTTGTACATACTTCATTCTATAAATTCATTCGTGACAACGTTTCGGAAACTTTCGTGCCTTCTTCAGGTTTTTTTACTCCCACAACTGGCGATAACTACTTTTCGAAAAGGTACTTGAAGTGTTACATGTTGTCTTGGATCTCTACCACTTTAGTTGTGATTTTTTTTGTTACATTTTGACACTGTCGGGGGAGGAAAAAAGATGAAAGGTATAAAAATTTTCCGAAACGTTGTTAGGAATAAATTTATAGAATAAAGTCTGTACAACATCATCAGTTGTTTAATTATATGTAACAGACGTTAAATTAAAAACCTTTAAATTAATTAATAATAAAAGGAAATGACTTTTTGACTTCTTGTGACAACTAACAGCGCTGAAAAATTTAAGTTCTTGTAATAGTCTATTTTTTCTCATAAATTATTTACTTAAATTCAAATTATATTTTATTAATTGCATAAAACCAAAGTGGTCCATTAAATAAGAGAGGAAATAGGGGAAGATCATTAATCCGAAACCTTGCTTGTCTGAAACGGTAAATATCTGAACTCCATTTTCATTTTAAAGGGAATTCCCTTTTTTAATGCGCCGATCTGTAAAGTTGTTTTCTACCTATGATACTAAAAGGATCTTAACAGCTAAAATAAACAGTATACGGCATCGTTAAAACTTATTGGGTTTTTCCTGATTTGAATAAGTCTGCTCACAGCAAAATTTGGAAACAAGTTTTAAACGCCTTTCTCTCAGATTGTATATCGTTTGCAAAAATCAAACTCATGACACTTCACAATTTAAAGAAAACCTGAAATAAACTCTGGTTAGACTTAAAGAAAAAATACAATAATTATTCCCAACAAGAACAGCGGCTGTGAAAGCATAAGAAATTAAGAATTTGGATAGAAATATAGGTCGTGGTCGTGGAAGAAACAGAATGCTAAACGACTTGAAAGGGGTTTCAAGAATATATTGAACATAAAGGAAAAAGCTGGTCGAGAAGACCGGGATTAAGGTTGTTAGAGGATCGATACGCTGACCACGTGTAACTCCAAATTTGAAATGTCATGTAAGAAGACAGTCCGTAGTCGACTCGGTAGGCCCAGGCCCTCAATGGGCTGTAGAGAAATGAAGAAAGAAAAAGGAGAAAGCAGAGCATAGAGCGAGGTGTAGACAAAAAATAATACCGACCTAATTCGAGGACGGACCTGCCAGAAGTCAGGCAGAACTCTTCATGATAACAGCCGATGTTCAAATTATGGATTATTTAGGGAATAATTCAATTTTTAAAATAAAAAAAATACATTGGAGACAACAGTGGGGCATGGTAAAAAAAAGGTTGTAAAACACTGATTTAAACAATCACATACTTGAAACACTACCCGAGTACCGTTGCAGGTGTACAGAGGAAGGAAAATAAACAAACACATTCTCTTGTGTCACGGTGACTGCTAAATACGCAACAGCAAGTGACGTCAATCGCTCTTAACATGAGCTGGGAATTATACTCGTGAAAGCAGCGGGAATACAAGATAAATAAATACCCTCAAGTCCGAACAACATAACACGTAGAAATAGCGAGGCCATTCCAGGAATCATGTCCGATAACCTCGGCAGGCGTGTGACACGCGTCGTCTTAAATTTCTTGATTCCTTCAAAATGCACTCAGGTGACGTAACAAATTAAGGAACGAAACTATGCGGAATGAATACGTTATCACTTATAGCCTGTTTTACTTTTTTTTGTTAATTTACTTAAAGTCGCATCAACTTCTTTGGTTATTAGCGAGTACGGTAGGTTGAACTCGTAATCTGTAGTTTCACAGAGTGAATAAATCCATGGCCATGCCAGGATTCGAACCCGGGACCTCTGTGATGCGAGGCAGCGACCCTAACCATTGTACCACAATGCGTCAGCAGTTTTACTTTTAATTAATTAAAAAAATCAGAAGACTTAACTATTTATTTATTAAAATTACTCTAGTTCTGACTGAGCATTCAGTTTATAATACTTAAAATATATTTAAGTTTAATTTTTGTTGTCAAAACCCGGTGTGAACGGTATCCTGGAGGACGAGTACAACCATGAGGATTAATAGAGGTAAAACCAAGGTAATGGAATTGTAGTGGAATAAAAATGGCTGTTAGATTGGGATGAGATATTTTGAAGGAAGCTAAGGAATTATGCTATTTTGGAAGCATAATAACTAGGTTAGGATACCGCGGGCAACAAACTAATTTCGCAAAAAAAAAGACGAATATATGAATATTAAAAAAATTGTTAATAAAAATGTTAGTATGAAGTGTGGCGAGAAAGAATAAAAGATTTCGAAATTAGGTGCTTTAGTATATTTCCGTGGGTGGATAGAGTAACTAACCAGGAAGTTATAAACAGAATATGGGAAGACAGAACAATGTGAAGGAGGTTGGAAAAACAGAAGGGATGGATTAATAGTCAACGTTATGAGACATGAGGGTCTTGTAAAATTAGCATTGGAGGGACGTTTGTAGGGTAAGAACAGAAGAGGGAGGCCAGGCCTGGGAAGGCTTTCTCGACAAAGGGGAATATACTTAGGGGTAATGTCAGTACGAATATTAGGAAATCATTACTAAAATTGCTCGTACGGAGTGCAAATCGTGGACGAAAGTAGTTGCATAAAAGAAACGAATATAGGAGAATGAGATGGATGGAAAGAACTATTCAAGAAGTTCTAAGCAGAATCGGGGAAGAGGAAACAATGTAGAAGTTGTTGACCAAGAGAAGGAATAGATTAATAGGCCACAATTATGGAAATGAGTCTTCTAAAATTAGTATTTAAGAGTGAGGCCAAGAATGGAAAAAAATAAGCAGATTTGGGAGGATATGGATTTTGTTAGGTGTTTAGAAATGAAAAGGCTTGCGCTGGTTCCGACCAATCTAAGTACTGATAACTGCAACAACAGTCAGAACCCTTAAGGAAGGTCATCTGTTAGGGTGACACAAATTATATTAATTAATTTTTAAATTAGATCTGTAATATTAATGAAATAGCAGGAAAGCATAAATCTATTAACCGTAATAAAATGTATAATAACTCAGAAAGTACAATGCAATATTTTAATGATTGATATGGTGGAATTAGTGTACTTCATTTCTAGGATTCCGAGGTTTCGACTACATAGTAATTTATTCCCCAGAGGAAATTTATGGAACAGAAGCAACATTATTTTTTTCTGCTCTGAGTGTGTGTGTGTGTGCGCGTCCGTTTAATGGTCGAGCCCTTGTGCATCCACTTTTCACGGTTGGTTTATTGTGAGGGCAGACTTGGTTGAGTGGCGCCGTGGAGTCGAGACTGGGCCTCGAAAACTCTCCCCAAACGCCGGGTGCATCCGAAATATACATCAAAATACCCTCTTCCTGTTTATCACAAGTTGGAGACACATTCAAATAATTTTCCCTGCACTGACTGAACCGAGAACTGAACTGAACAATTAGTCACGAAAATTTCAAGCAATAGAAACGTCGCGTGACATTGCGGCGCTCGTCGGTTGGTGGCTAATAGTCCGTCGTAATTAGTTGATAACAGTAAATTGTATTCTATGGAACGTCACTTACAGTTTTTATCATTTCTTGTGTTATTCAGGCTTTCCTATTGATTTGAGCTGTTCTCCCTATTTTTTCGTCGGTTTCTCTAGTCGTTTTTTTCCGAGTAGTGGCCATTTCTCTTCCGTGGCTAATAGACGTGAGCAGCATAGGACAATACGTTCAGTATCTCGTGTATGAAACATATTAACGAAAATAGTATATAGGAGGATCCAACAGCCAGGCCAATAGAAATACAGTTAGGAGATAGTCTGTTTTTAGGAGTAATGTAGGCATGAGAGAAGCAATATTGGCTTTGCGTCTAATTTTTGAAAACATGCCTACATTTATGGCCTTTGAAAACGTGAACTGGAACACAGTATTAAGGATTTTCAAGAACACAGGAATAAAATAGCGAGAGAGAAGGCAGTCAGCAGTAATTAGAGTAATTAAAGTTGAAGGGCAAAAAAATAAAGCAGTAATCAAGAAAGGAGTTAGGCAAGGATGCAGCCTGTCGCCCATGCTACTTATATACAACAGGCGATTAAGAAAGTTAAAATGGGAATCATACTGCAAGGAGGAGAAATAAAAGCCCTACGCTTTGCCGATGATATGGTAGTTTAGGGGAGATAGAAGAAGACTTGGAAAGCATAATATACGGCATGAACGTCGTCCTGGGGTAACAGTACAACATGAGGATTAATTAGAGGGAAAACCATGGTGATGGAGTGTAGCATGGGAAATAATTGAATGACAAAGGGTGTTAGATTGGGAACGCATATTTTTAAGGAAGTTGAGATATTCTGCTACTTGGGAAGCGTAACGACCAGAGTAGGATAGCACAAACAAGAAACAGTAATTTACTTACGGCTAATATAAGCATAAATACTATGAAATCGTTGCTAAAAACGTTCGTATGGAACGTAAACGTTCTATGGGTGCGAAACGTGAACGACAGGAGTTGCGGAAAGGAAAAGAATAGAAGCATTTGAAATGTGGTGCTATAGCAGAATGAGATGGATGGATAGGGTAACTAACGAGAAGTTCTAAACAGAATAGGGGGAGAGCGAACAATATGTAGGACGTTGACCAAGAGAAGGGATAGATTAATAGGTCATGTTCTAAGATATGAGGGTCGTGTAAAATTAACATTAGAGAGAAGTGCGTGGGGAAATAGGGGGGAAAGGATGGAATACGCTAAGCAGGTTAGGGAAGATGTGGAATGTGCTAGTTATACAGATATGAACAAACGTACGCAAGAAACTCACCGGAACTGATTAAATTTCAGATAAATATATCATTCTCTGGTTATATTATTATAGCTAAAGGGTAATGACGTAGGATGTTTACCAAGGAAAATAAAAAGGAAGAAGCAAACTGTATGTATTTTCTGTGTGAAACTTAATACTGATAAAATCATGAATCTATTATATGTAATTTTCATATAGTACGAGACGAGAAAGAAACGATACAGAGAAAGGCGGGAGAAAGAGAAACAAAAACGAGATCGCCGCAGATAAAACTGGGAGGAGGAGGGAGGGGGGAGGAAGGGAAATAGCACGCCATCTGAAACGGCTCTTTATATTGCATGGGGCATGCTCTGTGGTGCAGCTGGAACGAAAACCGTCCAAAATATTCCGCCCCCCCGCCTCCACCTCGACAATTGCCCGGCCGGCGAGTGAGACGTCTCGAAGTTTCGACTGTCAGAAACAGCCTCGGCTTTTCGGGATCAAGGTAAACGACAAAATTATTCCACGTGCCTTTGAATTCCGCAATATTCTAAACGTAATTGTTTAGATTTATGTGCAGTGGTTGGGAGGGGGGGTGAATTTACATGGAGCCCCTTCTGAGATTCTTATTGCTGAGACACTATCATTCATGCGTATCAGGGTGTCACAGCCGCTATGGCAACACTGGGAAACTTTCTCCTGCTTCTTAAAGATGTTATGCAACACTGAAAAAAGTATATTTCTCCCTTTTTCTCATATACGAGGTTAAAAAGAATGGACCGCTTTCCTCGCTGGCTTAGAACAACAGGCAGATATTCACCATCAGGGCGGTTGTCATTGTATGTGATGGTCAATGTGGGAATAAAGATTAATGTCTCAGTTTAAAAAGACAAGAAGAAAACAGCAGTGTGGAGTAATTTCTTTGGAAAAAGAGAGGAAAACAGACTCGCTGGTTTCGAAAGCCAGCAATTATTTAAAATGTTAATTTATTCAATGTTTAATTAATTGAATTAAGAAAACACTTGAATTCAATAAATAAGTAAAAATGAATTTCCAGCTTGGAAAGAATGGTGTGATTGGATTATACATATAGGTAAATGTTTCTATATATAATTAAATGGATTGGAGTCGGAATTAAGTTACATGTCGAGGGAAAACAGTTAAATATATAATAAATTAGTAAAATCAGCTGGTCTGTCAGATTTTTAAAATATTAAACATTACAACGTTTCGTCACTCATTTCGGACTTTTTCTTCGGCGGAATGAGTCATGTAGTGATGTTCCATGTACAGCTAAATTTTTACGTGAAGATGTTATTCCACTGTTTCCCATACTACACTCCATTACCTTTGTTTCCCCTCTATTAATCCTCATATTAAACTTTACGCTTTGCCACATTTCAAACGCTTCTATTCTTTTCCTTTCCCCAACTCCTATAGCACACGTTTCGCACCCACATAACGCAACGCTCCATACAAACATTTTTAACGAAAAATTTTTAATAATCACACTTATATTATTCATAAGTAAATTCCTCTTTTTCGCGAGGCCTTCCTTGCCTGTGCTATCGTACTCTAGTTAATAAGCTTCCCAAGGAGCAGAATTCCTGAACTTCCGACAAAATATCCCTTGTTATTCCACTATTTCCCAGATAACTTTGGTTTTCCCTCTATTAATTTTCATATTTAATTCCTTCTCCAAGACTCCGTTCATGCCATTAATTATGGTTTCCAAGTCTCCTTATAAATTCCCCAATGCTACAATATCGCCGGCAAAGTGTAAGGGTTTTCTTTCTTCTCCTTAAAATATGATTCCTTTTCCATATTCCAGTTTAACCTTCTTCATCGCTTGTTCCATATATGTTAACCAACATGGGCGACAGCCTGCATCCTAGTCTTACTCCTTTCTTGATTACGGCTTTATTTTCTTGATCTTCCATTCCAATTACTGCAGCCTGTCTTCAGTAGAGATTATGTATAAGCCCTCTCTCTCAATATTTTATTCCAGTGCCTTCAACATCCTTAATAGTGTGTTCCAGTTCACATTATCAAACCCTTTTCCTAAATCTACAAGTGCCATGAGCGTAGGCCAGTTTTTTCTCTTACCCTGTCTTCTAAAATTAGTCGCAAAGTCAATATTGCTTCTATTTTCCCTACATTATTCCTAAAACTCTGTTCTCCTAACTCGCATTCTATTTTATGTTCCAATATCCTATATACTATTTTCATTACTGCATCTCTTTAGGTGAATCATCGGGAAGGATTTTTAAACCACAGCCAGAGGTCTCTAGTCAACCCTTGGCTACCTTGCTCTACCTTCCGCACCCCACTTTTGCAATTCCCTTCCTATGCTATTAAAGGGGAGTTGCCTGTTTCAGGATCACCCTCATGTAGCTTGTTAACTCAAAAAATAAAATATTTTACATACATGGGATACTAAACTAATTGTCCTGTGCTGTTCGCATCTATAATACCAAGTTTTCTTCGGTTTAACTACAAATAGCTTGTTGTATTTCAAGGGGAGTGTCAGGTGGCAGCTATTTTTTACGAGAAGAACGTTGAGGGGCGCCGTACTGAGAACTGCGATTCAGGACTGCTATATTTTCTAATTTTGTTGGTGAGGAAGGAGACTAGTGAATAAAATGTGTGTAATAAACCATCCAGACGATCGAATCCAAACAGTATTATCGATCCATGTATTGAAAGCAAAGAACACAGTTGTAGAATAATGGATTTATTTCATAAAGAGGACGTTTTCCAATTACTCTGTGTGAGAGCGGCCATTGAAGCAGCTGGACGCTCTCGCGGTCGCCTTGTTCCACTGAATGGGATGATGAATGCCGAAGCCTGTAATTGATACGGGAGCCCCCTGACGAGGAGAGCGTGCGAATAACTGTGCGTGGTGTAGGACAAGGGTCCTTATCTCCGCGGGCCACATGGACACGCCAACTCCAAGCGCTAATATCCCTTATCTGCTACAATTCATTCCGCGCCCGCATTAATAAACCATGCCATTGTTCGCATTCCCACACATATTATGTGTTTGTTGTCTGTTTGCTTTTTACTCGTGAGAATTCTTCAGAGCATTTTTTAAAAATACGTATCATTTGCTATTCAATGCACGCGTAATTGCATGTCCTTACCAAAAGAACATTTTCTCTACATTATCATTAAACGACGACTCTCACAATCCACCAATGTATTCATTCCCTGTAACTGTTTAAAGCAATACTGCCAACTAAAAATTATTTATTGTTTTCATAAAATTTATATTTCCCACAAATTATCTGGACGGAAATAAGTTTAAAAATGGTTCCGATACATATATTTATTTAGAAAATATCAGAACATTATTTTCCAGATTCTGTGTTGTCCTAAGACTGGTCTGATGCAACCCTCCATGCTAACCTATCTTGCACAAGCCTTTTCATTTCCACATTACTATCACATCCCACATCCTCCATAATCTGTTCCATCCCTGGCCTCCCTCTTCTGTTCTTACCCCACACACTTCCCTCTGATGATAATTTTAAAACGTGGTCTATTAATCTATCCCTTCTCTTGGCCAACGTCGTCCATATTGGTTCGCTCATCCCCTATTTTTTAAAACTTCCTCGTTTCTGATTCTATCCACCCGTCTGATTTTCAGCGTTCACCAATAGCACCATATTTCTTTTCCTTTCCGTAGCTCCTATCGTCCACTTTCATCCTCACTTTCAGAGGCGGTCAGTAACGTCGGTTTTCGAAAAAAAACTATCTTCTAATATTACATCAGGATCACTGTCAGTTACTTGGTATTCAACACATAGAACACTATCAAATAATGCAAGTATTCCATCGTGGTCGGAACCACGTACTTTTCTAGATGTCATTTCTTGGACACTCAGAAGACGAAGAAAGTTGACAAGTTCTGCTGAGAAAAAGAAGAGGAAAATTATCCTCCTCCCAGTGCCTCAAGAAATAAAGCAAGCTAACACAAGTGTCCTCTGTTAGATATCTTGAAAGTTAAACGAATATCAACAGTAATATCTGCAGGCGCGTTACATTCACGTCAACGGAATTTTAAAGGACTAGTTCCGAAAGGACGTGAACGTCACGTCATCCGAGTTGAATGAGTTAAGGATGGGTTTACTTGATATAGTTGCGTTTACAAAGCTCGGAGTACAAGTGCGGTCCTGTCTACCCTTACTACAATATGAGCGGAGTTGTTCACTGCACATGAATAGTTAAATCCTCCGATCAATTCTGCTAAATATTATAATAATAATTTATATTGTTTTTTAATTTGTAAGACCTTACGTGGTATTGTTGATTGACTCTTTCCATTATTAGACGCCGGATTGGGCAATTTTGAAGGTTTTATTTTTGTAATCCGTGGTGTTAGAGTGAAACGCTGTACCGGGAAGGGAGCAAGAAAACTCTGACGATACACTCCTCCAAGTCGAGGAAGATGGCACTACAGTGCCTATGAATTTGGAATAGGCCTCCATAAATAAGAGGTGCTGTAATGGGCAATGCCGGAGGATCGATGGACCTGTGCTGCTGACTCGTCGTTACGCTGCGGCTTGACGCTTGCCACCCAGTGACGCCATTAACGCGCTACCCAGCTCTGGAAACAGCGCGGGAGAAACGCAATTACGGACAAAAATTAGATTTATCAGCGTTCGACGTGCGCGCCGCGGACGGTGGCGTTGTTCATTAGAGGCCCGCCGCGTCCGTTAGCGCCCGCGCCTCGCGGTGCCCCCTCATAGTCAAAATAAGGAATTCCGGACGAAATGAATGCTCGGGTGAAGCTCGTGAAATATTTATAAATCAGACCTCGCCGCGCCGTTTCCTAACTAGAAAATGGCGCGGGGATAAGAGACAATTATTATCTTTACACGAGTCCGTGAGTAGGCAAACCCGCGGTACATCCCCTTTACCATTCCTCGCATGTCCTTGTAAAATAATAACCAGACTTTTTTAATAAATCAGTGCCGAAATAAAAGTTAGCCTTCATAAAAAACATCATTTAGTTTATTGATACAGACTTCAAACTTACTCTTACCCTCTCAACTCATCGCCAACTATTTTGTGACAGTAACAATGTTTTCAAAAATAACATCATACACGGGAAAAAAGAAAATCTGATTTTAGTAAAATAAATAAATAAATGACGCCACCAAATAATCAAATAAAATTACAAGATAGTTTTCTGACTTTAAAATTTACAATAAATAAAAAAGTAAACAGCATTCTATTTACGTTTCCGGCTGTAACCGTAAATTCATCACGTGTACAGTCAATCTTTTCGGCTGAGGGAATCAAGAAGTAAATATGACGAATTGCTTGCTATATTTTACGCCTGGGGAAGTCTCAAAATGGGGCCGAAACGTCGCTTCGGAATAAGTAGTGATAAATTTGTATGCCGATTTATTCGCCGCCTTCTTATTTATTGTAAATCAGAAATAAAATTTTAGAATATTAAAGGACAGCAAGCTGCATCTTTCGTATTTTGGGACGTCTTCAGGTGCATAGAAACGTGTATATAGTAGATGCCCCGAGCAAAATTCTCTGTTTGCAAACACCAAAAATTATTTGTTCGTATTTCAAAATATAAGTCTGTATTATTTATAAATTCACTAATTTTATTAAAAAGTAAAAACAATTTATCCTTTAACCAAATTTGTCAATTTATATAATTGAAAGAAATTTTTTTTCTCTACAGAAAAAATTTCTTTACGTTGTCTGTACCTGAATAAGTTACAAAATTGTGAACGAAACGTCGGATGAATATAATAGAAAAACAAATTTGGTTTTTCCGTGAATTTGTCATTAATTTAGTTCTAAATCGTTTATGTCACAATTTTTTTTAAAAAAAAGT
Organism: Eucriotettix oculatus; assembly: GCA_034510155.1. Taxonomy (NCBI): domain Eukaryota; kingdom Metazoa; phylum Arthropoda; class Insecta; order Orthoptera; family Tetrigidae; genus Eucriotettix; species Eucriotettix oculatus. Next base: position 102,744,810 of record CM067378.1, read on the forward strand.
GAATGAGACAATTACAAAAGTGCTAACAAAAAAAATATTTATTATTCGTTCAAAGTGGGAAGAATTTCTTCGAATAGAATCCCAGCTAAAGGCCACGAAACTTAAATTTAGAAGATAGGAAACGGTCTGATAGAGATATTTTCCATTCAGATCTTCGAAATTGCATTCGCCTTTATTTGATAAATTGGAGACAAGTCATAAAATATTACAACTAGAACATAGTTTTCTGCCTTTAAAATTTACAATAAATAAAAAGACGGGAAATAAGTCAGCATATAAATTTATCACCATTTTTTCAAAAGCAACGTTTCGTCCCCATTTTGAGACATCTTCGGGCGCACTAGAAACAATATTTGATCATAAAAAATTAGGTAAAGGAAATGAAAACAAAACCACAAAGTTTCGTTCTTATTTTAGAACTTATTCGGAAGTACATTGGAGTAACCGTTGAAGTCGTAAATTACTCCAAAAGTCACCTGATACAGTTCTAAAAGCAAAGGACGAAACGTTGTAAAATTCTAGTGTTATCAGCAGCTTCAATAATACTTTTTTACCAGTTGACAATTTATTCACTTTCCTTGCCTCCTCTTATTTTTATTAAATAATAGTTTCCCATTCTTTAACACTCATTGATGGAAAGAGCGATTACTGCGCCAGAGATATTTCCTTTAAGGTTAACTTTTTATGTGCACTGAGAATATATTCCATTTTAAGAATATTTGAATTTACAAAAATATAGCATTTCGTCATTACAATACGACCTCTTCAACTATTAATTAATTAGGAGACTGCCCTGGACTACATGGGAACGAACACTCTACAAGATTGAAGGGACTCCTAATTAATTCATAGCCTAAAGACTCCTAATGGAAGGACGAAACGTCGGGTATGTCTTTATAAACATTATTTGACCATTAACATTCATGTAAAACCTCTTTAATTTTGCCAGATAATTTTCATGTGAAATATAAGAACTTAGAAAAACCACCCCCGGGAAAATAAGGATGTCAGTTTATTATCCCAACTCATTTTATGTATAAACAAGAAAAAAATTCCGTAAGTGGCTTGTCTGGCTCCTGTTAACTGAGACTGTAAGCTAATTGAGTTCACAATCCTGAACACAAAAGGGACGGCGACAGGTGACACGGTAAAAGTTTGCTCCCGCAAGAGAAGAAAAAACGACGAGATAAAAATGAACAGGCGAAAAATTATAGGCGCAAAGTACACTCAGCTTGCGGATTAAAAAAAAGGGGGCTTCAAAACTTTAAAGCAAATTTAATAAACGTTTCTTATTTTAGCACTCCATGTATAAATAAGGGTTACGGTATTTTTTAACCCTCTGTGGAACTTGTCGACATAACCACAACAATATTAATCTGACTCCATCGAAATAAATTGATACAACAGCCATTTTAGTAAGTAAAAATTTAATAAAATTGAATATAGGAAAGAAGTGGAGGTAAAATTCCGTTCTTTGGAACATGTAACAGATAGGAATATAAATTTATATAAAACTCAAAATTCAAACAGAACAAAATTTTACGTGTGTAAGGTTGATATATAACTAAATAGGTGCATTTAAAAAATTATTAAATTTATTTGGTTTTTGCAATTATTTAAAAAGAGAAAAATTCTTTGGATGATCATTTTTTAATAAAGTTCAAAATTGGCCTTTTTTATACATTAACATTCAAAAATATAGAGATTTATAATTTTATAAGGAACAATACCTAAAATTTTAATATGATCGATTTAATAAACTATTTCATCTAAAAAACCTTCATTTTGTAATGTAAGAAAAGAAAATATATTTTAGAATAGGAAACGAAACCTATAACCTTCCAGAATATTACCCTCAATGTAATAAATTAAAAAAGTAATCTTGAAGTACAAAACGAGGATATTTATTAGAATGTTAAGAAAGTCTTAACAGTACTTTCATAATTTATCTAAGTACCTCTGAATAGTTATCTCTAAAAATAAGCCAACTTAATACAACAAACGTTCCATTTTGACCAACTTAACAGTATCCCTTGAAAATGAATTATTTATATGTGTGATAAATTTTTTTTTCGTAATGGGAATTACATGACTGAACAAGGAAACAAAAAGAAAAAAATTAATAAAATAATATTCAGCCATTTTGTTTGTAATGTTTGTATGAAGCACACTCCTTCATAAACTTCTCCAAAAAATTTAATTGCTTTGTTATGTAAAGTAAGCATTAAATAATGTTCACAATTGACAAATAAACTTACAAATTTTTTGATTTATAATTTTGCACATGAATAGGTTTCAAAATAGGAATTGCACATACTGCTGACTTATTTTTATGTGTTTTATGTTTATTAATTTAATGTTTTATTTCATATATATTAACAGGTGGACTGTTTTCTTTGTTATGTAGTATTTACTTTTATTTTGTAATTTTTGCCTTTTGTTTACTACACCACTTTAAATTTTGTAATAGATATTGACATCTGTAACTTTAAATGAATGTTTAGTTTAGGTCTAAAAACAGAAAAGATTAATAAAAACAAAACGGAAAATAATTTAATAAAACTTCATGTTTCGGCCCTGATCAGGATGATCGTTGGTTCCTCAATTTTTGTATTCTTTGGCTGTACTTTTATATCTTTGTAATGTAATAATGTAGTGTCTTCTTTGCTTCAGTACAAACTGAAGAGGTTCTAGATCAGGGCCGAAACAATTATTTTGTGTCATTTTATTAAACTAATATTTTTTTCCAATTTTACTTACAATACAATACCAATATAGAGATCTTGAAGTAAATGAAAATGTGATGAACACAAACACGTACCCTGAGGTATGCTTGTTTAATACTTTGCTACTGATATAATTCCTTTGTTTAAGCAATTAAATTCAGAAAAATGAAGTACACAATAATTAATTTATGGGCTGAATGTTATTCAAATAGGTTAAGACATCCTGACTCTGAAAGTAATCTTCATGTATTTTCTTTGTTTTTATTTTTATTTTTTTTGGATATGTTACTACCATGACTGTGCTAAGGTCTATTTTTTTATTATTACCGTTAAATAAAACACTGGATTGAACTTGAGTGACAACCTGGCCCAATTAGAGATGTGATTGAAATTCATACCAATGGCAGTACCTGTCCTAAAAGTAAACAATTTTTTATTTTTTTTGAAGCCATATCAATACAGAGATTTTGAAATAAGTGAAAATGTGATGTACACAAACTGGTACCCTGAGGTACGCTTGTTTGATACATTTTTTACTGTGCATATATTATTACCGATGAATAAAACATTAGATTGAAGTCTTTTGAGAACCTGGCCCAATTAGATATGTGATTGAAATACATACCAATGACAGTACCTGGCCAAAATTAAACAATAATTATAATTTATTTCTAAAACCATACCAGTACAGTGATTTTGAAATAAATGAAAATGTGATGTAGACAAACTCGTACCCTGCGGTATTACAGATTTGATTGAAATACATACCAGTGGCAGCACCTGAGTCTACGATAGTTATTAAGTTGTGGGTTTCTTTACCTGAAATCAAACAACAAACGTGAATTACAGACTTGAAATGACTAGGAAGTTTGTAGAAATAATCATTTATTAAATCAGGTCAACGACGCTTCATTAATAAAGGAGGACGTCCTACCTCCCCCCTCCTCCTCTATTTTTGAAACGGTTAATTACCTGTCGTGGGTTGCAGACCGCTGGAATCTTTAATCAGAGTGCCCGTCTCTCTCTCTGCAATACTCCTCGCCCAAGAATTCGAAACACGGAGCGAATGAATTTTAAATTACACCAATACTTTGTCACAAGGCGCCCCCTCGAGTTTATTAACTTGGTAACACTGTTGATTGCAATCCGTGCGCTTTAATTATAAAAGAATTGTCAGTAATATGAAGCGATAAACACGCGGGTTTGCAGATTACTTTTTTTTTATGACCACTATTTCACTTCGCAGCAAAGACACTCTCCCCGTCAACCACCCAACCCCCACCCTCACAAATTGTAAGACGAGGAATGCTTCATCAGTGGGAACTTTAACCGAAAAACGACATTTAATATAAAAAATACATAACATCCTTTGAAGCTCAAATTTTAGAATAGAAAATAAATAAGCTGTATACATTTATTTATTTTACTTAGTTTAATTGAGCATTTTTTCATTAAACCAATTTTTAATTATATTATTTTACCTTTTTTGAAAATAATAACCGGTAAAAAGGCCTATAAATCAAATAATTTATAAATTTATTGATACCGGTTGAGTACATCCCGTCATCTGGGTGTATTGAATGGACACCAACATTTTTATTCTGACTTATAGGTCTTTTTAACCATTTATTATACCTACTTCATTAAAAACTGTATTTATTTACAGTTTTAACAATCTCTATTTTATAATTTAATTTTACGTTACGTTCATTCTCGTCACTTTCATATAGATGTCTTCTTTATAATGATGTTCTTTTTGTCGTAATCCGTTTCCAACCGCTGTATTCTTTTCATAATTTTTATCTTATAAATACTGACACTTCCCACTTCGTTCCTCTCATTCCTCATCTGTAATTCTTTTTAGATTAATTTTTTTTATATTTAAGGCAACTCATACCACTTTATGTAACGGGGAGATATTTACGCCATTCATATTTTGTATCCTTTAACTGCCACTTATACAGCAAGTGGAATTCCCTTTGTGGTAGAGCGTGGACGAAAGGTAAGAAGAACAACGACGACAAATTGGCGAAACCGAAAGGGGTTGTGACGTGTATCGAGTTTATCCTACAGCTGTGTGAAGACTCAATTAGGGGAGAAGGGCGACGAACAACCACGTATGGACCTCGAGCAATGCTCTGATGAATTGGTCGGACAGTGTTGCAGAAGGAGAGAAGAATCAATATTATTGCAAGAGGGTAAAAGAAAAAGTGAAAACATGAAGCAGTCAAGGTTTAAAAATACCTGAAGATAACTAGAGTGTTTAGATAATGGACTTCACTGAAAGTGAACAGCCATTTATGGCAAAATTAAAATTTTAATTACAATAAATAGGTTTCAAAATACCACGACGTGGTATTGGAAAATAGCTTTTATATATAATTTATCTCATAAATTTACGGAGAAGAAATTTTTAAGTGAGAAAAGTTTCGACTGAAATGTATGTACATTGTGCATAGTCTGAAAAAAGACACGAAAATTTACTAAAACAAATCAAACTATATATTTCAGCACAAGTCTAAATTAGGTTGTTTTTTTTTTCAATCGAAACATATCCAAAAAGTTGTGTTATTTAATACTTCCATAACCGTTACATACTGAATCAGACACATGGTTAATACAAAGGATACTTTTTGGGCCATCAAAATAAATATCAACGTAGCAATTTTGATTCAATAGACTCTAAACATTTTTAAAATGGAGGATCCCGAATAAAGAAGAGGGCACATGGTCGATGCAGCCGGCTTGTGAGTTATACACTCGGAATTGTACAAACACAAGTTATAAGGTGCTGTAAGGTTTCCCTTAAACGATTAATCAGGAGATTAATGTCGAATGAAATGCTTTAGCGGGCTAATTTAAATGAATTCCCGGGCATCACCGAGTACCCATCTAGTTTTGTTATAATACACTGAAGTGCCTCAGTGTTGCAAGATGTTTGGGAGTGACTTGAGGAGCTGACAGAGGGCTGGACGCCATATCCTATCCTCCACACAAGGGAAGGCGGGATGGACGCTGAGGGAGCAAAAGATCATCAATTAAAACGCCTAACCTCACTAATTTCCCGGAATGTGTCCGTGGAATTCCGTTTCAGTGTCCATAAAACGCGGATCATCGTGACGACAACAATAAGTTTAATTTGAATTATCAGCCTGCAAACCGGATTCGAATGCAAAGTTGTAAGAGAGAAACGGCGTAATCTATTTATTTTGTGTGTTTGTGTCGTCCCCTATTTAGCATTTTATCGCCTCCCTGGCTCCTTTCCTGCCACCTGGGACCGGCTAATGGTGAAGAAGCCTTACCGCCGCATACAGGATTCAGCATCCGCGCCGCGCCGCTCCGGGGATTACGATGGCTCTTAATGGTTTATGCACCGCCTACCCCGAATCATGTAGCTATTATTAGTAACCAATTTTATTTCCATGTAATCCTATTTGCAAAGATTAATTATAATATACGATGGTGATTTAGAAGCGGAGAGGGGCCCGCAGAGTTAAAAAGGCAAAAGCGAATTAAACGAATTGATTTGCGAGTGGGCATTCAATCGCGGCCAGCATTTGTACATAATCCTATATTTCCCGGGATAAGTATGACTCATGGCATCAAGAGTCTTTCCCCAGGAATCGGCAACAAGCTCACCAGAAGCCACTTAAGTGACCCTCCCAAAAATTACGTACCCTATTTTAGACAATAATTATATATAAAATGTCACAAAAACTATATTTAAAAGGTCTACTAAATGGTTAATATATTGACACACTCCTAATTCAAGCAGAATTTTTTCATACAATTTCTGTTTCATGCTCCGGCAACAATAATAACTTTATATTATTTTAAACGAATATATCGTGATAGAATTATGAGTCACATGAATTATGTTTTTTATAATATGTCAAGTAGTCCATGCCGGAATTAGCAGATCTTTTTGCAGAAGACAATCTCTTAAAGGTCAAATAAACTTTTTAGGATCCCTTGTGCAACTATTACGTAAATTATTATTTTTATATTTTAGAGCCACATAAGATTTTATACCAAGTAGTTGTTAAATTCTAAAAAAAAAGAAAAAAATGTTATGTGGTTGATAGTGACATTCGTCATGGATAAAAGTGTTAGTTTAAATCTTTAAAAATAATGTTACTGGATATTCAAGGAAGTTAATTTCAAGAGATTCCATGAAGATTATTTATTCACATTCTGTTACTATAGACTATTATGAGTGAGTGTTTTCATGCGCAGCGGGATTGAAACAATACATCGAAGTGTAACGACGACAGACACTCAATCATGTCCGTATAACTAATAATTATATTGATAATTCAGTATATTAATAATTTTATCAATTGCTTGGTTTATATATTTACAGACACTATCAAAAGCACTACAGTACTTAACATAGATATGTACATGGATTTTGATATCTTCGTTAATACGTACTTTTCTTTTTCATTGATTCACAAATGACACACTTAAGTCAGTGGAACGTCGCGGCGTCAGAGTCTCTAACCCCAGTTAAATCGAACCTGGAAACCTGATCCTGCCAGTATCCTGAGCTGACTGTACTTATATGTTCAAGATTAATCGACAAGGTCTGTAGGTGCCATTTTTTTGCAGAGGACAATTAGTGGCAATGTTACAAAAATTTAAAGGCTTTTATTGAACCATGTTCTATTTTTTAAATATATATATAATTCCACGTTTACTATGCTTGAGAGTAGTTCCGACTACTGCAAGAGTTTAGTTAAAAGTAATCAATGCCAACCATTACGACCAGAGGAAATGAGCCCTGCATACTGATTTTTCAAAATGTGGTGATGGGGAAGAACGCTGAATATCAAATGGGTGGATATAATCACAAACAAGGAAGTTCTAAATAGAATAGGGGAAGAGCGAACAATATTGAGGACGTTGACCAAGAGAAGGGATAGATTAAAAGGCCGCGTTTTAATGCATGAAAGTTTTGTAAAATTAGCAATAATACGCTTAGGAGATTAAGGAAGATGTGGGATGTGGAGGCTTGCTTAGCATGGAGGGTTACATCAGACTAGTCTTAGAACTGAATACCCCAACAACAACAACATTGATTTAATTTTAAAAAGGAAACCGGCTACTACTAGAAGACATATCGACTGCTTGTTGTAGCGAGGATCGTAATTGCTAACGAAATCTACCCTGGGACCCTTTGACGACTTACTAACGTAGCAGAACGTCTTTTGGACAGTCCATAAACAGTCTCTGGCGCCAATTGGGTCAACGGTGTAACTTTGTCGTTTCTATGAATAAATGCAGAGATTATTTAGGTAATTGATAGCCAGATTTATTTAAAGGGGGAAACGAGTGATAGCGGGATATTACAACCCCTGTCGGCCCAAGACTGTTGTTTATAATTAAAAACTTCTGCAAATTCAAACTTCTACTGCAAGACGTCAAAGGCCACGTTGGTGAAAATTTGACGGTAAGAAGAAAATATTGGGGGGTTTGTAGGACGAATCTCAGAAGAAGGAAAATTTGGGAAGAAAATTTACAGACCAAGTCCCGGAATCTGCCCCTTGGTACTGCATTTTATAGTAATGGTATTAACATTCCAACAAGAGGCTGTCATTTCTCCTGCAGGGAACACTTAACTTACTCCCAGAGCCCTTTGATCCCGCCCCCGTTCTAACCAAAGGAACGAGTGAGTACTATAGATCCCAGGGGGCATTCTTTCCAAATTACGATTTATCCCCTCCGCCACAAAGAAATTTGGATGAGCATTCTGTGGTTGAATTGCCTAGGGAATTTGGCGTGTTTCATAAAGATCCCACAAGACTTCATCCTCAGGTCGGCGCTTGTTTGTGTGAAGTCTAAGTAGATCGTTGACTGCAGGATCAATTTTATCGTTATCCTATACTCGATACAGGTTCCCGACGTGTAACATTCATCCTTTGTGCGCATTGAAATTCCGCAGCTTGTCTGATTCAACACCCTCCCATACTCCCTCTATCAGTTTCCGGTCTGTAACTCAGGAGGGGAGGGGGACAGGGTGCGTCCCTTCATGACGATGAACGCGCGATTAAACAAAGGGATAGGTCAGGGAGGGGTCTTCCTTCCTTCCTTCCTCCTTTCCGAACAAATATACGAGTCAAATCTGGTCTGTAGCCTGTACAGCGCGCAGTGCCGCCTCAAGATGAAAGGCGAATGGAAAAATATTCACAGACAATTGTTGTATTTTTCTTCCAGGTACTTTGACGTAATTTTCAAGAAAAAAACTATAAAATGTCTTCCAATTCCAGGTTTATTTTATTTTTAACAGTCCATAAACAGCCTCTGGCACCTATATGGGCAACGGCAGAGCGTTGCCATTTGTACGAATTCATGCTCAGATTCTTTAGGTAATTGGTAACCAGGTTTATTCGAAGGGGTGGTACGACTGAGTGGGATATTACAACCCCTGTCGAGTCAAGACTGTAATTTCTAATCAGAAACTTCTGCCAAAACTACTGCTGTGCTTAAAGATTAACTTTATATAAATTGTCAAAGAACCTATTTTTAAAGGATTAGTAATTGTTTAATATTTTGACACCGGCAGAAATGACTCGTATGAGTCAAAAAAATTAATTTTTCTGTCGATTCATTAATTTTAGGACCTTTTATGCTTTGTAATTAAAAACTTTTAACCGAATACAAATAAAATTCTGACCTAACATTCACAGAATTTGACAAAACTTAATTTGATGTTTTGTAAAATTAATTTGTTTCAAATTTCGAAAATTTTACACTACAGAATTTGGTTAAAAGGCTTCAATTAAATAAAAATGAGGAAGAACCGAAAGTTTGGGTCAAAACGTCTTATTTTGCACTTGAAATAATTAATTCCTGACTTTCGGAAATTTATTCTATTTTTTCAATCTCATATTTTATTTAGAATTTTTTTTAATTTTTAATTTTTCTTCTTCTATCTAATTACTGAAATATTGGCAACAATGTTTAGTCACTGCTGACTGCAATTTGTATAACGGCTCATTTAGGAAAAGAAAAAGTTCTCGTTGGGATTAACTGGATACGTTTTTAAATTTTGTAAATTATTTTCCCACTGCACTCAAGCTAAAGTAACTTCGTTTTCAGCTCTTCCGAATCAGTTCGTATGGTTCAAAGAATTTATTTTTCTGTAGATTGATTTTCTTCTTCGATTTCATGGCATGTAATTACGTGAGAATTTCAAAATAACACCGATCACTGACCACAAATTATTCCGAACCGAACCGACATCAAGTCAATTTCGCACACATTCTCAACGTATTCACTGATTTATTCAGCAATTAGGGAAAAAAAAGAAGTCAACTACCCCCCTCCCCCACCTCCCACCATCCGTAAAAAGGCTGCAATTACGTCACAACTAACTGCCGCTGCCGCCGCCGAAATTAATCCACGCTCTCCGAAGATATTCCGTGATAATTACACGCAATGTGATTAATCATCCAGCAATCCATTAGGGCTTTGGCGGCGGTAAGTAGACTTTTTTGGTAAAAATTTAAATACGGAGGAGAGTTTTGTATCCAAGCCAACTTCTCACTTCTTAATTAATTTTACTCGAAAACTCATTCAATTAGAGATTATAGCAGTTAAGGAGAGAGAGAGAGAAGAGGACTTGACAATATTACAACAGTGGATACTAAAAATTGAGTCAGGATACCACCTCATTAATTTACACACTTCACAAGTAATTGTTGAGTCAAAATTTAAGTTTCATAAAACTAAAATCCCTGGCATTAAGTTCATTCATAATTAAATACAAACAAACGTTTCTCACCACTATAACTTATGCCATAAAGAAGTTCCGTCGTTTTAGAAAAAATACACTTTCCATACCAATCAGGAATCATTAAAGCACAGGATACTGACAACAGTTATCCTCAGTAATAGTAAATCAACTAGCGACTGTTTCTCACAATAACTAAATTAAATAAATTGATGACCAGACATAGACAAAGAGTTTCTCTTTAGTTGAGTCGACGTTTCGTCACCCTATTTCACTTGAGTTTAGATTTTCTATCATTTCACGTCTCTGTTCGGTTTTTTTTCTTTGTCTCATCAAAATTTAACTTAACCCTAGGACAGCATTTTGATAAATAATGGCTTAAAATATAAAAAATTAATGTATCGTACCTTACTTTGATCAAACTTACTTTTTGGAATTTTAATTTATTTTTCACGAATTTTTTTGGATTATTCCAAATTTAGGATTTGCGGGGTTCTACTACATTTTTTAGGTAACGTATGAGCTGCCATTTTTGCAACGCAGTAATCGTAACTCTCCACGTTTTTGGAAAAAAAACTAAAATCAAATCAATTGAATTTAGAAGTAAGCGTAATAATTGCGATTCAACTTATAAAAATTACGTTCTTTTTTAATAATAATAAAAAAACAAGTAGTGTAGCAGCAGTGTAATATCGCCTCCCCCCCTTTTCCCCCGCTTCCCTTATTAACTGTACGCTTGCGAATATTTCCGTGCTAGCTTTCCGTTAATGTGGGCACATAAACGACGTATAACGCCCAGCCGTTACGAGGCCTCATATTAACGTGCGCTAAGCTGCCTATTGTCAAGCCGTAAAGAAAGATTATTGTTTACATATATGGCCCATTAGGACTTTAGAATCTACGTGAAATATTCACGTGACGAAGCTCGTTTCCTGCGGTGGAACACAACACCCCCTTCCTTGGCGGTGGTGGTTTACAGATCGTCGTAAATGATCATCCCTACTACCAGCGCCAACCACAGCTCATCATGTCGACTCACTTATTAATAACATTGTCCTTGTGCTACAATCGAGTAGGTCCATTATAAATACACCGAAGATAAGTAAAATTATAACCCCTTAAATTCGATCCGCCAGAAACCCGGATTGGGGATTTATCGGAAGTTTTGAATACATAAACGTGACTGCCTAGACCAAGTGAGCAAAGTGCATGGTGACGTTTCTTGGCCTAACGCTTATTATAACAATAGAACATATAATTTTAGTGTATAAACTACAAAAAAACTACGAGACCATTAATGAATACAAAATATACAACTTACTGTGACAGTTAATGAAAGATTCTTCGAGGTATTGTAATTGGCAATAAAAGAAAGTCATTTTCTACTGCACCGTTAGCAGTTCCATTGAGTTAACTCACAAGAGTCGTGAAGTAAACAATTATAATCATGTAATCATTTTTACACTTTAAAAGTATACCAATCTGTAACAATAATGTTCAACTTAAACCAAATAAAAGCACATTTAAATAAATTATTAACAATACAATACGAAAATAACACATCATTACGTTTATTATAATCATGGAAAGAATGTAAATTTAGCAAAACTTATATTTCAGGACATCTTAATCCTATTTCATTTTCTCCCATCCTGAGAAACTTATTTTGCATTTTTTTCAATAAATCAATGGAGTTCTCAAAATGGGATATCCCTACTTCTTATTTGAAGTACTTAACATAAAACATTATTTTTATTATGATATTGTCGTGGTTCATTACCAAAAACTACAATACAAACTGCTGTGAATATTTTTAAAAATTGCCTAAGAGTTATACGACTCAAACTGTAACTATTTTTCTGCTCCCCTTTTCCCGGTTACCATTTGGAGATTACATTCATCTTTTAACGTATTGTTTATTACAATAATTGGATTAAAACTAATCGTGTAATTTATAACAATACAATTTTCTTTCTGACATTAAGTCCAATAAATAAATAAAAATACGGCCAAATAGGTGAGCAAACAAATTTAAGTAATGTGCATACAACGTTTCGTCCTAACTTTCTGAAATTCTTCAGGTAAATTATATTATATTTTCAATTGGTGTAGCGAACTATTTCTCGCAGAGTGACTGCGGGGCTCACCTGATTATGTCGGGAATGCCTCGCACTCTGTTTTTTTTATCAAAGTTCTAACATGACGAGACACCTTCACCTAATTTTAGGAGGCATATATACTAGGGTCGAAGACCTTTGGCATATGGCAAGAGTTGTCCGCTAATCTCATTGGATCAGTCGGCCAACTACCTCCTGAAACTGGTGGAGACACGGAGAAGGGAATGCTGGGATCCCACAGCAAACTCGTCTCCCGTCATTCGGAAGGGCGCGAGAATAGTACCCAATGCCCGACCTACCTGATGCAGGTTTTCTAGGGTTTTCCCTGCCTCTCTTTGGGTGAAACACCGGGTAGGATCCTTAAACCATAGCCCGGGGGCCCTAGTTAACCCTTGGCTACCTTGCTCTACCTTCCACATACCCCCTTTTCAGTTCCCTTCCTATGCTATTAAAGGGGAGTTGCCTGTTTCAAGATCACCCTCATGTAGCCAAAAAACTGATTTCGTATATGTTGCTATATAATTTAATAAAGGAAAAGGGTTTACTCTACAATGAAATATGCCAAGTAGTCCATTAATATAATTTAGTTTAATCCAATTATTTATGTAATTTAATCCTCTTTCTGAAGCAGTTTACATTCTCCTGTTATTTTAAGCTCATTCGGGTGATTTTTACGTTTCGAGAAGAGCTGTGGACTGTTAACGTTCGGAGGAACACTAGCCTAGAAGCGAGGCACGCCGAGGAAGGTCAAACGAAGGAAAGTAGAGCGAGAGAGCGAATGATAGTGTGCCTGGTAACGAGCTTGTTGGTAATTCAGAAGCCGGGCGAGCGATCGAGACAGCGGAGGCGCGTGCTCAAGAGCGCTGCCTCGGACCCTTGTTCTTTCAAGCCCCACTGCTCGCGCGAACAAAGGCGCCAGGACAGCAGTGTTAACAATTGCTCTCTATTACATCCTACATGTTATCCTTCCCTTCCCCTCCCCATCTCAGACCACACTTTGCGTATTACCAACTTATCTCCTCCTCAACTTCTGCGTTCCGTTCAATACGTCCTCGTTGTCGACTTTAAAATACTGGAATGATCTAAAAAATATTCACTACAACAAATAATATTAAACATAATTAAATCACTGAGCCTCCTTTAGCATGTTAATTGCTAAAACAAAAGTTGCTGCTGAAAGGGAGGTACATGTGTATTCCTGTACAGTATAACACCTGCAGGGGCATGGTTGAAGCTGCGACTCGAGGCTACTCAAAATAGACTTTAAAAAAATATGGTTATACCGTTTATACTACATCTTTTAACGAAAGTTGATTTCAAAACTTTTGGCATATAACTTTAAACGTTGATAACAGTAATTTTTTACAGTATTCAGAAAAATTTATTAATTGAAATTTAGAGAATGACGACGTTTCAACAAATATTCACACCTTCTACATGTTTCTATTTCTGTAGGGGTGATATTTACAGACAACTTAATTCCGAGATTGATTATATAAATTGACTAAAGGCAAAAATAAGTAAACGAAACCAAAAAACTTGCAAAATTTTTAATATAGCTTGTCCAAACATCATTTTCTATCTTCATGTTAAAATAAATAAATGACAAAACGTCAAATTAGTTAGAAAAAATCTCATTAATATAAATACAAGGTTTCATTTAACTTTGTGGACTTCTTCGGGTAAATAAATAAATGGAATATTTATTAGATAAGACCTCCTGCGACACCAAATGTCTCTAACCTTCTAAGTGCACAAAGTTGGATGAAACGCTGTACTTGCATTAGTTAAATAGTTATTACATTATTTTCTGACTTATTGGCCGTCTCTTCATTTAATTATTTTAAATATCCTGTCATTAAAAACAAGTGACATATTTAATTAACACACAGAAATTATCAATTAACCATCCATTCATCCTTTTTAATTTCTGTTTCAGAAATTGGCTACGAATCTCTATCGGCAGTTCCGTTGAATCGCGGTCATCGTGCATAGAACTACTTAGCATAGAACATGTCTCCTTGGTACTAAATTCCCCAACATCGGCGGCAATTAGTCTCCGCGGCGAAGCTCGTGTTCAGGTAAACAACAGCGCCACTATACTAGACTAATTTTCAGTTGCAACGGAACAGAATAGTTTTGGGGCGTGTTGTCGTTTAACGACAACGGTGATGTTTCGACTTGAGTGATTCGATGGGAGTCACCCAGTCAGTCAGTTTGTCTGTCTGTCACCCACCCTGCGAGGGCGGCGGGGTGGACAAAGGCAAACTGTAATCCCCCGACCGAAAAGGTTGGGGAAGTGTCTGGATGATATTTGAAGGGGGAAGTAATCACTTGGAATGAAGCAAACCTTACGAGACGTGCAAATAGTTCTCCCTCCCCCACCCTCTACCCCCACCGCCTCCCCCTAACCCTCCGCATTCTCGTAATGTATAAGACTGCAGAGTCGATAAAATCTAGTTCCGAACTTCGATAACGACTTCGTCTGAAAATAATAGTGCGTAATAATTGCGAATCCGCCCTAATAATTTTCAAAGGAGAAAACTACTACTCGTAAAAAATAAATTCGTTGCCCCGACGGTTAAATTAATACAGAGTTAGTCCTTTATTCAACTACTGTCATATTAAATAAAACTATTCATTAGGCTAACACACTCATCCTTCCTCAGAATACACGTACAATGTTTTAAAACTCACTGATCTACTGTAAATGGAAATATGATTACTAATACTTTATGGCGTTGACTATTGATCGCCATATTAAAATTGGATTTCAAGGTACAAAGGGCGGCGCAGCTTAAGAATAGAATCGATTTGCAAAAAATTGCAGACTGACTTCTTTAACGTTGTTTCGAATTCCTACTGTTTTACAACTACAGGAAGTGAATCTCTATCCAGGGCAAAATGGCTAAAACATTAATTAATATGGTTGAACCTTATACTCAGTTTTATGTAAACAACAATTTTTTTGTCTTTCAACTTTCTATATGTTTAAATTTTATTTATTTCTTGTAATCTTATATAAGGTAAAAAAATAAAAAGACGACCAAAAAGGTCAGCATATAAATATATTATTATTTATTCACAAAAGTGACGTTTCGTCTCCATTTTGAGAATAAATAGTGATTTTTATATATATTGACTTTTTTGCCGTCTATTTATTTAAATTTTATAGTCATAAAACTGTGTTGTAATCAATGTAAACCTAAAAGAAAAGGGCGGTTGTGGAATTTGTGCATCCCCACTCCCTTCTCCCCTCCATCCCTTACACACACTAGTCCTATTTACCTACAACGTTGATATAACGCAGACACCATCAAGGAATTTCTTCTTTTTTGCACTTAAAGACTGATTCTAATTTTGATGTCCTTAGACAAAAAACTCAGGTTTAAATCAGTCTCAATTTTAATAATTTATTATAACATGTAATCGAAATTAATGAAACATAATTTTGGTTTTCATGAAAATTGAGACTGTTTTCCAACGAAGAGGGGTTTTTTCATCTACGTAAACGTATATATTTTCAGATTACAAAACAGTTTAATTAAGGATTTTCTTAAGAAAAATTATATGAAATAAATGGACAATTATCAGGAAATTAAAAGAACTACAACGACGTTTCGTCGCAAAATTTTGGAAATCATCAAGTAAAAAGGAAAAGGAGACATACAAAAAAATTCCAGGTTTTAACTACCGTCAATTGACTGATTCGTTGTTGCCTGTGGAAACGCTTGGGAGTTATTTTGATCAATGATAAGTGACTGACTAAGAAATCTCCTGAACACCCTTACAGCCCAGTGCTGCTTTTGTAACAAACGTCAGCTATGGTCGTCCTTATCGCGTTCTACTTTGTTATTTAGCTTGCTTAATATCTTCGTGTTGCCCCTGAAGAGCAGAGGGCGCTGTAATTTCCTACAACCAACTGCTGATCAGTTCTGTACCTTAGCTAAAATCAACAAAGTATAAAAATGCTTTTATTTGAGCCTGGTGCATTATTGGGCTCTCAATTTTGTCTCCCTTCTGAGGTCTCTTTTTCTACTTTCACACGCCGAATTGAAATCAATTTCAGGTAATGAACTGTAGTGGCGTGGGTGTGGGTGTTGCTGCTTTTTTTTCACTCGTAGTTATTATTGAATCCCTACGCCAAATGAGAAATGTCGATCAGTCATACCGAAGCCACCAGCCAACCAGCCAGGGGTTGTGCATGTCATTACTGGGAATCGACTCCAATTTCCCCATCGACGCAGGAAACAGCTTCTCTTTCCCACGCCAGCCGATTTGTCACGCGTAAACCACCGGAAACTAGGAGGTCATAACCACGACAGGTGGACAAATAAAGCACGGGTAATTAAACGGGCGGGTTGGTCTGTGTGGGGCGGCAGTCGTAAACACGACGATAAATAAGTGCGTCAGATAAACAAGCGCCATGCGGAAAATAGGCAGACAAGGCAGCGAGCGACATTGCTGCTCCATTGTCGTCGCTCGCTGTCCTCCACTGGAGCTGGAGCTGGAGCTGCGCTGTAGGAATCACCGACTGTTCGCCGGCTAATTCACGCTGAAACATTACCAATCATTATGGCGGAAACATCGAAATATGTGCCACTGGGCGTATTGGCGAATTCCGGATCAGTCAGTTCATTAATGGCGGCCTTAAAAAACCCGTCATGAATGTGGCGATGCCAACCATGACAAGGTATCGTCACATGCTACCTGCAATAACCGTTTATGGCGGGGCATACCAGCCATTTTGTACTCTATACAGCATATCAGTAGGACAATGTGCACCGCCTAATATTTCTAAGGATATTTACAATTTGATAGGGGTAATAACCAATCAATGGGACGAGTCATATATCAAGGATTTTATTACTCCCTGAAACAAATTTTTAGTTCTAAGACAGAGAGTAGAATTGCCAAAATTAAAACTTATAAGACAATATTGAAACCTATAGTAACGTTTGGAAGTGAGACCTGGACTTTGTCCAGTTTGCTTTGAACGCTTGGGAAAGGAAAAAACTAAGAAAGATGTATGGAGCAGTGCAGGAGCAGAATATGTGGCGAATAAGAACGAATCAAGGACTAAGAAAAATTATACAAGGGTTTAGATCTGATAGGGGATATTAAAAGCAAAAGGTTGGAATGGGTAGGGCATGTGTGACGAATGGAAGGAAAAAATAAAGCTAAAAGAATTTTAGAACACAAACCTGAGGAAATAGGATACTTTAATTCTATGTAGTAGGTGATTTTACCAGACAACACTTTTGCAGTAAACCTTAATTTCGAGGACTAATGGAAACAATCATTCGATAATGGATGGAGTCTAAATTATACGCTAGCAGGACCGAAGGAGACACTATGAAATTAATTGATCCAAGAATGTATTTATATTATGGAAATATTGGCCGTTTTTGTTCATTAAAAAATTTTCACCCCCGCCCCTCACCGGTTGAGTCACACCCCGAAAGGGCTGATTTCGGGATCACAAAGAACACGTGTACCAAATTTGGTAGAAATTAGTTCCACTCGTTCAGATTTATATGGGGAACATACATACACAGGCAATTTTATTATAGAGCTAAGGAAGGTTTGTAAATTATTAAAAAACATATGCTATGAAGAATAATTTCGTGTATAGTATTTTGAGTACTTCCCCTACTTTTAAGGGCAAGAGTTCATAACGAACTCACGTGATAATTTTCCGCAGTATCTATTTATTTACTAATAAGCCTACTTCACGTTATCATGGTGGTGGAGGTGGTTATGGTGAAGATGTTCAACTCTTTCTGATACCTTAGAAATTCCGTCATCCACCACAACATCGAACTTCCAAAATAAATTCCGTTATCTGCAAATCCATAACCTCCCTAATCAAAAGCGCCCTAAATCACCCAAACCCCACGAGCCAACCATTCCATGACAATCCTCCTCCATCGGCTAAAAAAAGAAAAGACCTAATCCTTCCCCCTTAGCATGCAGGCACCCCCATAGCCCACCTTACCATCATGTCACATCCTCATATATCCTCCAATAATCAGTTCACCGCCTGACAACTCTCACTCACCCACCCGCGTATATACCTCTCAGGTACTCACAAAAATAAATAAATAAACCAAAATCAATCAGCTAAAGTAGGTTAATCAATGGATTAACATACCTCCACGCCCACATGTCAATAATATATATTATTTTAAATTTTTATTCACTATTTAGTATTGTATATACTGTTTATTGTACCAACTAATGATCATTACGATAAAAGTTTTTATTTATGGAAAATAATAATTGGATGTTTGTTTCCGAACTGCCCGTCCTCTTCCTCAGGAATGTGATCACAATGCTTTTCATTTCTCCAGCAATTTTGTTCCAGGGGTGAGGGGAGGACGGGGACGTTTTCTTCGCGAGCGACGTAGCTCTGGCGAGTAATATTAATGCGGCCACTGGTATTCAGCGAAATAAAAATAAAAAAAGAGGCTTTCGCAGACCGCAGTCGGAGTCGCCATATAATATTTTTTCCTGACGTATTGCTCAATCTTTCCCAAGAAGGCGGACAAAAAAAAACTCTCAATGCCCCGGTCAGTTCATGTTTGTTTTCCCATTCTCCCGAGGAATAAAATATTACGGTTTGTGGTTCGTAATTGCACCGCTCTTACATCATAGTACGTACTACATTAAACGAGCATTCCTTTAGCAGTAATTATATAATTACTGTGCTGGTGATTTTTACATCCAAATGAACAGAGACTAAAAGAATTCAAATTTACAATCGTATCAATTCGGTTGTCTGTGTCGGTGAAACTAATTTACACAGTTAAAAAAAATTAAACACTGTTTCGACTGACTCCAACCTCTTTGTGCATATAGATCAGAGCCAAATAAATAATTTGTCCAACACTTTAAACGCTGACTCTCCCGTCACGAATGATTGACAATTACACAGACCCCCCCAAAACACGTCAAATTTCCCACAAATAAATTGCTGTCAATCTGAAAAGCTCAAACTTAAAATATTAGTTACAATCCGGTACATAAACATATTCAGTTTGTCCATCCATCTGCTTTTCGTGCTATTTTCTATCCCTTCTGATATTTGGAAACCGTCGTTAAATTGAAGTATTAAACCTACCTATAGCTTATTTTCGGCAGGTGAAAGTAATCAATAATTAAACACTTCATCCAAAATTACTGGAACTCAAAATCAACATAATGACATCCTACAGATGAATATTTGGTTAAAGTGTTTTATTAAGAAGAATGTTCTGGTCCAGTGAATACGTTGAACATGCAATCAATTATTTCAATTCAAAGTAAGACGTTTCTTCCCCCTCCCCAACTTTTCAGTACCAGTTCAGTTCTTCATTGAAAATCTTATTGAAATCGTGTGTTGAAATGAAATAAAATAAATGGCCAAAAGTCGTAAAAAAGAAAAATTTTAAAATCAAATAAGACGAAAATAAATTATAATGAACGACACTTCGGCGCTGGACGTTGCGGCAGCGACACAAATTGTCAACAATATTTTAATTAAAGAACCCGAAGAGTTCCAAAAGTTTGGAGACGAAACGTCTTATTTTGAATTAAAATTCCTCTCTTTTCGAGTCTTTACCATTCTCCGTATTTTATTTGTAATATTGAGTCAGATTTATCTCATTCTTTTTATTTATAATTTCAATAATTATACAATAAATAATTTATTCGTAGAGCGTATAATATCTGAAGATGATGCTGTCGTTTTACATGAACTCCATAAATTTATAGGAAACACTAAATTAACCCGGGTCAATTTAATCTTAGATCACGACGTTTCGATGGCGTACTCTGCCATCGTTCTCAAGTGAAACCCAAGAACTGTTTATACGGGGAAAACCTTCCATCTTTGATAACGAAAATAATTTTACACACCTGGAATTTTATGTAGATTTTATTCCTTCATGGACTAAAGGTTTTTAAGATTTCGTTATTTCCAAATATCTGGAGATGTTGATTATATTATTTTTGTTTAAAAAGCTTTTTCTCGCGGTTCTCGTAATCACTTCTAACGTCCAGTAAATTTTTATAGGAATCAAGGCGATGTCAACGAATTCGTACGTTCAGAAACCATTCTGGCTATACAATAAATGCAAATTTATCTATCACTAATTATTCGTGAAACGAAAAAATGAGAAATTGAGGTAAACAGGGTTAATAATGTTTTAAGAGGCTGTAAGTCACTAACAGAAGGTCATATAACTGGAGAAATAGCAGACAGAATGACTAATTTTCGCACAGGAACAGAAGCACAGAAGCGTGCGAATTAAAGCGGTCATGAAATCAGAATTAATTACGGTTCGGCCTTGAGGACTAACTGTCTATGTTGAATTTCCCCTGAAATCGCCCGGTTGTACGCGTTACAGAGCTTCCGGTAAGTAAAAAAGTAATAAGACGTCATTGCCTGGAGAAAACACTTATTTGAAGGCCCACCAACCTCTACTTCTGGAGGCTGAACTAATCCAGATTGATATACATTACTGATCCGGTTTATTACTATTTCCTTTCAAAGCCTTTAATAGTTGATAATTAAATGTTAATAATTTAAAAATCCAATAATCCTTAAAACTTCATAAATTAAATTTATTTCATCAGCAGCTTTCAGCTAACGCATATATTTCATACTTTAGTTGAGAATGTCACATTTTAGCCGAAATTTAATTTACGAAGTTCAAAGGTGTTATTGTTTCATTCATTAATCAATAAATGAGCTGATTTCATTAATAAAGTCATATTTCCTTTTTATTTATATATTCCCAACGACATTAACTTAACTTTTAAAAATTCATTTTTTCCTTCCAACACAATTTATTATTTTTTAGATATGATTACATAACTCACGCTTAATATTTTAAGGTCACGTGTAGAAAATGAACGGCAATAGAGTCATAGGGGAATACGTTCCTCAATGTTGTATACAGTTCAAAATAGAAAATCTATTGAAATCAATGAACAAAAGTATGACCCAAGACTAGCAGGAATAAACGGGGGAGCGATAACTTGCAGAGGAAAACAGTAATACGAAATTTCAAGTAAAGAAAAAGGGAAAAAAAGGTAACGATTTAGTTAAAATAAAGGGAAACAGGATGAAAGACTGAGAGATTTTGGGAACAAGAAAATAGCGTGTGTATTTATTATCTGCAGACCTTAGGGGAAAAATTATTAGTCTTTTATACGTAATTGAATATGTCCTTAAACATTGTTTTTAAGCGAAATATGCTCACGAAAGATTTTGTAGAAATTTAAAATCTATAGTACGTTTACAATTGGAAGTCTCCAGGCGTGTCATCGAGCAGTCACTTTAGCCACAGTGTTACTTACACTGCTCCGAAAAGATTACAACCATCGCTGTACACATTTTCGGCAACGCTGCTTGTTCCGCGCTGATTCTTATTTAAACCAATGCGGAAATCCTCTCCGATTTACTACCGATAAAATGGTAACGAACCTCAAAATAAATCATACGACCGCATGTCCACGATATTATCAGCTTTGTTTCGTTCAATGTTATGTAACAGCTTGATCCAGCCGTATCCACTTTACACGAAACTCGCTACCGAATCCCTAAATCATCTCTGTATAGTATTCATACAAACGATAACGTTTACCGTGGACCCAAGAGGCGCCAGAAGCTGTTTTCCTTCTGCGAACTAGTCTTTGTACTACGTCACTGATGCGTCACGAGCTGTTTATATCTTTTTCAGGAAGTAGGATTTTCCGGGGATAGGAAATGAAGTAGTTCATGTTTCTTATTGTCCTAATCTGAATACTTTTATAGGTTTCTACGTTCGTTGTAATTTAATCGATATTCAGCACCCATTTCCTACTACTGTAATCATCGATATTGATCCCGGAAAATTGAACTTTTTCAATAGTAGAAATGACACTGATATCTCTAGTGAAATACCAAATAGAACATATTTGAAGTACAAGCTTATATTTAAGGCACGTTTAACTGATTTCTCTCAAACGCCAGCGATCCTCCTATACCCGCCAAAGATATACCAACACAACAGACAACTGTCCTCCGCTTATTTTTTTTCAAAGATGTAGAGTACTTATCTCATTGCAGGGACGTTAATGAAAGAATTGGAAGGGAGAGCGGGAAATCTGAAAGTAGTTCCGTCGCTCGCTTCCCTCTCTCCCTCCCACTCTTCCTTCCGGAAGCCAAGCTTGCTTGATTCAAAGTTGGTAGCTGTTATCTTGGCTGGTGGGGCACTTTTTAGGCCGTGGCAATTGGCCGCTCAAGTGTTGTTCCCCCTTATCTGCGTCATCCCCGACTGTGCGTGTCTTCCTTCTTCTTGTTGCGGGGGCGGCGCCATTGTCTCTCGTAAGACGCCTGCTTTGTCTTGCTTCCCGCACAGTAAACTCTCTCTCCCCTCTCTCTCTCCTCCTGCCTAGGCTGGCCAATATTCCCGCATCCTCGGCCTCTTTCATCCTGGACCATTATACAACGTTGCTGTTGGAGGCAGCCTGGACTTATTTGCGACTCTCACTTAAATCATTGTCCCCGAACACCGAGCGAAATGGCGAATTACTCAGGGACATGTAATACACGCCGTATTACCAATAACACTTTGCAATCTTATGAATTAAAACTTTTAAGATATGTTCTGTCTGAAATTTTAATTTTTTTTCATTATATATTTATTAAGTCTAAGTTATGAGAAATTAATATATATATATATTGTAGCCGATCCGTCGTACCTCTGTATTCGAGGATTTCTCAATTCCTTTAGGGCGCCAGGTATTTTTCATAAAAACACCAAAAATTGATTTTAATAGTTTTAATTTCAATCAGAGCATGAAAAAAAAATTATATTTTCAGGGCGTGGTCATTCTCTCGTCGTCCCGCCGACACAACCTGCTGCTCCCATCAACCCATGACGACTCCCCCTCCCTTTGCGGACCACCCAACGTCTCGCCAGACCACATTGTTGGCCCGGGTTGCGTCAGTTCCTCAACAATTGCAACTCGCAAGCTGGCCTGCATTGTTCAATGTAACTTTTCATGTTACACGAGTATCATCAAACTAAACAAGTCAATAAGTTTACGCTGAACGTTCAAATTTCAATCTCTAAATTAAATTTATTACTAGGGTCTTCAAAGGGTAAATTGTTAATTTCGATTAATCGTAATAAATCTAGATTAGATATGTATGTAAATATACTGTAATTAATAACATTTAAATTTTATTTCTCAAGGAATTTTACACTTGTACTCATTTATTTTGTGTTTTTTCCTAATTTATTTGGCATAAACGTTTCGGTCCTAACGTGGACCGACATCAGGCTTAATAGTAGAAAGGAATTGAACTGTAGATATACAATCGAAAATAGAACTAATTTATAAACGAGATTGAAATGGTACAGATCGTTTAAAAGTTGGAGATTTAATATCGTATATTAAAGTATTATATATTACCTTAGCTAATGTCCGTTTTGACATTAAGTTAATAGTCCATGATTTTACTTTTGTTTATTATATTAATTCAGATTAATGACAGTTTTATTTATAATACACTAATTTAGATAACAGGCTACACGAGGGTGATCATGAAACAGGAAACTCCCCTTTAATAGCATAGGAAGGGATTTGAAAAAAGGAGGATGTGGAAGGTAGACCTAGGTATCCAAGGGTTGAGTAGGGCCTCCGGGCTTTAGTTTAAGGATCCCACCCGGTGTTTCACCTAAATGGGAAGCAGGGAAAGCTCTAGAAAACCTGCATCAGGTAGGTCGGGCTATTGGGCACTAGTCTCACGCCCTTCCGAATGACGGGAGACGAGTTTGCTGTGAGGTCGGTAATAAGTAGTTTTTTTAAGTTTCAATTACGACCAAAACGTAAGTTACTGATATTTTCTGGGATTGGCCAATTAGAGGCTGTTGTTTGACGGACATTTCATTTTCTTTTTATGAAATATTGCAGTGAAAATTCCAGCTGTTATTGTAGACGAAACTACGGTTTCCATCTCCTGTTGTGTTTACTTGAGAAACTATCGATTGCCTCGAGTTCTTCCTTTCCTAGCATCGGCTTAAAGAAACGCTAACTTATAAAGTATCCAGACTCTAATGGCAATAATTTAGCCATTAATTAAACAAAGGCGTCATTTGTGGGAGCTACAAAATGGAAACAGTTTTTGAAGGTAAACCTCGTTTGCTCGAGTGTCGACAACGGACAAAGTGCCTCAAAGTCAAACAATACGCCATAAATTTTGATTAATGGCCTCGCTAATGGAAAGGAAGGTACCGTGGCTAATAGAGCGGCAGCTGATTGGAAGGACCAACAGCAAGCAGCAGCTGAAATAACGGCGAATTGATAAGAGAGGGACCCAGTGTGTACAAATATATGGGCCTGATTGGATTAATGGAGCAGGAGATGAAGGATTTGTACGACATGGACGGTCGATATTGCAGGCTTTTAGTTAGGGACCATCAATTTCACGCATTCGTTGGATGGATACTCCTTGCTGGAGGGGATGGGGTGGGGGTGGGGATAATGTATTGCCAAGACGCGTGCTCTACGACTATTAGGACTAGCTTATACAAACCTCGGGGGGAGAAAGTTACGTGCAATTAAGTGCACCACTTAGTTGTACGATTTGAGAAACGACGTTAGGAATGTGATAATAGCGCAACGTTTTGCAGGTTCTTTGTGAAAACTTTACGAAGGTAAACGTCGATAGGTTATCCAGAGATTCTAAGCAAACAAGAAATGAGTAATATCTTTGTTCCACCCCCGCGCGGTCTTGTGAAATGCTGGTTTAGTTTGAACAGAGCTAATCGTAAACAGTTTACGAGGATCCTCTGACGACTTGATGGTTGTGTGTGTGTGTGTGCTGTGTTCCCGACCGAATTACAGTAACAAATTCAGTCCCATCGGGCAAAGCTTAGCGTGAAGGATTTCTTCCCTCGGTTCTCTAGCGCGCTCTTTGCGATACAAAGCCTTAGTGAACCTTTGTGCAAGTCCGTAATCCTCCGAGACTCCATGCATTTCTATATAGAAAATGTACTTGGGGGCCTCCTTTGTAGGTGCATTATCTGGAAATCATGGACGCAGCTCAGCTCAGCCCTGTTTGTGATATAGTTTCCCCGTCCCTGCCTGTGATCTACGGGTCATTCATATCTGCAACATATAAAGTAGGCTCATACATACATACAAAGGCTTCGTCACACGCCAAAGTGTTTCACTGTTAACCTGCGTAATTTCAACATTACCCCAGTCAAATGACACGTTGTAATTTTTAAATTCCAACCAAACTACCACCACTAATCAGTTAAATTTCTTTTTATCTTCGTTTTGTGATGCGCAGCAAATAAATATCAACTAAAATACCAACATTGTCCCCATCCTCTTTTAAACTCTAATAATGAACATACAGTTCCAGCCATGGTCCATCTACCTTATACGACTTAAGAAAAGGATGAGGACAATTTTGGTTCTTAAAATCCAAAAATCGGCTGAAGGAGTCAAGGAGTAAATAGGATGTGTTGCTAAATTCTAACCCTGAAGAAGTCTCAAAATGGAGATGAAACATCGCTTTTGTAAATAAATGGTGATATATTTAATGCTGACTTTTGGGCCATCTTTTTATTTATTGTTAATTTTGTTAATATCAAAGTCAGAAAAGTTTGTTGTAAAATCCAACAAATTATACGCCCTATTCCAACTGAACAACATAGAAAAATAACCCTTTGTCTGTATGGCTCCAAATACAGAAAAAAATTATATTATATTGTAATGGTTTCATATAAACACAGGGGGAGGGGAAATATTTTATTTTAAGGTATTTTAGACAGCCGTAACATCGTCTGTCGGGTAAGAACGGGGGGAAATACCCCCAGAGCACAGATGTGTCCAGCGGGTAACGGAACGGTAATGTGGACCCTGACAAACAGGGTAGAAGGGGTCAGTTTTAAAATTCAGGGGTCAGTCGTGAAGGAGGCGGAGGAGTATAAGCGCGCAAAATACCTTCATAGATAAGTAAGGTCATCGCCCTAAAGAGGAGGAAGCCGACGGACAATTGCCGTCTAACAGGCGGCGGGAATATTAGCAGGTCGGAGGAAACATTAATAAAAAATATAGCCTGGATCGTGTGCCGCAAAGTCCACCACAAAAAACCAAACCCCCACGCATACCCTGTTTTATATAGAATTCAAATATTTTATTCTCTTAAACCATTTTTTATCAATTCAATTCATTAAAGGCTCGAATCAGAGGAACTAAATAGACTAATAAACTGTGTAAAATCTACACCAATAAATAAAATTGAAGTGTGTCTGTGTACCTGTTTGTCTCGAATAGATTCTGAAACGGCTGAACAAATTTCAATATAAATTTGAGGGTTTTAAAAAAAGAGGGAAGATTTTTTGGAATTACCGCGCGGCGTGTAAACCAACTGCGAGTTATAAGTCCTACATCATTCATCCCACTTACAGTCTATTGTTGCAGCACGCTGAGAAGAAACGAACTTCTTTAAATCGTCAATACGTCAATAAATTAATTTTATTTCTTGCGTCACGTAAATTTTAAAATTTTTTAATTGCTAATATGAAAATAAAAAAAACTAGCGAGTTTGGTGTCGAAACCGGTGTAATGCGAGTCGCTGTGTTCCATTATGATCTTTAATATGCTTTCTAACCATTAAGTGGTTGAAAAGTTTTATTCTGTTAGAATACTGAAGATCCGTGCTATTGTAACAGGGGTATTTTGCACTCTCTCGAGATACTGGGAGTATATTTGATGTTCATATTGTGACGTGTTCGATTTCCGTTTAATTGTGTGTTGGGAAAGAATTAAATAATATTAATGAATACCTGGATAACGCCGTGTCCCCGGCTAGTTAATAATAAAAACAATAGATCAACGAAACGTCGATTCAACTAAATAAAATCTTTGCCTCTATCTAAATTTATTTAATTGAATTATTGTGAAAACAAACGTTGATTAATTTCCCATTTATTGTGTTCGATACTTATTTAATTTATAGGGAAAAGTTATAGAATTTTTCATGGAAAAATATTTTAATGCTTTGAGAGCCCTCATAGTAAATCAGAAGAATGAATTACTGGTTATTATTACTGAAAAAAATATTTCAAATTGTATGTTTTAACATTGAGAAGTGTCAGGTTTTAAATTAACAGAAAATTTATTGGATTGAATGACTTACTACCCATTTTTTAAAATTTATTTTCTTACATAAAATAACAGTATTATCAAAACTAAAAGAATGATTTTATGCCAGGCAATGTTTAGTAGCAGGTGATCGGGTATAAAAATGAAAATTTAGGCTTTATGCTCCGAAATTCTAATTGTCAAAGAACGTTTAGTCTGTCCAATGTAACAGCAAGAACTATTATTACAAAGAAATTTCATAAAGAACATTATTAAATTAAATCATTGATAAAGTGGTTTATTCAATTGTCCTTGTCAGTTTAATATTTTAATTCGTGCTCTCTCTGCTCTTATTACTTCAGTGTATTACAAATATTGACGATGACCACAAACGTTGCCGAAACATCTACTTTGGATTAAGCTTTAAGTTCCTGTTAAATTAAGTACATGATGGTTTAATAACTTGTCTTTGTCTCCATCTTCTGATTTTTGCTATCTCTGTAACTTCAGTCTATTACATATATTGACGAGGACCACGAGAGTTAGTCGAAACGTCTATTTTAAGTTCCTGTTTAATTTTTTTTAAAGTGTCTGTTATACCAGTCATTAATAACTACCAAATTGTTCCAATATGTACAGTCAAACGTTTGTCATGCAGTATTTTCAACATATTTATGTAGACTATTTTCATGCGACATCGTCAAACGTTGAAAGGAAAGTGATTGATGTTAAAGTAAGTCGATGAAAGAACAATTTACGGGTTTATTGAATGTGGTGTAACTTTATTAAATTATGATTTGTGGTCGAATAATTGTTATAGTTTCCATTTGCGAAGAGAGACGAACTTTTGAATAAAGAGGAAGATTTTCGCGGTGAAATATGTGTCCGAATAAAACAACTCTGAGAAAGGTAAATAAAACTCTTCTTGATTATAACGGCACTCGCTGCATACGGTTAATATTAAAATGCAAAAGCTATTTTTTCAAGGGACAGGTGTATAAACATGAACTGTTTTTGTACAGTTTCCAGGAGGGAGGGAAGGAAGGAGGAAGGAAGGGTTGGATGTGCTTGCTCCCTCTCTCCACGTAGTACATTTAATAGGGTCAGAGACGGACCTCGAGGCTACTTCTAGAGGAGGACGAGGCTCACCGGGAGAAATAATATTATTGTGCTACAAGAGTTAGGTACAGAGCTGCAAAGGGGGAAAAAAAGAGGAGCCGCACTCCAGGGACTATTTTTTTAAAAATCAAGAGACACTACAGGTTTTACTAAATACAACTCTACATCATTTCAAACTCGAACGTGCTTTCTATTTTGCGATAACTTTGAATCATAAATTTTAAATCTATCCTCTACTTAACAAGGCGAGTATTCTCAGTTATCTACCCTTTCCTTTTTATTATTATTTATTTTATTTCGAATCAACCCAAGGGTTGTTACCGAACCAACAATACACCTTTTTCTTTATTAATATATCGCTACTAAAAAAACTGAAAAATTGTTTCCTTGTTAACAAACATTTGATCAATACTTACAGACAGGATAAAAATCTGAAGGTACAAATATGTACCGAAACGTTGTTTTAAGAATATATTTGGTTGTTTTACCGTATAATGTTGATATTAAAAATAATAAAAAAGCCTTTATCGATCAGTTGTTTTTTAATAAATTTTTTACAACGTTATATTTCGCCAGACACACTATTAAGGATATGAAGAGAACAGGAATTAAATATCGAGAAAACATCTCTACAGATGACAGTCAGCAGTAATTAGAAGTGAATATCATATATCATATATACAACGGGCGATGAAGAAGTTAAAACGAAATATTGAAAGGAAATCATACTACAAGGAGAATAAACAAAAACCATAGGGTTTTCCGATGATATTGAAGTATTAGGAGAGTCATAAGAAGGCTAGGCAACCAAAATAATTTAGATGAACGTGGTCCTGGAGAAACAGTTAAATTTGAGGATTAATAGAGAGAAAACAAAGGTAATGGAGGATAGTAGCGGAAACCATGGAATAACAAAGGCTGTTAGATTAGGAAGGGATATTTTGAAGGAGGTTAAGGAATTCTTACTTGGGACGCATAATAACTAGGGATTAATGAAGTATAGTAAACATAAAGAGAAGGATAATACAGGCAAGGAAGGCTTTCACGAAAAAGACGAATTTATTTACGGGCAATATAAGTATGAATATTAAGAAATCGTTGCTAAAAATGTTCCCATGGAGTGTGGCGTTATATGGGCGCGAAACGTCGACGGTAGGAGTTGCAGAGAAGAAAAGAATAGAAGTCTTTTAAATGTGGTGCTATAGAAGAATGAGATAGGTTGATAGAATCACTAACGAGAAAGTTCCAAACAGAATAGGGGAAGATCGAACAATTTGGAGGACTTTTGACCAAGGGACGGGATAGATTAATAGGCCAGGTTTTGAGACACGAGTCTCGTAAATGTAGAATTAGAGGGAAGTGAGAACGGTATAGGGAGGAAAAAGGATGGAATACGCTAAGCCGATTAGGGAGGATGTTTTATGTGGTAGTTATGAGCATGGAGGGTTGCATCAGATCAGGCATGGGAGAGAATAACACAACACACACAAGAAAGTTCCACCAGTTGGTATAAAAAGTATCTTTTTTTGTGTTTTGGGTTAACAGGCTACATGAGGGTGATCCTGAAACAGGCAACTCCCCTTTAATAGCATAGGAAGGAAATTGAAAAGGGGGGATGCGCGAAGGTAGACCAAGGTAGCCAAGGGTTATCTAGGGCCCTTGGGATATGGTTCAAGGATCCTACCCGGTGTTTCACCTAGAGATGCATTGGGTACTATGCTCACGCCCTTCTTAATGACGGGTGAAGAGTTTGCTGTGGGGTCGCAGCATTCCCTTCTCCATGTCTCCACCAGTTTCAGGAGGCAGTTAGCCTCCTATTCAGACATTGAATTTATAATCAAAACACTTAAAATCAACATACGAGAGCTACGGTATTTAATCTGACAGTCAGGATATTGAATTATCTCAACAAATTATGCAAGGTCAAATTAAATTATCTATTTTCAAATTCTTATACTTCAAGTGACATTAATAATTATAAAACTAATTTTAATTTATAGCTTTGAAAAAAATTTTCAACCACAAACAATAATATTAATAAATCGATGAACTTCATAGTTTTACAGTGTTTTGACAATATACAGTTTTCATTAATCATCCTTATTTTCCATTTGTGGTGTTAGGGTAATACTTGGATCCTGCAATTCAAAGAGTCCATAGATGTTTTATTTAGTTTGGATACTGTTGTACACAAAGGTGAGTGTTTAGAGTCGAGCTACCAAAGTTTAATGTCAATGCAGCCAGATTCCCGACCTGAATTACTTTATTGAATTTTTTTAACGGCCAGTGAAATGTTTTACGATTTAAATATCAAAAGAAGAGATTTTCCCGTTTTTTAATAAAAGTATTTTAAGCCAGAATAGGGACAGAACTGTGAACAGCTTCTTGGAATTTCGTCTGACCTGGAAGCTCATTCAGATGCAGCGCTCACAATTTCCACGGACTCCGAAGTCGTCCTACCCCGAATATTCTGTGAAGCCATCGCGCCTGGAATTTCTGCTGCTCTCGACGGCGAAACTCGGACTCGGCTGCTTTGATAGCGATGTCACGATTAAATCTCGTTTCAAACAAACGTACCACTTTTCCTATTTGACCAATAAATTCCTAGTATTTAATATTTTAATACTCCTTTCTATGATTGAAAAATCCTATATGCTTTCAAGTTAATTTATTTTCTGGGAACCTTTTGATATAATGTTGTCAGTTACATCTAACAGTTTCTTTGAAGTACCTTACTGGGGGCAGAATTCGCAGTCGTGTTTATTTAATATCGCGTGTTTCATGATCAATACTCACTCCTTCGTGGAAGATAAATGATTTCCTCCTTAATATCGAGATAGAACGAATATTAATTGATCATCAGTCGTCATGTACGAGTTTTTCATTATAAAAATTTAACTAAAACAGCGATAATCCACAGAATATAGCTTCAACAAGAGTTTTAATATTTATGACCCACGCTAAAACTATTTCGAATATTTATTCTCAATAATAAAGTGTAAACTAATAATAAAAGGTAATCAAGAATAAATTATACTTAAATAAAAATGTGGATGTTAATCAAATTCGAAGTCGTTTTATAGTTCGGGAGAAAATATAAATATTTATATAAATCCTGATTGTAGGCAAGAAGAAAAATATTTACATGCGGTTTTAAGCCGATATTACTTCATATCTTAATAAGAAAAAACACACACATATCTTTTATAAAGTGTACAAAAGCCAAGTAATGTGCTTATGACATGGAGAACAATTGTTTTGAGATTTACTCTTGTTCCAAATAGGATTTGGTCGAATTTTATGTTAAAGAAAAATTATTTACATACCGTTTTTAACCGATATTACTTCATATTTTTATAAGAAAAAACATACACAAAGCTTCTATAAAAAGTACAAAAGCCAAGGAATGTACTTATGACAAGAACAATTTATTTGAGATTTAAACTTTGGTTCCAAATTGGATTAGATCGTATTTTATGCTAAACAAAAATTATTTAAATGGTTTATTAGCAGATATTACTTATTATTCTTATAAGAAAAAACACACACAAATCGTCTATAAAATGTACAACAGCCAAGTAATATGCTTAAGATATGAACAATTTTTTTGGAAATTTAAACTTCGGTTCCAAATCGTATACGGCCGTATTTTATGGTAAAAAGGCTCTTAAGAACATGAATGAGTGTTTACCTTTCAATATAACGAATACCATTTCACGGAATGTAAAGGGTTGGTTGCTTCATTCCCTACAGTCAACGGAACGGCGTGGGACAAGTATCGGGAGACCGATCTACGTGGTGAAGGCTTAGATATAGGCAGGCTGATTAAACTGTAGTCGTGGAACTACTTTGGTTCCCCCATTCCGCTTCTCCCATTTTACCCCCTTCCTATAATTTAACGGGAAAGCTGCCACTACAATTCTCACACAGCTATTAATTTTGTACCACGTGTAGGAATTTGTTTATTTTCGAACATGCAGACATCTGAAGGTATATGTGGGTGAGTCACAGTAATAATCCGGTGTATAGTAATTTTAATGAGGGTCAGACCACAGCTGACTTTAACACGAAACTCTCTCTTGGCAAATAGGTAATGTAAAAAGTATTTTTGTAAAGATTGACGCAATTTAACGTACGTGTTCAGTTCAGGACGTCTGGAAAATCATCCGCAATAAGGTAGGGACAAGGGTGTAGTGAGAAACATTGACGAGGAATGTATATTTCGTTCTTAAGAGAATAAGGAATATATTTAAAAGTGATAGTAGGGTTCTCCCAGAAGTTCTTCAACGACTGCTCCTTTCAGACTACAATACTCCTTACCTTACCGTTTCTCCCACTGTGCACCTTGTACGCACTGCTGTTTCTCACGAACTATACGCAAAACTAAAAATAAACATCGGAGCTCCGTGATAATCCACATTTCAACCCTCCGAGACCAAAATTAGCTCCGTTCAGTTATTTCCCGAGGCGGAAATTGTGCATCACGCTCCCCTCTTCGCCCCTTGCAGAGAGTTTTCGTCACCAGATCGGCAAAGTTTCGAAGACAGGAGACGACTTTATGGTTCATCCCGGAGATAAGTGAGCCGAAACGCAGGAGGTCACATTAAAGAATCTATTTCCAGCAAGCACACGCAGGTAGCTACGCCGCTAATGGTTTATTATTAATTCGGGTGAGAGAGCGCGCCGTACTAACTCTGAGGGAGAGCGCAACATTTTTGCACGAGGAGGTGTGGGGGGGAGGGGAGGGAGAAGGGCGTTAAACACCCTCAGTGAAACACCCGCACTGCTCCCTTGTGGCACAGATAGCGGAACTACGCCTCACGCACGGGGTTATCAAGTCCGGAGATAAGAAGCCAGTATTTACCTGCGACTCTTAGCCTCGGCTGCACCTACTCCCACTTCCGTACAAAACTACGCCAAGCTTGGGAACGAAACCCAAAACACACAAAAAAAAATTAAAGCAGTAATATATAACAATACCAAATAAAAGACTCAATTCGGTTTCCAACTTCCAACGGTCATATTCATCCACTCAAAACAGAAGCAAAAATTTGATATTTATATACTTATAAAGCACTGAAAATTAGAATAGTAATTGAAACAAGCATAATTGTTATTAGATAGAAATATTCCACTGTTTTGTCCCTCGTAAAAAAATAAGATAGATAGATTTATTACGTTATAATGGGCTGAGTCCTGGTGGTGGCAACATACATTTAATATTCCCATAAAGGAATATAAGTTGAAGAAAGAAAAATTATACTAATATAAACATTTAATATACAAACACTTTAACACTAATTATAAGCCTGAATAAATTAAGTTAAACCATTTCCCTAATTCAGTCCCTAAATAATTTTACATTTCGGAAAATCATTCCTGTCTTTTACGGTCCTATTTACGAAAGAGTACCTTCATTTAGTTAAAATATCACAATGGTTTACCCCAATATTTACATTTACATTTTCTTTTCTGCAGGAGCAATCACTTCTTAGTAAAATGACTAGTAGTTTTTTTTTTTTTTGTATTCAGTCCTGAAGCTGGCCCAATGCAACCATCCATGCTAACCAATCTTGCACAAGCCAAGTTCCAAGGCGATCTCGCTCTCAGTGCCAACAACTGTAGTCCAGAGTCATCTTCATCGAACGGACATCATCCTGATGTAAATTTATTAATTTCACTGCGTCAAAGGTATTCCTTTCCGTCCCCTAAGAGAAGCAGATTCTATCTTCAAATATTTTTATCAACCCCTATCCACGAACGTATGACACTATAAAATGTGGTCGAGTCATATGGCGCTTGGTATGCAAAAGGTTGGCCACCCCTGTATTGCGTCTTCGCATCACAATGAATTATTAAATCGATACTTGAAATGAAACTTCACCGTTTGCAAATAAAAAGAAAATTCTTTAATAGCTTTTCATTGATCTAAGATGTTCTCTAATGAAGCAACAGATTAATAAATTACTTCACCTCAGTCTACATTTCTAAGTAGCACGTGCATCATCTTTGCTCTCCCAGAGATATTAGCTGCATGCAACGAAGAACTCTAGAATTTTTTTAAATCAAATCTAAATCAGAAAACAGCTCACTGTGTTGATAATTAACAAACCTTTTCTGGCATTATATTCATTTATTGATTGGGTTTATTAATTTTGAACTGCTGATGCAACAATTGAACGTGTGAAGAAAAATTATTCACGTGCATCAACTTCAAATGAATAGTGTTCCGAATGTCGGCATTTGAATATCACTCACGTGTCGCCGCTGGAATTGCTCTAATAAGAAATTTCAGGACCGGTAATAAAAGCCGCGGGAATCAATATCAACTCTGCTGCATTCAAATAAGTAATAAGACGGAAATGGGACATGGTTTTAAATTAATACCCTGCACTTTTAACGTCAAAACGGAACAAATGATTGTAACCAGGCAGACGGTATATTGAAGAATATACACTATTGTGTGATATTGGGACCAAGTGACGTCGGAATTGCCTCCTACAAGGCTTCCCAATTTCATTACAAGAGGCGGCGACATGTAGGGGTTACATTAAGAGACTGTCGATAATATATATATATTGTGACCTTTCGCAGCGCTCCCCAATTACAACAAAATGGTTCGACAGTCGTAGAGGAATGTGCCTCATATTGCAGTTATTGGTCTCGATTCTGAAGCAAAAAAAAACAAGCTGAAGTGCTGTTAACTGTTACGGAAATGTATCTGGAAATGAGTAATAATCACAGGGTTCCTATGTAAATCTATTTAATAACACGTTCACGGCCACTGGCGTGATATAAAACGACTGCGAGTGTCCATCTTACTCCACTGCGTACAACAGCAATGACCGGAAAGCGTCAGTGGCACGGAAGCAAGTCTGAACTTTACTCTTTAAAGAGTCATCGGCAGTAAGCGTGATCAACGATTTTTGGTGCCTCAATTGGGTCAAACTTTTGTCCTCAACATAGTGTTTGGGCGATTATCGTCGCCACCGTCGTCAGGTAGAATGACTTTCTCATGAAGACATTCACTTTCATCATACTTTCTCAAGTATTTTCCAATTCAATCAAGGTTTTCCATTGAATATATAGACTTACGCTATATTTGACTGAGTATCTACCTATTACATTGGTTTTCGTCTTAAATTTGACTTTGGCGTTATTTGCTCGAGTCAACTACATCAGAACACTATGTTAACGAATAGAGTTTCACTAGAAGCACAATAAATAATGACCCAAAAGACATCCATGCAACGTTGCATTCCTAGTAATTTTTTCTGTTACCACACTGTACTGGAATTTTTTTTCTCATTGAATTATTCTTCACGGGCTTCTGCGGCATTAATCATTCTGAACTGTTACCAATTTTTTAAACATTTTTGAAATTGAAATCTTAGTGACCTTTAAGGAATTCTTTTCAGACAGCAGGAAACCATTTTCGATGTCTCGATTTTCATTACGAAAGAGAAATATACCTCAGTGTCAGCTTCAAGAGTGATTATTTAAATTAAAAAGCTGTAAATTTCAAACCTGTATCAAACAATACTACCATCAAAAGTAACAATCAGTCTCTCACACATTATTGTAAAACACTTTGTGTTACCCACGTGTGGCAACACAAAGTTTTTTTTTACAGGGTAAAATACCTGGAAGGAGTCGCATGATGTGCCAATCAGTTATCCACTCCATTATGCCTACCTCAATTATACGCTTGAATCGCATTAGTGTAATCCGCAGATTATACATATGGCACCGGTCTCCTATGTTTGCATACGTAATGGAATATTAACTGCCGCGAGGCAAATATGCATTACAATAGGTTTCAAACACATCTCAAACATCATCAAGGGGGAGTAGGGGGAGGGGGTAAAAAATTGTTGTTTAAACTTTTAACCTTTTACGTCACGTAGGGACTTTTCAGTCACTGTCACTTTTTTTGATAACAAAACGTCATATTTATTAAGTTTGGATCCGTGAAATTACAAAATGAAAAATCTGAAATGATTACAAAATATTTTGAAAAACAGAATTGCTTGCTTTTTTTGAAGCTGAACTAGAAAGTTTGATGAATTTTAATTAAAATGTAAGATATGAAACATTTGGCCACATCCGGGGGGAATCGAAACCCGGAGGCCTTAGTACGCTGCCGCACCGCGGGGTTCGAATGCCGGATCCGTGAACCTTTATCCATTTTACTTTATCAAACTTTCAGTAGAAGCTATTCTGTTTAAAGAAATGCATGAGGTCTGATATCAGTTTACATAATATTTCTGTAGCGCGGTACTTGATACTTTATTATTTCTTAATATTAAGTTACCAAGGATTGGGAACTTGGAATTGGCGTCAGTAAGTCGGGTTTGGTGCCGCCTGTTATTCCCTGGGATGGCTTTTGGGCCCGTATGACCTGCGAAATTTCAGTAAACAGCTTGAGTGTGAATCGGTGGCACACAAAGACAACGAAATTTTTAATACCACGTGGTTTCCTCATGTGAAGAATTTGGTGTAGCACATGGACCATATCCAGCGACGATTAAAGCCGAAGTGATAAACTTTTTTTTATTATTTGTTGCCAATTATCCAGATGTCCTGAGTATATATTGCTATGAAACCAGTTCCTTATGCGTATTCTCCATCCACTTTGATTCACTTGTGTAGGTTATAGGATATATAAATACACCTCCGTATCTCCCCTCGACTGCAGACTAAGTTATATATATAATCATTCACCGTATTGTGTGCAGCTGAATTTTATTTTATCGTATTGCATTTTATTAAAATAATTATAATTCCAAGTACATACATTTTTCAATATATTTCAAGCTCACTGAAGATAATATACAGACCATTTCCAAGAGCGAAAATACATAGCTTCTCAGTACAAAATATACTCTCCGAGTGTGTGTGTGTTTGTGTGTTTAGGATAATGCTAATCTATATTCGCCCCGTTAAAATTCACATTTCGATGGCAGAAAATTAATTTACTGAATCGCTTATTCTATTTTACGAGAAATACTTTTAAGAGGGTACGTCACCCTTTCTAAATGAAGGATTGAGAGGGTTCTGCATAATCCAGTCACGGATCTGGTGCCTCACCGTGCGGGATTACCTTAAGACACCATTTAGTCTCCGTGAAAGGTGATAAGTTCCCCCCTCCACGGTTGTTCTTTTTCCTTCCATCTTTCCCTTTTGCTCTTGCGATTAAGAGCGTCTAATTTCATGGTAACTTAAGTAGTTGGTTGTACGGCTTCCAGCCAGGCGGCTGCGTAGCGTAAAAACACGTCGTGAAGGTTACTGGAGCTGTGTCTGGGGGGGCATGAGGGGGGGGGGCAGCCTGACCACACGGCGCGTGCCCCATCTGCCTTCTCTGGAACACCTGGCTGCGATTAACTAGTGTCGATAATTCATGACCGCTTTCAGCGCCATTGCCTCGCACGCACGGGGCGGAGGTACTGCCAAGCTTTGGACAGTAAGCCGATCAAATTATGGTGCGGGGAACTACTTTAAAGTGAATCCGACTTCCGGCCCGATCGATTACTGTACGATAACACGCTATAGTCGCAAGTACAACTGCTACTCGTAATTCCGGAGACATCTCTCTGTGACGTCACCACTCACTCCACTACAATCTCTGGTCGTTTACATGATGTGCACACACCCCAAAATTGTGTTTAAAGCAACTTGGCAATTTTATCTTGTCAAAAGCATACAATTAGAAATATATATAAAATTTAAATGGACCCATAACCAAGTTTATGTAAAATTCTCACTTGTGCAATTCACAAAAATTCTATTAAATAATCTCTACCACTAAATAAAATTGATGTGTCTTTTTCTCGAATACGCTCTGAAACGGCTCAACGGATTTCAATGAAAATTTGAGGGTTTAAAAAATAAAAATTTAATTTTAATATTCGTGCATATTTAATTTCGATATATCGCAGAAGATATTAATACAATATGTATATAAATAAAAATGTTAATTTTACGGAAGATTTCTTGGAATTGCCGCGGCGTGTAAACCAACTGCGAGTTATAAGTCCTATATCATTAAATGCACTTACTATCTATTGTTGCAGCAGGCTGAGAAAAAATGAACTTCTTTGGGTCGTCGATTCTATGTATACATAAATTGATAATTTGGTTTTATTTCTCCCGTCAGGTAAATTTTAAAATTTAGTAATTGCTAATATGAAAATAAAAATGAAACTATCGAGGTTGATGTAATGCGAGTCGCCGTTTTACATTATGACGTTTAACATGCGTTTTAAGTAAAAATTCAACGATTAAGTGAGGGGAAAATTTTTATTCTGTTAAAATACTGAAATTATATATTATTCCTGCTATTGTACCGGGGGTATTTTGGACTCTCGAGGTACTGGGAGTATATTTGAGGTTCATATTGTGACTTTTTCAATGTCGGTTTTTAGAAATCTGTTAACCAAAAATTAAATAATGTACCGGGATAATATAAATAAACGCCCGGGAAACTCCGGGTCCCCAGCTAGTAATGAATAAAAATCTGAGCTTTGGTTTTATAAATTTTCCATGAGGAGAATGTAGTTTAAAATCTGCCGTGTTTACTTGAAATGTTGGAAAAATTTCAGGATTTAAGAAAATCTTACGTATTTATTAACGTCAACAGGTCCCGTTTGTATGCATTTCAGTTTGAAATATTAAGTCTCAGTTAA
Organism: Eucriotettix oculatus; assembly: GCA_034510155.1. Taxonomy (NCBI): domain Eukaryota; kingdom Metazoa; phylum Arthropoda; class Insecta; order Orthoptera; family Tetrigidae; genus Eucriotettix; species Eucriotettix oculatus. The sequence continues at coordinate 102,784,327 of CM067378.1, forward strand.
TAATATAGGTTTATAATCTACTTTGTAACACCGCCAGGCTAAATGGAAGCTACCTGATATTTATTTCTATGGCTAATTTAAGTTTCAGTTCATAAGACAGGTTAATTTATAGACGTATATAGTTTATAAAAGTGGAAGTAACACTAACTGACTACTTTGAACTGAAGTGTACCCTCTGTACCACGATTTCTTTGACGAAGCTAAAACCGAGCATACCCAATGTGGACCGAGCGTTACTCAGGGCTATATTATATATATAGGGATATTCAATTTCTTCTGATAGGTTGCTTTATTTTTTATTGATGATTTTCAAAGTGTCATGCAACTACATAAATGATATATAGTAGTTTAATTATTAATTTAATAGTTATTAAGGTCTTTGCTTTTAAAAAAAATTATCTACTGTTTCTTTAATTGCTGTATTCTTTGGCTCAACTCCAATGTTGTAATTTTGTGCATTGTTATTCAGTTCAACCTGAAGAGGGTCCAGATCAGGACCGAAACATGTTTTTTAATAATAGCTTGTGTTTCACTAACTTTTTGTATGCTTGTGTGTTTTCTAATACCTTTTTTAATATAAAATTTCAGAAGCTTTTTTTACCATGAATATTAATGCAAATAATTTATTCCGCTGCCACACAAACACGTGTGAAGGTTAAAAGTAAGCTGTGAGAATTTCACTGCTGTATCTATAACAGTTTCCGAGAAAACGGTCCCGTATTTTAACATTGACAAGGTAGTAGAGTCTTCCGACTCCACATAAACGTAAACGTTATTTGTGAAGGTATTAAAGCTGGTAGTCTGCGAAGGACTTCCTTTTTTCTTCCCGAGGAACATTTGAGAGGGGAAAGAGCCGTCTCCGATGTTAAAGGAGAGACAGCAGACTGACTCTCTCTGGCGTTCTGGAGATCTTATAACCTGCACTCCTGAGCGCGGTCAGTAATTTTCTGTTCGAAACGTTTCAACTTTTACCCTCAGTCTTGAAAAAAATTCTCTCACTCTCTGACTTAGAAAATCTGAACGAAATAATTCAATCACATAATTGTAAAAAGAATAGTATGAAATTTTGGTAATGAAATCCATTGTGCGTGGTCTTAGTTTTCGCCTATTTGGAGAGTGAAAGGTTACCGTACCGTTCCGCAGTCGGATAACATATTCTAATGATTTGTAATAGGGGAATTGCCTGTTTCAGGATCACCCTCAAGTAGCCTGTTAAACCAAAAAAAAAAAATTGGCTGTCAATAGACATATCAATACTTCAGTTAGATGTTATAGGTAATATATGTAATATATTAAGGCAATGTAGACGACCTATTGGTTATAATAAGATCAAAAATAGCAATGGAACTGTTCGTCCATGAATTAAAAGAAAGGTTGAACAATGTAAGTTAATAATTAATAATAAAAAGAAACCAAGTACATGAGATGTAAAGGAGAACCGTAACAGCGCTCTGAAATAATGATTAACGATACTGTTTATCAAGAAGTCAAAGAATGTAAGTACGTTGGGCCATTAATAATTCAAAATAATGTAATAGAGGAAGAAATCAGAGAAAGAATAACAGCAAGAAATAGAAAATATTTTGCATACAAAGATCTATTCAAGAGCCAATTGTTGTCCAAGGCTGGACCAACAGTTACATATACTGCCGAAACGTAGACTCTTGAAGCAAATGATAATCAAAATCTCATTAGTTTTGAAAGAAAGAAATGAAGACTTTTTGGTCCTGTAAAGCTGGAAGATGATCAATGGAGAATAAGATTTAACACAGAAATAGATAAACACCAAGCTCAAAAACATGGTTGTGGCTTTCAGTCATAAGATTGGTCTATCTTGTGCAAGCATTTTCATTTCCCTATAACTAGCACAATCCACATCGTCCCTAATTTGCTTAGCGTATTCCATCCTTCTTCACATTCTTCTGTGCTTACCCGACACACTTCCCTCTAATGCTAATTTTACAAGATCCTCGTGTCTTAAAACGTGGCCTATTAATCTATCTCTTCTCTTGGTCAACGTTCTCCATATTGTTCGCTGTTTACAACTGCCTCGTTTGTGACTTTATCCACCCATCTGATTTTCTGCATTCGCCTATTGCACCTCATTTCAAAGGCTTCTATTCTGTTCCTTTCCCCAACTCCTATCGTCCACGTTTCGCACCCGTATCGCTCCGTAGGAACATTTTTAGCAATGATTTCCTAATATTCACACTTATATTACCCGTAAGTTAATTCCTCTTTCTCGCGAAAGTCTTCCTTACCTGTGCTATCCCTCTCTTTATGTCTACTACACTTCTACATTCCCTAGTTATTAGCAGAATTCCTTAACTTCCTTCGAAATATCCCTTCCCAATATAACACCCTTTATTATTCCACTGTTTCCCATACTACAATCCGTTACCTTTTTATTAACCTCTATTAATCCTCATATTGAAGTCTTCGTCCTGGAATCCGTTCGCGCCGTTTATTATGGTTTCCATGTCTTCTTCTGACCCCTAATAATACTACAATATCGTCGGCAAAGTGTAAAAATCATATAAAAGTACTACAGTTAATCTGGCTGGGACATCTATACCGAAGGGATGATGTAAAGAAAATCTAAAACTGGATCCCATTTAAGACAGATGGAGAGACGACTTCCTAGAATATATTAAGGTGATGAAAGTCAAAAACTGGGACGAGACTGGTTCACGATAAGAAAATATGGAAGGCTGCTGTAGAGCAGGCTGAAACATTTCATTTAATAAATGTTGTAGCGCCATTTAAGAATAAGTATGATTATCATCATCTTTCCCGTCAGCGATAAATTTGCCAAGTATATGTACGAGTAATTTTCTGCTATTCTTATTCGCCTTTTAATGCCCGTGAACTGGCTTTTTTATATAAAAAATAAAAGTAGAAAAAATTCGAATTAACGATAGTACTAGAGAGTGTAAAAAGTGAAAAATTCAGGTGATTGATGAGCTCCATATTCTGCGGCGAGCAGGACTACGGACGGAGAGAGGCATCGGTTTCCGTCCGTATCGGCGGTCTGAGGTTTCCTCGACCTCCTCCGTACTGCGGCGCTGCGGTCTCCCTGGCCTCGCCATTTATTAGACACGCCGTCATTTGGTATCATTAATATGGGGGCCCACGGAGGTTCAGAAAGGCATCCATCAGCGGCTAAAGTCCTTCGCCACGGACCATTAACGGAAACATGATTCATCGAGGAGCACGACAAAACACAAAGAATGCTTGGTAGCTATTCCGTTACAATTTAAAGGTATAGTCGCTATAAAATGAGACTGTAATAATACTGTAGGGAAGAAAATAATGTGCAAAGAAACCTTTACACTGTAACACACAAAGAAAATAAAACTGTCACCACCAAATAATATAGAAAAGTTATTTTCCGAATTTTTGCTACTGAAAATTTTTACGTTTTACTAATACTCGTTACGCCTGTTTCCTATAAAAACGTTATATTAAAATGATCAATTGAAAGACAAACTAGAAGTGTTATTAAAGTACTACCATGTATTCTCCTCTCATTAGGGACTTTTTATTTTACCCCACAGCAAACTCTCCTCTCTCGTTATTCGGAATGCCGTGAGAATAATCCCACATACATGATGCATGATTCTAGGGTTCTCCTTGCATCTATTTTAGGTGAATCACCGGGTAGGATCCTCAAACTATAGCCCGGGGGCCCAAGTCAACCCTCAGCTACCTTGCTCTACCTTCCAAACCCCCCCTTGTCAATTCCCTTCCTATGTTATAAAACGAGAGTCACCTGTTTAAAGATCACCCGCATGTAACCCTTTAACCCCCCCAAAAAAATTGGCTACAAAAAATATAAAAATTGTTGTTACAATATTTCGTTGAAAATAAAATCATAATTCGCTGCGTAATATCAGAAGTTTATTGATTTATTATTAATAATCATTACAGCCGTGTCTTTAATTTCCCGCAGACATGCAACGCTAAATGTGTAACAATATGATGGCAGCCTCTCGGGTAAAATATTTTGGCGGTAAAATAATTTCCCTGGCGGGGAGTTCTCGGGAGGATGTCACCATTAAAAAAAAACATTAAAATTCAAAATTCTTTTCGTAAATGTTTGTACTCTCATCAGGTTTCTGTGAATTGGTTATTTAATTTTAATTGTGTTAATTTATCTTGTAACTAATAAAATATACGAAAAGTAACATTGTAAAAGGTCTTTCTATTTACTTTTCAATTAATAATTCATTTTACTATAAAAAAATTATATAAAGATAATTTAAATGACCATTTAAAAAGATTCACTCAACTACAACGACGACGTTCTGTCCAGAAATTTGGGAACTCATGAGGTGGAAAGGAATAAATTTCTCAAAGTTTTAACAAGTCAAAATTTTTTTTAAAAATTAGTTATCATTCTTTGTCCGTAGTTAAAACCTGAAGAATTTTTTTGTCTTCTTTTTACGTGATGAATTCCAAAAATTTTTGGACGAAACGTCGTTCAAGATGAACTAAAGTTTTCAAATTGCCTGTAAAATAGTAATTTATTTTTGACAGCATTTTAGGGTATGAATTATAGCTAGAACTTTGGTCTTCCTCCCTAGTTCATTGGATACGACAATAATGTAGTAAATACATGAACAAGCTATTTTGTAAATTGAAATAAAGTAGTCAATCTACCAGCGGGACACAAACTCCAGTCTACCTGTTTCCACACTATTTTTCCCTTTGTACTGATTTAAATGAATAGTTATATTTGAGTTTAGTTGCGATGCTCTGAGAGAAATAAGTACAGCAAGTATCATAAATCATATTTACCCTAGATAATTTCTCAATTGTCCGTAAGCAGACGAGCGCGAAGTTCTCCACGTAATTACATCTTACATACACGCCCAGCCTTCAACTAAACACGTTGGGGGGCAATTATGCACCAATTATCACACCTATTGTAGAGCTGAGGCGTGAGTCCGTGCACTAGGGCGTAATTACGCGATGGCCACCCTACCTCCATACTTGCTCTAATAACTTACTTTACACATCATTAACTCTAATAAAACTATACCTATAATCAGGACTCAAGACGTACAACCGAATAAAACTGCGTAGGGATTACACGCCACGAGAGAAAGTTTATAGGGGTGTAGTAAAGGCTTCACTGCTTCTTTGAAAGGAAGATCTGACCAATATTAACTCACAGGGAACTTGGAACATACAATATAAACAAAATAACTATGAGCGTAATACGACACTCAGATATTTTAAATTACCAGAATAAGATCACCAGATCGTACGTAAATTAGGGGAAAATTATAGCTGGCAAAAAAATTAACACGTTTAAAAATTCTTCCCGGGCAGATAACAAGTTTTTAAAATAATAAATTAATAGTGTCACTACCCAATATTTTCATTCGTAAAATTACTGAGAAGGAATCGGTCAATTAATATTTTACAATAAATATTACAATATATTTTATAATGTTTAAATATATACATTTACATATTATTAAGGGCGAAATAAGCTCAAAGTTACTGTTAATAAGAGAATAATGAGAAGAAAATAAATTTCTGATTGTTATTTGGTTATTATTTATAAATAAAAACAATTTACTCGGTACAATTAATTAAATATCAAACTGGCACAAGTCAGAAACAGAAATTTGGTACAATATTAAATAATTACTAACAAATACCTTCCTCCCTCAACTTCAGTCAACTTAATCACATTAAGCTCCCTGTTTTGTTTATATAGAATTAAATAAAACATTTCGACTGTAATTCTCCGTTGGTGCAGTCCATGTATTCGCATATTTACTTTTCTGAAAAATTAACTACAAATTTAAAGTTAAATAAGGACATTAATCTGACTTAAAATGATGATGTTGTGATAATGCATACCAAAAAATAAAATTTAAATGTGTCTGTATATCTGTCCGTAAGATTGTCTCTAATAAGCTCCAAAACAGCCTAACGGATTTTAATGAAAATAAGGGTTTTAAAAGAGGGTATTTAACTAAAACATTCGGGCATATTTCATTCCAATATATTGCAGAAGATACTAATATATTAATATTTAATGTATATTAATTTATCTTCCTATACGTGTAATGAAGTCTTCAAAAAGTGAATGCGGGTTACCTATTCTCCTGATCCGAAACGGCATAATTGTTTTCAATGAAAATTTCAGCGATTGAAACAGGAATTGTAACATAAATTTTCGAGTACGTTTCAATTGGATGTCTTGCAGATTTCAGAGGTTATTAATGAAAATATTTATTAATCCGTAGAACTCCCGGGCGAAAATCGGGGTGAAAACCAACTGCTAGTTAAAAGTCCTATTAGGTGTTCCTATACCATTCATCCCACTTACTGTGTTGTTATAAGCGTAATATTGGCAGAATGAGAGAGACGTGGAGGAGGAAGAAGAGGAGAGACTCCTATTTGAGGGGTGGGGTTAACAGGCTACATGATGGTGATCCAGAAACAGGAAACTCCCCTTTAATAGCATAAGAAGGGAATTGAAAAGGGGGATGCGGAAGGTAGAGCAAGGTAGCCAAGGTTTGACTAGGGCTCCCGGGCTATATTGTTGTCAACGTGGGAAAGAGGGACCTGTGCAAAAACTAACTGCGAGTTATAATATTTGCTGTGAAGCGATCATAAATAAATCATACTATACTTTCGCTTTAAGTGCCAAATAAACAGAGCTATTTTAGCGCGAACAAAGTCGTGGGCGTAGCTAGTCAGTCCGTAAGACTGATCTGATACAAATCTCCATGCTCATCTATCCAGCTAAAGCCTTTACATTTCTACCACTTTCCACATCCAAATTTTCTTTGCAAATACCATCCTTGGCCTCCCTCTTAAGTAGTACCCTACACACTTCCCTCTTGGCTAATTTTACAAGACCCTCGTGTCTAGAACCGCGGCCGTTGAATGATGAACGTTGAGTAATATATTAATGATTATGGCTATGTGAATGGCCACTCTGATGATAACGGGTATGAAGTAGACGGAAATGTTATCACGCTTTCACAGGTGGTATTTCTGTGAACGTAACGCACATGTGGTTTTCAAACGCAGGTGACGAGTTATCGTGCATGGTATGGACGTGTGATGACGTCACACCAGCAGCAGCAGCGTCTCCCCGCGGACAACTGAACACTCTTGGGCCCGACCAAGCTGTCACCGTTCCCTCACTCGCTTTCGTTTTAATAGCTCGCTGGCCGGCCGCGAAATCGAGCTCCTTCACTGTAGACACGCGGAGGTAGAAAGTTTAATTTCCGATGCAGCGGCTCCGTACTTCCGCAGAGTCCTAATTCCATGGGATTGTTCTGAACCGTCGCCGCGTAAAAGCACTTCCGCTGTCGAACACGCGAACGCCACGCCACGTCGAGATTGAGACGTGAAGGGAACGCGTCAAACTTTCCTCAAATCATCAACAACAACTAAAAACAGAAACCGTTTCAAAATATTCGTAAAATAAAAAGTGTAACATCACTCCTTAACCCCTTTACGTCTGTAGATGGACCAGACGGATTTATGACCATCTTCATGTTACGAATTTTGTCCTCTCGTAATACCGATTAATTATACTATCAATAGGATACCAAATAATATTCACTGACGGCGCCAAGAGCAAAGATGGAGTCAGCTGTGCCATCATCTCTTCTAATACCCTCCGGTCAGTGGCACTGCAGGAACCAACGCCATCAAGCTTGTCATACACCACTGCCCTTAGTCTCCCAAAATTAACAACTTAATCCTTTCAGACTGATTGAGATTGGCCAATGACGACAACTCCCAAGAGACAGTGGAAAAACAAAGGTTGTTAAATTGGGAAGTGATATTTTGAAGGACGTTACTTGCGCAGAGTAATAAATAGACGAGGATAGTACAGGAAAGAACGGGGAATTTACTTCCGGCTAATATAAGTATGATTATTAAAAATGTTCGCATGGGTGCGAAACGTAGACAGTAGGACTTGCAGAAAGGAAAAGAATAGAAGCTTTTGAAATGTGAAGCTATAGGAGAATAAGATGAGAATGGATAGAATCTCTAACGATGAAGTTCTAAGCAGAATAGGGCAAGAGAGAACAATATGAAGGACGTTGACCAAGAGAAGGGGTTGGACCTAGGTTAATGAATCTCAGAAAGTGTACATAGGTTCCTAGATGATCTAGCTAGGGTTGCTTCTCTTTTGCTTGGTCTGGTCGTGAAAATCGGGTAATCGGAAAGCAGTTTACCTAAAGAGACTGTACTCTGCGTTGGGCAAGTACCTTATAACAACTCACGTGTCGGACGGCGTCCTGTGTTGAAGTCACAAGTGTGCCGACACCTTTCAAGGCGACCGACTCATTCTTGCTGATTGTTGCAAAGGTTAGCGTCACGTCTCAAGTGTCACTTTATCTGCCACGAGGAGCGAGAGCAGAAGCTGGTTGACTTATGAGTTTGTCCCATTCGCTATTTTGATGTGCTCTCGTGTGATGTCTATTCACAGCATGTAGAGAACTTTACTCCGTTTTTGCATTCGTTATCACGAGTTTTTTTTCGTCAATCATACGCTGAAGTTCTTCAAGTTTATTGCAAAGTGTGTGTGTGTTTTGTGTCGACTGTTCTTGTGACTTGATAGTGTAATATCAAAGGTAGGTTATTAGACGACATAAGTATGCAAAAATGTCGACGGCAATTCCTCCACTCTCACCTTCAACGTGGCTTCGGATCTGGCAGTCGACCTGGACTCGTTAAAGCAAACGACTGATACGCGGAAGATCCAATGATCAATTCCCTGGTCCGTTTGATACGTTTCCATTGTGTGTTGTGGTATTCCAGACTGGTCTGATGCAACCCTCCATGCTAACATATCCTGTGCAAGCCTTTTCATTTCGCATAACTAGCACATCCTACATCCTCCCTAATCCGCTTAGCGTACTCCAACCTTCACTCCCTCTTCTCTTCTTACCCCACACACTTCCCTCTAATGCTAATTTTACAAGACCCTCATGTCTCAAAACGTGGCCTATACTCTTGGTCAACGTCCTCCATATTGTCCGCTCTAATCCTATACTGTTTAGAACTTCGTTAGTGATTCTATCTACCCATCTGCCTTTCAGCGTTCGACTGTAGCACCACATTTCAAATTATTCTATTCTTTTCCTTTCTGCAACTCCTACCGTCCACTTTTCGCACACATAACGCCACACTACATACGAACATTTTTAGCAACGATTTCCTAATATTCAAACGTAAATTCGCCTTTTTTCTGAGTCTCTTACATTATATATGAAAGTTGTTTTTATTTCTGGTGTTGTTAATCACAAAGATCATTAAAAAGAGAATGTACTGACTTGCGAAAGTAAGGATGAGTAATTTTTTTGAAAAGTCCAGAACAAGATGTTCTTGAATTGACATATTATTCTACTTACTGTTTTTATTATTATAAATACTTTTTCTTTTCCCGAGGAGTCGCTCAAAATATAACGCTATAAGACAATACAGAATGAAAATATACATTATGTATTAATTTTAATTATATATAACTCTTACAGAATAAGAAGTTGTGGAAAGTTTCTGTAATAGTTGATTAATATACTCTTTCAAATTCAGTTGGTCTACAAAAAGTCCTAAAAATACAGTATACATAGTTCATGTATTTACTTATTATTTTTCAGGTTTACTGATTGTAAGGATGCATTGGTTGTTTGGAATCGCATGAAATTGATTTTACTAAAATTTAGTGATAGGCCATTCACAAAAAACCATCGAAGTGATTTAATATATTATTGGCTGTTTCACTTAGTGTGTCGGTGTTACTTATTAAAATGCGTGTATTATCTGCAAACAGCTTTTGAAAATGCATCTAATATTTTTTGATAGATCATATATGTAGATTAGAAATAATAGAGGACCCAACGCTGAGCCCTGTGGAACTCCCACCCTCATTCTGCCCCTGTTAAAGGATATTTCAGTACTTCTCTTTGTTTCCCAATTTGCTAAATACGATTTAGACAAAAATAAAGACATTCCTGTTATTTCATAGTATTTAATTTTTTCTGATAGAATATCAGTCTCCACAATTATTTTAAAATAAATAAGAATACGACCAAATAAATCATCAAAGTAATGTAAATAGAACTTAATAAATATAAATAAAACGTTTCATCCAACTTTGAGGGCCTCTTCATTTTTAAATGCTGATGTGATTAATGAATGTTAATGATTAATGAATATTTCCTGATGAAAAAAAAGACAGGTAACTTAGAAAATTGGTTTGGACGAAGAATCTATGAACTGACTAAACGTTTTGCAAAATTTTAATGATGTTGCTTGGGACATGAAGAAAATTTCGATGGTCAGTGTTACTCATGTCATGAAAATCGTGACTATTTTTGGTAGTGCCTATGTTTGTGAGAAATTACTTTCTGTAATGAAAATTGTTAAAAGCGAGCGCCGATCGAGGGTAAATGGAAAATTGCGAGTGAATTACTGTGCAAATATAGACCAATTTGTAATTAATTTAGCTGCCCGTAGTGCAGTATTTCCATACGTATGTCTATTTATTTATAATATAATTGCCAGTCAGTTTATTTTATTAATAAAGAGAAACTTTCCAGTGTCTATCATCTGTGATTTTTCTTATTTCAATACATCGTCAGAGGAAAATGTTGAAATATGTTATAGCCCCGTTCTATATAAAAGAGAAAATTCTCATACCTGCTCTAGAGCATAAAACAGTATTCAAGTCGGAACATTTCACTTTGTTGGAAATAAAATTTGACAGCGTGGGGGATTTCGAAATTAATAAATCTATCCAATGATCACAGTTGATCCGACAATCACTTGTTTAGCTTCAATTACCACGAGCGGGGGGCGTGGAATTTTGTTTCATTATTATGTGTGAAGGAGATTAATAACCGGATTAGTTGGTGTTTCTCTTGACGAGTTTAATAATTTTAATAATGATTTATAAACGGACGTAGTCTTTTCCATGAACCCGTTCGTTTATTTTGTAGTTTAGTCCAGGAAGGATCCACTCTGGCTGAGGCATGTGACCAAATAACCGACCAAAGAGGAACGTTCTGGAGTCAATGAAACCCCGACAGTCGTTTGCGGTGAAACGAGGCCTCCACAACACAGACAATTCGTGGTGTGACCAGGAATCGAGCCGGAATCCCTGGGCGAGGCAGGCTTACTTATTTACACAGACCGCAAAGGGAAATAACTTGCTGCATAACGAGGGTATTTTTTGAGCGTTGTGATTCTTAATACCCACCATCAAAAAAAATTAAAATAAAGGGGATGACTAACGACGAACACGAAAGGATAGCATAATAATCCAGATTTAGTCCCTTTCCATTAGCAAATAAAAAAATTAAAAGCTTTTACGCAATCAAGATTTTTTTTTTCATGGGAGTCCTGAATTATTAGTGAGTTGTGGCGGTGAAGCGACAGTAATTCATCATTTATTAACACACAATTCCTGCACCGAGCAGTATACTTCTGTATTATACCTTTTAGGGAGAGTTAAGAGACGATAGAATTCAATAATTTATTAATCCTCCTCACTTGCAACATAAGTTCAGGATTCCGTACCTTAGGAAACTTACTCTCAAATTTATATATCTCGATCATGAAATCGACTTATTTAATCCTTAGAAATCACATCCGCATGACCCAAATTAAAAAAAACTTTTTTTTCGAGAAATTTGAAGGTAAGTCCAAGAGGTTCGTTTGTAACAACGGTTTGCATGTAGAGTAATGAAAAGTAATAAGAAGAGTCGATGGTGATATTTGGGAGTTGACGAGTATCTTTGACAGTAGGTGTGTCTGTGTTACAGAGAGAGCGTCTTTGGGGAAACCAGTAAATGTTTTGATGGTATTCACGTGTGTTATTAATTAAAATGTATAATTTATTGATGCAGGAGTCGCGGTTACATGAAATATAAATAATTAAATTTTCATATTTGAATTGTACGTACTCCATTTAGATATTAAACTCTAAGTATTATTTTTACATATTGTATCAGAGACTAAACCCATTTATTCCAGTTATCTTTGTGAGGAACTTGATAATTAAGGGTCAGCAGTATATTTATATTTTAAGATGGCCATTAGGAAAAAATTTCGCTTACGGATTTTGAGGTTCCAAATTTAGTCTCATTGCCATCGGCCGAGTTTCTTGAAGTAATTCTTCTCTCTTTTATCATGCGTTTTTTTAAAATTTCTATTCATTGCAGAATTTAAAATTTTTATTCTAGAAAATACATTTTTTATTCCCAGAATCCTATCAGCGCGTTATTTGGTTGCTGTAATGGTAAAGTTATTCTCTTAAATCTTAATTTATATAATAAAGGAGTTAAATCAGCCTCTTTATCCGTTTCTTATGAAACCTGATATAGAGGCTGATTTAACTCATTTATTGTATATTTGTCAGATAAAATATTTAATTTTAATTTCTGTTTTAAAATTCATTTAAAGTCGTACAGACTACAAGCGGTCATTGACTGCTATACATTTCTTTACATAACATTTCAAAACATGGAATTGATTATATGCTAGATGGTAACCGGACGGTATTAACTTGATTTGCAATTTATTTATTGTCTAATGTAGATGACTATAACCAAATTAAAACGTTACAGAATATTTATTTATACAATTTTATTTGTAAAACCATGGCAAGATGGAAATTTGTATTACGGGAAAAGTAAATTTATAGTTAAACGAGTTATAACAGTATCGAAATTTGAAATATAAACAAATTTGTTCAGTACAAATGTTATAAACTCTATATATTCTACTGAAATCAATCGAATTAATTTTTAATTCTTGTTTTGTACCAAACCGCTCAATGTTTAAACGGTAAGCGGTGTTTATGTATTCTACGGAAATAAAGGAGTTAAAACAGCATCAATGTCAGTTTTTATATAATTTAAATAATGTACGGCTGAAGGAATAATGGAGAGCATCGGCAGGTAAATTTTTATACCTGAAGTAAATAATGAGACGAAACGTAGTATAGTACATTATTTAAATAAAATAAAAACTGTCTGTAATAACTCGTTTGATATTTACATAAGTAACAGATAAACTAATTATTTAAATTAATAGTTTTCCATTAGGCGTAATGTATTACTGCCTCCCTTCCGTGATTAGAATGCACGGGCGGGCTGCTGTACGAGAAAAAAAAATTCGGGAATGTCGAGCGGGGAACACGAGAAGCAAGACACTGGGAATTTTGTGGAAATAAAGGAGATTGGACGCAGTTCCTTATTGTTCGCGAGGGATCGCAGCACCTGCAGAGATACTATTGTTGTAAGCTGAGAGCCGTCAGGTGCTGCTCATTTGCGTCCGTCCGTCCACCTGCTACGGGAAACCACTCAGGAAATTAGACGGCGCCAGGACAAGCACCTCGAACTCACGCCCAATCAACTCAAAGCTGCGACGGAAACCAAACGAAGAAACGAGGTAAACAGACCAATGTCTAACAATAAAACATTTACTATTGTTATTGTGAGAAACACTCCCAACAAAAACAAGGGTATTATTTTACAGATGTCTTCCCACAATAATAGTAAACAGACAAATACACATAAGGGGAAAAACAAAATGAAAAATAAAGAAGTTTGCTGAACAATAAAGGACCAAAGCCATTGGTCGATCCACACCATCTGTCTGTACAGTAATTGCAGAGATGAAGCATTTTAGATATAAAATATTGACCTTAAAATATATTGGATTCATAGCTGATGAGTTAAGGGTAAATTTTCACTGATACCATTCAAAAACACAAATTAAGATTAATTAACACCTTTAATTTAATAAATTAACTACAAAACCCCAGAGTGCAGTACAAAAATTACCTTTTATTAATAAATGAACAACGGTTTGGGTTCACCGATCGCTCAGTACAGCTTGAGAATGAAGTAGGAATTGTTTAATATTTCATAAAAAGGAATTAGATTATTTTTAAATATCACAGTAGTATTTTATTTATGAAATGATTATTTTGAAAAAATGTACCTAGATTTTTCAATTTTGACGAGTCTAAAAATCCAACATCTCACAAAAAGTTTGTGCATTGTATAAGACATATAACTGACTGTAATGCATGCTACTTACGACAAACAAATCGAGCTTTAAAATGTCTGTTATAATAACACTTGCAAAACTTACTGTCCAAAGGCATTCATTCTGATAAATCGTGATAAATTAAGTAAATAGAGAAGAGTTTAAAATTTTAAAAAAAGCATTTACGACCAAAACATTTTTTATTTTGAATTAATATACTTCTATGTCTGACTTTTGGCCATTTATTGAACATGTGATTTTATATACATAACTGTGGAATAGTACCTGCATGGTGGCAGCATTTAAAATGTTTTAACATTTTGCCAATAAAATGAAATGTGATGAAAAAAACTTGTTGACGCAGAAGTAAGTGAATACTGGAACTTGGAACGTTTTTACTCAGTCTCGAAAGCGCAATTTATTTAAAATCTCTTTACCTCAGCGTTGCACTATATTTTTTACTTTTATATATGATAATTTGTGTCATGCTTTATTGTGACTATCATATTATTAGTAATATCTGGCTGACCATACGTTAAAATTGGAATAGTAACAAAATTTTAAAAAATTGGCTGTTTTTTTGTATGTTATTTGTTATTACAACAGATGGATTTTTCCAGATGCCAGATTAATGATGAAGAAATAAAAAAAATTGTAGTTTTCCCAACAAATAGGAACATAATTGCAGAATATTTCATGTCGTTAATTAAAAAAAATTTCGCCTCACATTACACTATTTCTCTTTTGTTTTTAAATACCTTTGTATTCTTACGGAGTCTTTAGTATCGTAGGCAAAGCATTCGAGCCCCTTATTATTTGGAAATTTTGATCTAATACAATTCCTGAACTACTTCAAAATTTATCCAAACAGCTGTAAATTTAATTTCTAGACGAATTAAAAAGTGTTGGACCAATCACACTTGGAGCAATGCTCTTTAGTAGGGTGTTGTGACCGCTTAGTTTGTCCAATGTAGATAGAGTTACAACCGGAGCAAGATATTTTATAAACAGTGCTAACTATAGAACTCAAGTAATTGTGTGTGAAATAAATTAAATAATGGCCGCGTGATGCTATTTTTTATAGATAAAAATATACTAACGGAATAGCGACGAAATGGTAAAAACGATTTAATTTTAAGGATTGTCGAGGACAGGTAAATAAAATACTTTATAAGCAAAGCCTACAACATCGGAGCACGAATAAATTTCATTGTGTTCTTTTGGGTACAAAAATTAAAAATATAATTAAGGGGAAGGCAATTAATATTTTACTTTCGTAACAAACGAACCTGTTATTTAAAAATAATAATGTAATATGTTAAATGAAAAATTTACAACCCTCGCGAGTCTTTAAAAACTCGGAAGAGGGTTTTTTTTGTTAGTCTCGTCGTGGAATTTTCATAATGCACTAATTGGATCCAATTTTCAAACAAGTGATCCAAAAATAAAAGATGTAAATAACTTATCGGTGCGAGAGAAAAGTAATTGGATTTTTGTGATATTAAAATCCCTTTGATTCGCGAACGGTATGTGTAAAAATAATAACGTACCTCTGTCCAATTTAATGAACGCACAATATTATTATGCGAGAGTTGGTGCTGTGACAGATGCTTACGTAGCGTTTCAACTTATGTACTGACGTTTCAGATTCTTAACAGTTACTATAGCGACTGTGTGGACTTTCCTTCAGTTCATAAACCTACGTATTTTAATGTGATTGGAATATTAACTTTCATAATGTTTATTTCTCTTTCAACTTTCTCTTGATATTATTGATGGTTTAAAATTGATATTGTATCTGAAGTAAAGCATTAATAAATTTAAAGTGCACTGGTATTATTCTATAGAATAATTGATTAAATTAAATTCAAATTATGCTCTGACCTTTTAATTGTCGGATTATTTTAAGTTTTTCGGTTTTTGAAAATTTGGAGTATGGAATTAAACAATGACCGTGACTGAAAATAAAGACCAAAACGTTTATCGACCAGGATTGTATCTATATACGGTTGGACAGTTCTAAAAATTAACAAGTCGGCCGAGGGAGCCTCTTTGTTGACATCTACCTGAGGAATTCACAAAAACTGGAGACGTAACGTCGCAATAAATTGATAAATCGAAATTAGGCTGTTTCAATTCATTTAATTATGGAATTGTAGCTTCATTGATTTTAGTTCACATCACGTCTTGCTTCAGACCAGTGATAGTTCTTCGTATTATAATCTTACACTGTGTCTAGTTGACAATTTATTAAGAATACTTACGGTATTATGATAGTAAAGGCTTTTAAAACAGATGTTAAACTCTGTTAAAGGGCTGGTAAAATATAGACTTGAAGTTTAAATTTTGAAAAAATGTAGAAAAAGTAATATTTTACCCAATCATTTATTAAATAAATAACTCATTCAACCTATTCGACAGAGATAAATTTTAATAAAAATACTTTTAATAATACATAGGAGTAACACTACGTTGCCTTCTTTAAAATTGGTACATTTTACACCTACATTCTAAATTATTGAAGCGGTTATTTGTTATTTTATTTTCAATAAAATTTATTTATAACTAAATTTCACGAGCGGCGAAAGTACGGGTGTTTGCTAAAGTACCATATATCCTTCAAGGCTATCAACTGAAAGTCACAGAAGCTATTGCCAAAATTAATTAGCCACACCAAGGTATTTAATCCCACAACCCCCTGAGAGACAGATCAGTTTTTTTTAATTTAATTTAAAAAGTCAAGGAATTTTCAAAATTTATAATTCCTTTTAAAAGAGCAGAGAGATAAGTCTTATTTTATTTGATAATTCTACTTAAAATTGTGAATTTTCTCATCTTTTATTGTCCTTGCAACCATTTAATTTAAAGTAGAATACAACAACAATTATACGTTACAACCTTATCAGAAGTTTATTTAATTCTAATCTGAAAATGGATGAGCACTCATAAAATTTCATCCCCTTTAATATTTTGAGTTCCCAAGTAATGTTATTAAATGTCTTATTACTGTATCATATACGTAAATTATATTGTAATGTCTGTTTTCCTTTGTAATTATAGATTTAAAATTATACCCGACGAGTTTCCGATTTGAAGGAACGTAACGTAATGTTACTACTCTGTATTAAAAACGTTTTCTCAGTAATAGGCTGATTGAAGTATTTATTAATTTCACTGAGAGGTAGATATATAATTCAAATATTCAGCAGCAAACCTCCGGGACGTCTTATTTCTCTACCCCAAAGCACACAGAGCGATTGCAGATTAAGATTTCTGCTCGCCGCAGACTTTAATGCATTCCAATGTTTCCAGAGTCCGTATTCTGCTGAGATTGTGAAATAGGATGCACCAGTAACAAAAAAAAGGGGGGATGGAAGGCAAAATTATCAAATTAGCAGCAGGTTCGTTAATCTTATAACCGCTGCCGTACAAACTATGGGAACAAAAGAGCAACATAAAGCTATTTAATTTCATTCTGTTTCCAAAGAACATTTGCATACCCTGCACCTCTGCCTCGTTTACACAACTCCCGCGGCTGTTTAATCAACGAACAAAGCAAAGAAATAATACCTGCGCCAGGTCCCTCGACCTTTGCCAAGGTACCAAGCCTCTTATATCTTCATTAATGTTAAATTATTTTCGCTTTTCTTACGGTTGTATGGGCGGGGGAGAGAAATCTCACGTCTAAGTACTCACGTTATTTTCAGAAAAGAATTTCACTTCGTCTCGTGCAATTCTCTACTAAAAGAAAACAATATTTTACCAAAATTAAAAAAAAAACCTACACAACATTCAGGGCTGTTTTTAGAAACGCTGAGGTTCCAACAGACTGTTATAAAACTCAAATAAAGCTTATAAAAGGTCATAAATAACAAAGATAAACATATCGGTCCGGGAAGCTGTGAAACAAGGTAAAAAATTACATTCACTACAATCACGAAAATCATTCGACAATTAAAGCAGTAGCATACAATATTCAAAAGTCGATTATCTGACATTAAATATAATAAATAATAAATACGGCCAATTTGTCATAAAAAATGTAATTATATTTCAGTTATATCAGCCTCTTTGGCAGCTTTTTTAAATTTAAATATTACAACGTTTCGCCTTTCATTTGAGACATATTCAGGTAGATGTTCATGGAACATCACTCCGTGGCTCCTTCGGCTAGTTTAATTCATTCATTGTATATTTAATTTTCAGATAATCTATTCTATTGTAATTATATTTATTTAATGTAATTACGTTTTGTCCAACTTTTCGGGCTTCATCAGGTAATATTAAAAATCAACAACGACACACATTTATTCACATCTGTAACAGTTTTATCAATTTAAAAATATAAGTTTGCCATTAATTTTATTGTATTATTATGCATCATATTTTAACGAAACGCATTGTATTGAAAACGAATATGGATTTTTAAATTACGTTGAAGTACACGCCGTAATTACATTAAATAAGTGATGATTAATTTTTTGCTGGCAAATTGGCTGTATTTATTATACATTGGTTCACAGTATTGTAGACAAGACCATTAAATTTATCATATTTATCTTAAGTATAATGGACATGAATTTGTAAAAACGTGGAATTAATTATTATCGCACGTTTCATTTCCAAATAAATCAGAATCAGATTCGTTATTTGGTAAATAATTATAAAACAATGTGATTCTTAAAAGGAATGGTAATAAAAAATTATTCTCATAATTCCACCTTTTTGCCTGGCTTTTATAACAAACAGATACATCTATTTAATAATCATGGTGTTGGAATCTTATTTAATCTTAATTTAGTTGAGTTATCGGAACGTTTTCTATGGCTGACACCGCCATCATCTTCAGGTGATTGCGGTGTCAGACATTCATTAAATGCATTTTCGGATTTAAATAAAAAATTTGCGATTCACAAATCAGCCAGTAGGTCAGAAAATCTTTATTTAATTAAGCTCTTTTACGAAATTTTCGATACTGATTGTTAATAATGGTCAAATCGTTGTTGTATTATTAGGCAGGTTTATTCTTCTTCTTCGGCTCTGCATCCCATTGAGGGCCTTGGCCTACCAGGTCGACTGCAGACTCATCTTATAGGTCACATTCTGAATTTTGAAGTGATACGTTGTCAGCGTCACAATCTGTCTCCGTGGCCATGACGTCATAAACGTTCAAGTCCTTGTCATGATTCGAACCCGGGACCTCAGAGTTGCGAGGGAGACGATAAAACCACATGAGGTCGGCAGGGAGATTTAGATTTATTGTTGTTTCCATTAATCCTCGATTGAGGAAATAGGATACGTCATACATTAAAAATTAAAAATGAACAAAATAAAGTAAATAATTAAAGACAAATAAACTTAAAATAAATTAGTAAAAGAAAGTGTATATAGACAAAAGTCAATATAAACACAACACGGACACACTGGGAAACACAAACAAGCACACACTGAGGAACACGCAATGGAGTTTTAACTACTTGGACCAGGAAACTGTCCTTCCCTCTGTCGTAGCTCCAGGCAATACATGAGCTTTGTTAAATGATTTTATATTGAAAAAAAAGCTGACAAATTGGCTTGTATCGCATACATGTGAAAGTGTTAGATAATTGATTTCCTGGATTTACGATAATTTGCAAAGGCGCGTGTACACCGGAGCTGGCAACAATGTTTTCGGGTTGATAAGTTCCCACAGGCTTTCGTTTTTGTTGTTCAACATTGTTGGTGACAACGATAACAGTTTAGCCTCAGAAATTATGTCTAAAAGGTGGCGATAAGATTTACAGATTGCAGCCAGAAGGTTTTCAATCCTGAATAAAATCAAGGCTCATTTAGTTAAATATAAATAATAGTACAAGACGAAAAAACTGAGATATTTATCTGTTGTGCGTTTCTCAAAGTTACAATTAGTGCTTTTCGATGACGTATTCATGCACGTGTGTGGGTGTGTGAGAGAGAGAGTAAGATGGCTGATATGGCCGCTACCTGCAGCGAATATCAATTATGAACGGAGGCGTAATAACAGGAGCGGCCACGGTGCCGACATCAATTTCCTCACCCGACTCGACAAAAATCAATGGCAAGAACGAACCATCCGCCCCCGCGAATAAATCGTCGTAATCAATTTGTTGAGGTGGTGCAGTCGCATTGTTAGACGCCACTAAATCCTAACTCGCCTTTACCGGTGGGCGTCAGGCTCTGACAAATTTGTGTGTGCTGCTGATTTATGGGACATCCGTGGAATGGAAGGAAAGCCCGGAACCAGAAGATGGAACGAAAAATATTAGTTCCTTTTCGAATGTGAGAGGGGGAAGGGAGAGAAATGCCGCCCCCCACCCCTCCCATAGCTGACCACGCGGGGGGAAATACTGCAGATTTTGGACAGGAGATAAAATCCTTTCCTAACGAGTACAAGCCGACAAATCCAATACAAACCTTGGTCTGGAGACCTTTTCCATAACGTAATTAACTACGGAAGGTCATGATGCAAGTATAATTAACATTTCACCATAAGATAGAAAACTTTTCTTGTAAACAAGTGGGAAGTACATATTTTAGAGGGCAGCCGAGTCCACACTGCGATACAAAATTGTTCCGACACATTAGTTTACAGTACAGGCTTAACTTTATCACCATACATTTATCGAAATAGAAGTAATAGTCCTTTAATTTAGACCATCAACTTTCTTAATAACAAATTTAGTGTCCTTCTCGGAGTTTAAAAGCAGTAATAACTTAAATAAACATTACTTACAGACCTTGAGCATAATATTAAACATTTTAAATGCTGCCACCATGCAGGTACTATTCCACAATTATATATAAAACCACATGTACCAAAAAGTCAGAAATATTCATTCAAAATAAAAAAACGTTTCGGTCGTAAATGTTTAATTAAAATTTTTCCATTTCTGACTTTTAGCCATTTATTGTACTTAATTTATCATCACGATTTTGTCAAAACAGAATACGTCGTGGCAAAACGTTTTGCAAGTGATCTTAAAACAGACATTTTAAAGCTCGATTTGTTTGTCCTAAGCAGCATGCATTGCAGTCAGGGTAATGTGTCTAATACACCAAAGTTTGGTGAAATGTTACAATTTTAGACTGGTTAAAATTTAAAAGGCCGCTCCTGTGGTCTAGTGGCAACCATCACAGCATCGCATCACACAAGTCCCGGGTTCGTGACTTTTCTACTACTCTGACAGAAAAGTAAAATCACAAATGTATTTATACTATGAAGCAGCGTTTACAAAGTGCAGAGTTAATGTCTACCAACACTACAACATGGGTGGAACTGTCCACTGCGCATCCAGCGACTATCTTTATTTTTTTTTTGGTTAACAGGCTACATGAGGGTGATCCTGAAACAGGCAACTCCCCTTTAATAGCATAGGAAGGGAATTGAAAAGGGGGGATGCGGAAGGTAGAGCAAGGTAGCCAAGGGTTGACTAGGGCCCCCGGGCTATGGTTTAAGGATCCTACCCGGTGTTTCACCTAAAGAGATGCAGGGAAAACCCTAGAAAACCTGCATCATGTAGGTTGGGCATTGGGTACTATTCTCACGCCCTTCCGAATGACGGGAGACGAATCTGCTGTGGGGTCGCAGCATTCCCTTCTCCGTGTCTACACCAGTTTCAGGAGGCAGTTGGCCGACTGATCCAATTATCTCCAGAAGTTTATATATTTATTAATTGTTGTCTTAAATTATGGTTTTATGGTTTGTGAGACAGTCCTTAAACCCCTCGTCAGACGCAATGTCTTCCCTTGTTAATTTTAGCTCATAATACGTAATTTGAAATTTTCTGATTAAGGATAATATAATAAGTAAATTCGTTTACTACTTTCCCACAAATAAATGAAAATTGGTTCCATATAGCTGCCATGTTCTCCAATGTCGTCGATGTTTTATAATGCGCACTCAACTCTTCGACGTTGGGGGGAGATATTTCGATCTGAAAGGGAGCCGAGGACCTGGGGGAACAATTCTGTCTGGTCTCCAGGGAGACTTTGACCGTAGCTAACTGAAAGAATCCGTAGTTGCCCTAGCAAATGCATAGCAATCGCACCAAATAATATCCAGTGCTCTTATAAATGGGAATAAATCCGCGAAAGTTTCTCTGCACTGTATAACGTTCTGACAATTAAATCATTAACAATGAGATCAATAAGTTCAGAAATAACTTTTCACTGTTTTCTGTTTTGCAGTTACAGGGGCCTAATAGTGTTTTGTAACCCAGGCATTAGAATGCGCGTGTGTCACTGATGAAGACGTAACTGTGTACTAGGAGCTGATGCAAAGCAACGCAAGGAAAATAATTTTGTATGATATTTTACGCCAAAGTCAAACAAAATCTATTTAGAAAAGACCTGCCAGGGTTATAAGATGAGATTAGGACCTACCAGAATTATTTCGCAGGAAATAATTTTCTATTGATATATATATTGGTATGACGCCGGTACATGTTTCTTTCAGAGCGGAAATTACTCCTCGCTGATGACTCAAACGGAATTGCTCGTTGAGAGTCGTTTATTAGCCTGTGTCTTAAAACGGAAGAGGGTAAACAAGCCATCAATTTAAAATTTTTGCAATGCTTCCTTCGTCGATTTGCATCAGTATGAGATATATTGCTGTTCATTGTTGAAATTCCGAGCGGAACTTCCCCTTCGTGCCAGCATGACGCCATCAACGCGGAATACTACTGTGTGTGAGCAGGAAGTGAGTTGGTAGGGTGATCAACCAGCCGCGTCGTCCAGCTGAGTCACTCACGCTGCAGGTAACCAGACCCGTGGCTTAGCTTAGGGTAGGGTAGGGTACGACACGACAGACCTGGAAAATTAATATATTTCTATGTGGGTGGGAAGGCTCGCCGAGGGTCAACACGAGCTCTCACCACGAGCTCTGAGGGTTTTCCACAACACTCAAGTTAGGGACGAGGCTAAATAAAATACAAGATTTGGTCTGGCACCGACTTGAATGCTGAACACGTATTCATACATTACGAGGATTACAACATATGTTTTCTGACTATAAAATTTACAATAAATAAAAATACGGTCAATAAGTCATCATATAAATTTATCACTGTTTATTCAAAAACGACGTTTCGTCTCCTTTTTGAGACTTCCTCTGGCAAAATATTACAAGAATATAAATATGGGTTCTATGTTACAATTTTTTAATTTATATATATGGTTCAAAACTTACAAATTTAGCAATTCATCATATATGAAGATTACTGGCCGTCGTTTTATTACGAGGGTTGTTTGATAAGTCTCGTAAAAATGTAATAGGAATTTTTTTTTAGAAAATTTGCTTTACTTCTCAACGTTCCTGGTTTATAGACTTGGCCCATCCAATTTTCCATTTTTTCAACCCACCATATAAATAGGTTTTGTCAACCCCTACTAAATAATCCATCTCAACCTCGGCCACTTTCTCATTTGATGAAAATTTCTTCACATTAAGATTATTAACAAATATAATAGTTAATGTGTGTAAGTTTAATATAACTTTAAATAAGGCCAAAAACAGACAAATAATTAAACATAAACTATAATTTAAAAACAACTTCATGTTTCGGTCCTGATCTGGACCTTCTTCAGGTTGAACTGAATAACAATGCACAAAAAGTTATAATCAATTCTAATTATAATTTTTGTGCATTGTTATTCGGTTCAACCTGAAGAGGGTCCAGATCAGGACCGAAACAGCTTACCAAACCATTGTAACATATTAGTAGCAGACGTACTTAACGTGTTTTATAAGAAAAAAAACGTCGTGACAAGTCTGTATGAAAGGCTGTAGCCTAACGAAACGTTGTTGATAAATAAAGTGTCTGTAAAAGGTTATAGGTTGCTTTATTATGGAAATATCTAGCTTAGAAAAATACTATGGGATTGGAAGAAGGTGGAAGGTGGAAGCTGGTGCGTATCCAGCGTGAGAATGACAATGAAGAAGACGAATGGTGGCATAAGTTGCCCTCTTCGCACAACTACGACACGCCATGACGAATCACTCGGGAGGCGCGACGAATCGTGAACAAAAGCCTGTCGCAACTTCCGCTCTGGAACCGTAAACCTGTAATATAGATAGACATGCACACCCGTTTCAAATCTGGCTTGTGTCGCCAAAACTGCGCCACATCACAAAACACGTGAGCCGGAATTCTCTCGTCACCTCAATAGCGTACATTTAGCGAAAAGGAAAAACAACAGGAAATTCCCCTTACACTATTCGTATATAAAGGGTTATTTACCTTACACAGAAAAACAACAAACTATTTTTTTTCTCCCGGTCATAATAGTCCACGGCCAACTGTGTTTGTTAGTTTGAAAACATCACTTGCTTTTTAAATATGTTCTTTATTTATATCATATTCTAAAAAATTCAATTTCAATTTATTCCATATTTAACGAACCTCTGAATACGTAACTATTTTTTTCGAAATATATTACTCTGTACATATTTTACTACGTGCATGTAATTTCGCATTTTTTAGGTGATAGTCTTATTATTCTTTAAAAATAAATATTGATTTTTAGTCAGTTCTATGTGATTATATATCACTAGCTATACCCACAGATTCGTTAGTGTGGAATTGGCTTTTATTTTTTCCCTAATAAACACCGGGTAGGATCCTTAAACTGTACCCTGCAGGCCCTAGTCTACCCTTGACTACCTTGCTCTACATTCCGGATCCCCCCTTTTTCAATTCCCTTCCTATGCTATTAAAGGAGAGTTGCCTGTTTCAGGATCACCCTCATGGAGCCTGTTAACCCCTCTAAAAATATAGACGGAGTGAGAATTCTCTCTCTTCCTCTCTGTCATGCTGCCAAAATTACGATTATAACAACACCGGGTAGGATCCTTAAACCATAGCCCGGGAGCCCTAGTTAACCCTTGGCTACCTTGCTCTATATTCCGCATCCCCCCTTTTCAATTCCTTTCCTATGCTATTAAAGGAGAGTTGCCTGTTTTACGATCACCCTCATGTAGCCAAAAAAAAATCTTCGGCTACCTTGCTCTATATTCCGCATCACCCCTTTTCAATTCCCTTCCTATGCTATTAAAGGAGAGTTGCCTGTTTCAGGATCGCCCACATGTAGCCTGTTAACCAAAAATAAGGGATGCAACCCCACAGTAAAGTCGTCTCCCGTCATTCGCCACTAAATCTCCAGAGACGACTCACCTTTCCCCTCCAAAGATGATATTCTTCCTCTTCGTACACGGGCAAATATTTTTTTTTCCAGTCTAGTCACACTACACATGTATAATTAAAATCAAATTAATCTGTACAGCAGAAAGGCTCTTAGTGTTAAAATAAATAAATAAACTGCAATTGGACCACATTCATTTTGTTGAAGTCTCCTTCAAGTGAATTTGATTATTCAGCTCAATACGTAAAACTAATTACGGTCAGTGGATGTTCGTCAACACGGTCTCACACTTGAAGTTCCGATTATGCTTTAAACGAATGGTTCTTTGCTATAGACCAAGACTGATAGAAAAGGCTCCCAATGACCGCTCAATTGATTACAGGAACTCATCGCGTAATGTTGACGCAGTCTGGTACTGTAGATGTTAATAATAGTTTTAAATCACGTATGGAGCCGCACATAGTGTTTGTTTTAGCGGGTGTGTTTATCTGGAGGCGACAGGACGAGTGCGAATGCGGCGGTGGCGCCCCTCCTCATCCCCTTCGTTGTAAATAAATTCCCAGGCCGCTGTCCTTAGCGCGCGTGCGTTGTAAATGTGCGTTTTAACGGCGTGCCAGAGAGTCCATAACAATACATAACGCGGTGTCATCTCCGTTAATACGATATGCAAAAGGATGCGGCCTGGGCCAAGGGATCAATAGCACTTGGGGTGGCGAAATATCGCCCCGCTCCGCAACTCCTTTGCCGGGGGATTTATCTGTTTCCAGTATTGGGACTGCTTAATTTACTCACTCCGGGCCACATTACGTGCCTCGAATAATTCATAGAGAGTTATACTTAATTGGCCGTAATATCCCGAGAGGACTCTCCTTACTACACGTATGAATACTCCCCTAGCGTGGAATTCCCGTAATCGAACCAATTCAAAATAATTACCAAATATACAAATTGCAACGTAATACAATTCTATATAATATCGGGAAAGAAGGCTTTTCCATAACCTCTACACAACGCAGTCAGCAGTAATTAGAATTCAAGGGCGAGAAAAGAAAAAAATCCAAAAAGGAGTAAGCCAAGGATGCAGTTTATCGTCCACTCTGTTCAACGAATATATATAAAACAGGCGATGACGAAATTTAAAACTGATTACGGAAACGGAATCATACTGCAACGAGACGAAATAAAATTCCTACGCGTTACAGATTAAATTGTAATATTAGGGTAGACAAAAAAAGACTTGAAAACCATAATAACTGACATGAACGTGGTCCTCGAGGAAGAGAACAACATGAGGATTAATAGAGAAAATGGCGAGTGGGAAACTGTTGAATAACAAAGGGTGTTAGATTGGGAACGGATATTTTGAAGGTTAAGGAATTCATCTGCTTGGGCAGCGTAATAACTAGACTAGGATAGCACAGACAAGAAATTCCTTTGCGAAAAACAAAAATATTAGGAAATCGTTTCTAAAAACGTTCGTATCGCGTGCGGCGTTATACGGGTGCGAAACGCGTACGTTTGGAGTTCCAGAAAGGAAAATAATAGAAGCCATTGAAAGTATATAATAGTATATAATATATATACACATAATTGTCTTGAGAAACGTTCTTGAAACGCTCGGTCACATCATTTACGCTCGGCTTCAGCTTCGTCAACTAAACCAGAGTACCCACTTGACTCCAATGTAGTTAGATATTATGACTTCTTCTTTCATAACTTACATACTTCTATAAATTAACCTATTTTATGAACTGAAACTTAATTTTTAAAAGCCAAAATACAAACACATGGAAGGATGGTGACAATAAATACGAAATATTTTCTTAAACATTCATTGTTTTCAAACGTTTCAAATAACTACGGCCGATTTTTAACTACAATTGCCTGTGAAAAAGTTATATAACCAAATATAAAAAAATGTTTAGTCATTATAATTTAATGGAAGTTTTTGTCAATTGCATAAGCGAGAATGTTCAGTTCACTAAAGCATGCAAGAATCTCCTGCTAGAAGGAGTTTATTATTTTATTCCTGAATTTATCAATCGGTCTGAAAGTAATTAAAGTCTATTTTTGCAAAAGTGCTGAATCAGCGTTCATCATATGCAAACAATATCAGGTGTATATTATACGTTATCCTCTCACCAAAATACGCAAGATCTCTCAGCCGTCCCTTCCCCCCATAGCCGCACACCTTATACATCTTCCCCCTAATGGAAACTTCTTTCCCGTCACCCAATGCCAATAAGCCGAGAATGTTCGATTCTTTAATTACATATTTTTGACATCATAATAGAAGTGCAAAAGGTCATATTTTGCGATGTTTGAGCATAATGTGAACGGCTGGAGATTGTAGCGGAGTGGGTGGTGACGTCACAGTGAGATATCTCGGCAATTACACGTGGTTATTAATATATATATATATATATATATATATATATATATACGTGCATTGCAAACGTGATGAGTATCTACAAATTGTAATTAGTAGGAGCGACACACAGTTCCATTACATGTATCTGCCTCTATTATTAAGACTTAAGAACTCAGGGATAGGGAGGCTTTGACAACGCGCTATATACCGCTTAAATCACATTAGTGCCGAATTAAATACTGTACGGGGTTAATATAATTAAGTACCCGGGAATGGTCAGGCACCCAGCAAGTATATAATGAAGTAATGAGGCGAGTCGTAACTTAAGTAATTTATACCAAAGTACAACGGAGTGTTTATATAAAATGTTATATTTTTTTAATGAATATTAGCAGGGAATACTTGCCTAGTGGACGTTCCCTTGACGAAAGCTGTTTCCGGCCAAAGTAGCACACTTCACGGCATTTAACTCGAGCTCTCAGCTCAGATCGTGTATCTGGCGCAAATGCCAAGTCTAGAGGGCACTACTCGATATTCAACGATCGATACCTCCAACAGAAGGCTCATGCAAATTATGTGGTGTTTTCGTCGATGGAGCTAAAGCGATTGTACAGTAACTCACTTTCGAGTATGCGCTTGACAAGATTAAAAGTGTTATCACTACTTTACTACTCCTGCCCCCTAGCGTCATTGCTGCTTCACTGATGTCACTGAATAACAAATAATCTACAGAAACTCTTCCCGTAACTGCATTTATCGTGGAAACTCGTTTTAATATATTGGTTGGCCACACTGAAATCAATCCTTACATATTATTTTACTTACACGGCTGTATAAGACAATATATTTAAATACATTAAAATATAGATTTACCGTACATTCGTCTTTGCGCCAACTTCAGGTGACAATACACGAACAGATATTCCAAAATTTCCATGAGAAAAACCATAAGAAATAACGACCCGTATAACAGACAATACTAAATACGTTTAACAAAAATTAAACTTTATAAATTTGTAGTTTGTTTCGACCATCACTTGTCAATATTTAAGTCAGACTGAAATAATATGAACAAATACTGTATAAAACAAAGAAAACTCCCCAAAAATATGACTAACAAAAAATATTTAATAAGCCATCAAAGACTCAATTAAATTGAGAAGTGTCTTGTCTTACATTAACAGAAAATTGTTTATATTTAAAATGACAGTATTATCAAATTAAAATAGTGACTTCGTTACAGTTTAGTGAAAGGACAATTATCATAAGCTGTAAAATTTAAATTTGCTTTATATATCACAACTCTAGTTGATAGGGATCGTTTAATCTGGCCTGTATAAATGTAAGGACAATTATTACATTAAAGTTGGTATTCAAAATTATGTCATTTTTAAGTTTTTAACTAAATAAGACAATTATAAAATTACACAGGCAATAAATATTGTCGAAACCTTCGGTTTCCTAAATTATCAAATTATTAATTAGTTCCAAATATAGTTTTCTTACTATAATTTTACAATAAATAAAAAGATGGCCAAAAAAGTCGGTATATAATTTTATTGCTATTTAGTTAACATAAATGTCAGGCATAAAATTTAGCAATTCATGTCCTTCAGTCCTTGACCTCCTCGCTCGAAAAGCTTATTAAATGTACATCATAGTTTTCTGACTTAAATAATTAACAATAAATAAAAAGACTTTCTTGGCCATCTTTTTATTTACTATTAAATGTAGATGACAGGAATTTGGAGTCGAATCTTTTCGGACGAGGGAGTCGAGGAGTGAAGGACATGAATTGCTATATTTTATGCCTGATCAAGTCTCGAAAGGGAGACGAAACGTCACACAGTTATATAATTATCTCGCTTGACAGGCTACGTGACCGTGCAGGCAAATAGATTATTGTCGATACCGATATAATGACACGTAGACCAAGATATTATTGTGGGTTTAGATTTAGATTTATTGTTGTTTCCATTAATCCTCGATTGAGGAAATAGGATAAAAATTAAAAATGAACAAAGTAAAGTACATAATTAAAGACAAATAAACTTAAAATAAATTAGTAAAAGAAAGTGTTTCAAGTATTCTGTCGGGCAACGCCGGGAACCTAGCTTGTATACAGGACATATTCTTCGCCTAAATAATTTAATTTTAGTAATAATAATATTAATAGAACACAATAATTAAGTGTTATGTAACTGTTATGTTTCAACTTCAGAAAATATACTTAATTACACAATTTCGGCCATAAAAATTCTTGGAGAACGTCTACGTGACATATTTGATATAAATTCATCGATCGTTTAGTATTTTAGATAATTTAAATATATTTCAACGTGGTTTTCAAAATCTACATCAAATAAAGAGGTCTTAAAAATAGGGTAAAAAATTGTTCTACCTTACTTTAAATTTTGGAAATTTGTATCCCGATTGCAATTTGTCTGTTTTTCTTTTGTGTACCTTTGATGTCAGACAAGGCTAATAAAATCGATTACGACGCGTTTGAACGTGCACGTATCCGACATTCATTTAAAAAATGAAAACTATCTTTGAGATTTAAATTTGAGTGTACGTGAATAACCCTCCTTCATCTCGTATTCATACCATCCGCGAGAAATATGAGCGCCGTCTTATTGTATGATAAGAGGCACGAAGAAACTTAACAGACGGAAATGAATAAAACCAGCGTATTCAAGCCTCGGCGGTGTATAATACGGCTCTTTTACCGTGGTCTCTCTGCTTGCATCGGAGAGATATAAAGTACCGAGATTTGATACAGGAAGATCGAGTATAGAGTGAGATCCCTCTTGGAAGCGATCAAAAGAGCCTGGGGAAATCCCGACATAACTTCTACTCAGAGAAAATCCGGCTCGCTTTCCCCTCCCTCTCTTCCTCCGCAGCTTCCCTGAAGCAGGCAAGCGGTCGCCATCTCGGGGCTGTAAATAACCGCTCCGTGCTGTAATTGCAGCAATCCTATTACCAGGTGTGATTGGCGCCGCAATCATTACGACGCGTCCTGGCACTTCCCTCAAGTGCGGCCCATTGCTCTCTACCTCCAAGAATGCTTCATCGAAAGAAGAAGGCATATGAAATAGTTTTCAAGCGATGCGATCCTCGTAAATCGAATGGAACACCGCGACAGTCGATATTATGTCGGCACAGACACGAATTAAAAAACGTACTCAACTCCGGTAGCATTTTCGTACTTACAACAAATATTACCATCTATTAAATCACATCAAAAATATTTTCACAAAAAATTGAGATCATACTAACGCAAAATATATTTAAAAATCAGAGAAAACTTTCCGGGTTCACTCTTCATAAGGACAACATTGTGCCACGTGCACTGTTATATGTTGATTAATGTATTTTAATTTTACTATGATTCAAGAGTCGATTAGAATTTGCAGTTATCTGCGAATTAACTTGGCAGTGAGTGTAGAGTCATGGAAAAATAAAAATAAATTATTATATTAATTGTGAAGCGTAGAGTTACTAGAAGGCGGCCACAGTTTTCTTATAGTTTCAGATTGCATTGATGGACTGGCATATATTCTGTTTGAACCAATTCCGGAGGAGCCCCTCCGAAACCTCGTCTAACCCGGTCTGATGCAACCCAACACGCTAACGTACTTTGCGCAAGCCTTTTCATTACCGCGTAACTACCACATCCCACATGCTCCCTAATCTACTTAACGTATTCCATCCTTTGCCACCCTTTTGTGTTCATTTCCCTCTAATGCTAACTTTACAAGCCCCTCATGTCTCAAAACGTGTCCTATTAATCTATCCCTACTCTTGGTCAACGTCCTCCGTATTGTTCGATCTTCCTATATTCTGCTCAGAGCTTGCTCGTTATCCACCCATCTGATTTTCAGCATTCTCGTATAGCAATTAAAATAATTAATATAATAATTTTATTTTTATTTTTCCATGACTCTACAGCCCATTGAGGGCCTGGGCCTACCGAGTCGACTGCGGACACTGCATGACATTCCGAATTTGGAGTGACCGACAGTCAATATAATATAATAATACATATAGTAAATTAAACGCAAAGAATGGACAAAAGTGAGAAATGGAATAATTGTAATCTGAACACGTTTCGTCCCACATCCTTAGGGACTTCCTCAGTTCCTTAATTAAAATATTAGAAAATTTCATGTTCATGGCACAAAGTCAGAGGAGGTCCCTAAATTTGGGGGACGAAACGAATTCAAATTAAATCATTCAATTTTTGACTTTTGCCATTTTTTAAAATTATATTTAATTAAATATTTAAATCAACATTCACCCTAAGATGTTTATTTTAAAACGATACAAATTCTTCGAGAGCGAAGGCTTTTCCGGGTAACTTGTATCTAATACAACCCTTAGGTTTCAATCCGGATCATTTATCATACACAACGTTTCGACAGCAATCTCCGCCATCGTCATGTAGACTGTCTACCTGACGACGATGGCGGAGCTTGCTGTCGAAACGTTGCGTATGAAAACTTTGACCCAGTTTGAAACCCGAGGGGTGTATTAGGTAAAAGTTCTACCTAATATTTTAATTGTAATAATTCGGAGAATCTAACGTTCGCCAGCCATGCTGGTAAACTATATATATGTATATGTTTCAGCTCCACGCCACAGAATCATTTAGCGAGCAAAATTTCAACGATAGACGCAACTATTTCGCGTCTCTTTAGAAACAGCGTGTTATGGAATGTTGGATGCATGCATGCATATGGTCACATTCAATTACTCGGTGTAATTGGTTGCTAATGACACAATATCGTTTTAATCTTCCTCCGCGCATGAAACAACAAGCCTGTTTGTGTGTGTGTGTGTAAAGTAGTAAATACTAATGGGGTTCAATTTTCGTCATTAATTTAAACATATCATTATCATACATCTGATGTAACTGCTGATTATAAATATATCTCGTTATTTCTCAACCACGGCTAATAAATGACGTGTAAATAACTTGGAGCACATAATTAATTTATCTTTTGCGTTAACCCGAGCTCTGTTTCCTGAAAACACACCATGATGTTATATTGTTTCAGATAGGTTAATTCGTTTCAGGACGTATATAATTTTATTTTGAACGCTATTTTGAAACCTTGTTTTCGTGTTAATTACGGACCAACATTTTTAAATTACTTATTTCGAATAGATAGAAATTTTTCGTTATTTTTTACGAGTAATTTTTTTAACAATTCTCATATAGGACAATTTCAAAAATCGATTAAAAATTATACTGGACATTAAAATGTATTACAAATTTTAGATCATGGAAGTTGTGCAAGCTGTCTTTTTCTTGTGTTGAAATGTTTAATTTATTTTTACATTTTAAAAAAATTATAAACAACTGAAAAGATCTCTGAACATGAGAATCAAACGTTTCTTTCTATTGCACACTTAATTTTTCATTATACAATTTATATCCAAGCATATGTCTTTATTTCATGATTTTTTTACAATTATATTGGTATATTTTCACTTATTTCCCATTAAATATTTATAAAAATCCTGCATATGTCTTTATTTCATGATTTTTTTAGAATTATATTGGTATATTTTCACTTATTTCCCATTAAATATTTATAAAAATCCGGATGAGTCATGCGTAGTTACACACTTTCATTCTTCGGCAATGTGAAGTATTCGTTTGCGAATTTTTGCAGTCTAGATTTTGTACATCCCCTAAAGTCTGTTTCCAATTTATATTATCATGTTATTCAAAATTTTACATCTCAGTATACGTCTTTATTTCATGATTTATATATTTTATTTTTTTTTACTCGGTTAGCTCCATTAATAACGACGATTCTACCGGTATATTTTATGAATAAAAAGCGTTTTCTGTTGTGTTGATATTAAATATTTATTAAAAACCCGGATGAGTCATGCAGCTGTGGCAGTAAAAGCAGTGATGGCCTCCGCGTTTTTTTTTTCGCACGAGGAAACTGATCGTCTGTTACGAACGTCTGCTGCTTCCCTTTCCCCCTGGTTGCGAGTTGATTTCCATCTACTCCCCCACTGACAAACATGCAACTCATAATCACACGGGGGAGGGAATGGGAGGGGGGAGAGAGAGAAGGCCACAATCTTCATGGCAAATGTTTGCCCGCGTCAAGACGTTGTGTGTCAACTAGAAAATTACATTCGCAGGACCTGCATAAAGTGGGAATACGCGAGCTCATATCCCTGCGCGGTAATCACATTTCACTGCGAGCCAAATTTTACCCCCCGCCGCCTCCGCCGATATTTCTGTCTCACCTTCCTTATAACTTGGTAAAGGGAAAGCTCGTTGAGGTCTCGGGTTACGATTAAAATTACTACTACTGGTTGGTTGGTTGGAGTATTATGACGGGGATTTGGCTTGTATTTAATCGCAGTGCTATCGGATACCGTTCGGGAAAACTCATAGGGAGCACTGATAAACGAGGTGTCAAGCTACGCTTTCTCCACAAATAGAAGGGTCATTAATCCTCCAGCACACACACACAAGCCAATCCAATAGACTCAATATCTCCAACAGAAATTATTCCGGAGAACAGTAATACTTGATACTCGACCTCGGTCTCAAGGTACAGATTTAAGAGTTTATATCAAAAATACTTCAACAGACATGCTATATAAGATTGATCCACAAACTGGCAATTATTTCAATTTAATAAAATAGGAAGGGACTCGAGAAAGGGGAGACCCGACAATGTCAGAAGTAATGAAGTTAATGCTTGAAATTATATCGATTTTATTCGTGGTAAAAGTAACTTGCTCAAAACTTGCAGTCACGGTCACGGCAAGTTGGACGTTAGGAAACTCAGTACGACCTGGATAACAAATCAAGTAATTTTTCAATTTTCAGTTTGTCTTTATTAAGTGTGTTCTGTGTAAGATGGCCGATAGACTACGAAAGTAGACCGGGTATTTTTTTTTACTACAGACTGATAATTTCTTACTGTTAAAATAATCTACTACAAGGAGATAAAAAACCAGGCTAGGCCGATGATATAGTAGCATTAGGCGAATAAGAAGAAGACTGGGAATCCATAATAAATGGAATGAACGTGTTACTGGAACAACAGTTCAATATGAGGATTAATAGAGGGAAACCCAAGGTGATGGATTGTAGTATTGCAAACAGTGGAATATCAAAGGCTGTTAGATTGTGATTGGATATTTTAAGGAAGTTAAAGAAGCAATATTGACTTTGCGACTAATTTTAGAAGACAGGATAAGAAAAAACTGGCCTACGCTCATGGCACTTGTAGATTTATAAAAAAAAAGCGTTTGATAATGTGAACTGGAACACACTATTAAGGAATAAAATATCGAGAGAGGAGGCTTATACATAACCTCTAGAGAAGACAGGCTGCAGTAATTAGAATGGAAGATCAAGAAAATAAAGCCGTTATCAGAAAAGACAAGGATGCAGTCTGTCGCCCATGTTGTTTAACTTATATATGGAACTAACGAAGAAGAAGGTTAAAACGAAATCTGGAAAAGGAATCATACGTTAAGGAGAAGAAAGAAAACCCTTACTCTTTGCCGATGATATTGTAGTATTGGGAAATTCAGAAGAAGACTTGGAAACATAATTAATGGCATGAACGGAGTCCTGGAGAAAGAATTAAATATGAGAATTAATAGGGGGAAAACAAAAGTGATCTGGGAAACAGTGGAATAACAAAGGCTGTTAGATTCGGAAGGGATATTTTGTCGGAAGTTAAGGAATTCTGCTAGTTGGGAAGCGTAATAACTAGAGTAGGATAGCACAGGCAAGGAAGCCTTTCGGAAAAAAAGGGGGGAATTTACTTACGGATAATATAAGTGTAAATAAAAATATCCGTATGGCGTGTGGCGTTACGTGGGCGCGAAACGTGGACGGTAGGAATAGCTGAAGGGAAAAGAAAAGAAACCTTTGAGTAAGAGAATACTGAAAATCATCTTGGTGCATAGAATCCCTAACGAGGGAGTTCTAAGCAGAATAGGGGAAGAGCGAACAATATGGAAGACGTTGACTAAGAGAAAGGATAGATAATAGGCCACGTTTTGAGACATGAGGGTTTAGTAAAATTATCATTAGAGGGAAGTGTGTGGGGTAAGAACAGAAGGCGGATGGGAAGGATGGAATACGCTAAGCCAATTCGGGAGGTAGTCGCATGTGGTAGATATGCGGAAATTCAAAGCCTTGCGCAAGATAGGTCTTAAGGCTAGTCTTAGGACTGAATACCACTACATCAAAATAAAGGAATTATTTGTAGGGAACAGGAATGTCTGTGGCAGCACCAACCACTTTTTTGTGGATTAGAAATTCACTGACACGATATCCAATCATCACACATTAAAAAACCTCGTTTGGTCTTTGAATCTAGAAGCTGTAGATTATAAGTTATTCCTCAATTTCCTTTTTACAACAATTTTTAAAATTACTGTAAAATCGTGAATTCATGATTTTATCTTGTATTGTTTTCGAGGATGCTGTTAACAATTAAAAATTATTTTTCTTCTATTTCCACGAAGTGGCCACGTGGTACTCGCCATGTTGCCAAAATCTTCACGAGCTTCATCAGGGAATTCGAGGCATTTTCTACCGCTGTAAAATGGTGGGCTCTTACAATTAATGGCATGCCTAATTGTGCCTAAGCTCCGAATCGCTCACACAAGAATGAGCTTTTTATAACGATTCTTTTCAGATCATTAACAGCACGAGGCTTTTAGCAAATCCTGGGGCCGCGCTCGAAGGCGAGCATTCACAGATTTATATCCTTCTAAACTGTATTGTCGTCTAATTTATCGATCTTCCACATTACATTATGTAGAGTGGTAGGGGGTTGGGAGGGGGATGTTGAGGATTTGCCTCCGTTTTAATAATGAAATACAATTACAGAATATTCATCACGTTTGTCGACGGCTTCGTCGATGAAGTTGGGAATTGCGCCGTTTTGTAAGCGCCTTTGCTCGTGAAACATTTTTTTTTGTGACCTTTCCTATATTTGATTCCGTCTCACAAATCCTATTATTGAAACGATTTAGCTGGAAACTTCCCCTTTAAAAAAATTAAAAACCACAATCTACCTCGACTTACAACATTTGTACAGTAAAAATAGGCCCAAAGGTACCATTTTCGTTCTTTAAAAGCGAACGGTAGGTTCAGTGATTTAGACGCTTAACTTTCCCTTCTGTAAAAACCTAACACGTCGATTCAGTAAATAAATGCGATTCAACGCTCATCAAACTAGTTTCAATCATTCTTCAGAATAGAGAGACATAACCGTCGGTAGTGTCGAATTACATTGCGCAGTGGCGCATTGTAGGCCGGAGCTCACTTCAACACTAAACTTTATTACGGCAACTTGGCCCAGTATTTTTTTTATTAAACATTGGCGAAAAGAAACCATATTCAGTTAAGTATATCAGGATATCATTCGTCAAAAACAACTGATTGACAAGTTAAAAATATCAGGCGTAAGAAATATTCCATTTTCAAAATAGTTTTCTGACTATAACTTTACAATATGTAAAAAGACGGCCAATAAGTCAGCATATAACCTGATTGCAATTTAAATTATATAAATGCGACGTTTCGCCTCCCTCTCGAGGTTTCATCAGGCATAAGAATTAACAATTCATGGTCTTCACTCCTTGACTCCCCTCGTCCAAAAAGATTATTAAATGTATTTACACGACAGGAATTTGATGTACCGGACTGCCACCCGAGTATTCATTAATCCCAAATGTTATTAATAAAATTTATGAAAAATTATAAATTCACTTTTTTAAAGCAGGAACTTTTCGTCGTCTACGAAAACCAGTCGCGTTGTACCATCAATCCATAGATACCCATTACCGCCGGTTAATTGTTATAACACAATGGGGCTGATTGAACGAAATGTCGAATAACAGCCTGCATAGTATAGGCAGTGGGAAAGAAGCATGAATAAAGGAGAAGTTTGAGTGGAGTATTACCGTCGCGGAGAAACAGCCGTCGGAGAGTATCTACTATAATTTATTTAAAAAAACTTATTTTGTTTTTAACGAAATTCACAGAGAGCGTCGAGGTCTTTTTACCACACCCTGTCCACATGATCCCTTAACTTTCTACGGATCAGTTTTTTTACGTGCAGAGTATCTTGAAGCGAATGCAATATTTTCCCTTGAATTCATGTTTTTTTTAAAAAAAAATTCTTCAAGGAATAATTAAATTTTGTTAAAAGAATGATTTTTATTTAACATGATAATAATTTTCCCCAATGCTAATCAGTCACAATAAGCAAAACTATAATTTAATTTTGATTACAAATTTATTTTTCAGGAGCTTTCGACCATAGTTTATTCTAGGCCAAGTTACCGTAACAAAGTTTTGTGTTGAAATGAGCCCCCGCTATGTAATGGACCAATTCAATTCTTTTTAAAAATAAATTTATTTTTGTAAAATTACTATTTTAAAAATTTAACGTGAATATTTATTTTGAAAATGATTCAATTTATTTTTTCTGTTTTTATATAATTTAAAACGGTACATTATTCCAAACCTCCTTTGATGAAAGGAAATGTAACAAAGAATTTGAAAAAAAAACCTCAGACTGATTTATCCAATTACAATATAATCTAAGTCAGAGCTTCTAAACTCCTCTGGGGATTCGCAAAAAATTATTGGTAGTTATAAATTAAATTTTAGAACTGTTATAATACACGCTACGCACAAATAATAAAATATTCCGTAATATAAGAGCCTTGTGTCGTTACACTGTAACATCCCTACGAGATGCAGCAATAAAATATTTATTCTCATGTCTGTTTAAAAGGACCAGAAAAAGAATTTACAGAACTGACGAGTGATTCTAGCTTTGCGACTAAGTATTTTGCCAAGTAGTAATTTAGGATTGAAACCAGAATAAGAATATCCACCTCTAAACATATTACAGCCATTTTGTTAAACATTATTAACTGGCTGAAATTAAAATATCATTCAACTTAGAGAAACGTTAAAAATATATTAGGACCTCCACCAGCCTAGATTTAATTATTGATGTAAAAATAATAAATCTCATCTCTCATATCAATATTGTTTGACGTTGAAACAATATAGCAAAATAAGTCAGCAAATAAATTTAATTAGCATCAAATTTATATAAATGCAACGTATCAACTTTGTGGATTT
This sequence comes from Eucriotettix oculatus, assembly GCA_034510155.1. NCBI lineage: Eukaryota > Metazoa > Arthropoda > Insecta > Orthoptera > Tetrigidae > Eucriotettix > Eucriotettix oculatus. Next base: position 102,823,068 of record CM067378.1, read on the forward strand.
CTTCACGTAACTGCACTCAAAAAATATATAAAATCACAAGTAATTTTGAATAGATAAACATGATGTTTTAACAAAACTTTTATCTTTTCAAAATTAATTCTGACTATAATAATAAATTAATAATACAACAAAATAAGTCAGCAAATAGATTTACTTAATATAAACACAACGTTTCTTCCAAATTTGTGGACTTCTTCAGGTAACTATGCAGAAATAAATAAATAAATACAATATTAATTTTAAATAGATAAAAATTCATATTTTAACAAAAAATTTTATCGGTTCAAAATTAATGGAGACTTATTCTTATTCTTCCCTGACTCTACAGCCCATTGAGGGCCTCAACCTACCGGGTCGACTGCGGGCTGTCACCTTTTCCGAATTTGGAGTGACTCGTGGCCAGCGTATCGTCTTAATCCCACTCTCTCTGTAACCATGACGTCACAAACATCTACGCCCATGCCGTGACTCGAACCCGGGACCTCTGTGTGTTGTGAGGCAGCGACGCTAGCTAGCCATTAGACCACAGGAGGTTGGCTTTGTTTATTCAACTTAATGCCAGTAAATTATATTTAAAAGGAAATAATAATCAGAAAGTTTATTTCTTCTAATAAATATAAACACTTCACAAAGATTACGTTTGTATTAATTGTTCCTTAGATAATCGACGTTTTGGATTCTGAAGTGAATACATTTTATCGACCCCTTTCCTCCCTCTTTTGCCCTTCAGTGGAGAAGAAGCTTCAAAATCGTCTCATAATGTATTCTCACAAGGAGTTCAAAGAAAATAAACGTAAGGAAATTTTAAGGTACGAAATAGAACTTATTAGAGAAGCTTATAGTCTAGAAATGGAGACTCAATTGCAAGATGGACCTGACGAGGGAGCAGGTAATGAAGAACCCAAAGGGAGGAATCATTGTGAAAATAAATTTTATATTGATAATATTGTACATATTACTTTTCATTACATTGGGGAATCGTTTAAAATTATCTTGCAAATAAAGGCGTTGATGTTAGAAAAAATTTGAGAAGCCAGGGTTTAAAGTCGTAAAAGTCATGAAAATTTTAAGGGATGATTCTTTGTGAATATAAATTTTATATTAGTAGTATTGTATATATTAATTTCTTTAAATTGGGAATCGTTTATAATTGTCTTGCAAATGAAGGAGTTACGGTTAGAAATAGTTTGGGAAGCCATGGTTCAAAGTCATAATAAGTTATGTAAATTGAATCTAGTATAACAAATTGGAAGAAGTTTAAATATATTTTTAATATGTTGCCCGCTTTAGTAATCTATTTTGGCGTGAATTGAAATCTTGGGGAGTGCATAGTGCGAAGCGCTGTTGCGGAATTGATGGCGCAGGACATTCCAAGGCTGGTTTGACACTGATGGAGACGTGTCAGAGGACCTGTCACCCCAGAGACATCCACATTTCATCCCCGACCCTCTCCACACCGCTGCCGCAGTGCAGCCCAGGGTTTTCTGTCAATAAGCCCCGAGGCAAACTTCTCCCAAAAAATGAGGCAACGAACGAAATTACACAGCCACCCCCAATTCCGCCCCCCCCCCTCGCCCCTCATAAAATGTAACACAAATTACCGCTGCACGATGTAATTTGCAGCCGGCAGAAACCCATGAGGCCCCGAAACCGCGGCACAGGGTAGTCAGCGCCCCCCTCCTCCCCCCCTCCGACCGAAGTCGCGGTTTTGTATGACAATATGGCTGCCGCAATAGACTAATATTGGGATATATGCGGCTTTCCGACGACATTATGCAGGTGGTTTGTGCGCCGCCTTGCAAACAAGGGAATAGGCCAACTTCCCCCGACCCTCCCCCCTCCACCCATCATCCCTCTACAATCCCTTTCCTGGATTTTAACACCTTGCCACCGATAGCGTGGTCTTTGGAAGGTAGGAATATTACCATAAACATGAAATGGTAATGCGGGCGCTCAATATCACGGAATGTTCTCCAACGAAAAGAGAGACGAGAAGAAGAAAAACGAAATAGATCCCTCCCCCGCCACCCCCAACCCACACAAGTCAGTGTCTCGATAAATCGACACTCTTTCCATATTGACACAAATCTATAAATCCAAAAACGAGGGGAATATCAAAAATTATCACTAGATTTGTAAACCATCGGACGACTCTCACATATATTTTAATCACAAATCCATTTATAGGGTGCGATTGCATAGCGGCAATTGGTTGTAAAAGAGGGACGGTCACCCATGAAAATTGTGGCTTCAGCAGGGAAAACTGTTACGTAGACGCAACGGTATTAACGCATGGAAACCCCAAACCGTAACGACCTGTTTCTAGAAGGATTCTATCGGACAGCAACCTGGGAAAAGATTTTCACGAGTGGCCGGGGAAAAAGGGAAGTTCAGATGTAGGAAGAAACGCTTAAGTCGAACGAATGTTTAAAAGGCCTCTATTTAATTCATGTTGTAATAGTAGCGATCAATATCCCGGTACTTCTCCTATTCTGTATCAAATCCTAGTCTGTTCACGTCATTTGCCTCCACTGGACAAACCTACAGGAAAACTACATCTTTGGTCCATCCTTATTCGAACAGTCCATTTTTTATTTTTGTTTATTTTTTTTGCGTCCTTCAGGTCACCCGGAGTCATCGAAACAGATCGTACTACTATATCACTGCATGTCTGTAAAAGTTAAGCATATCTATAAAACTCTCAACATTTTAGCAATCATTTGGAAAATTGTTCGTTTGTAATTTTATCGATCGACGTAATCCTCGTCGTTGCTCGAATCCTAAACCTCACGTGCAAGATTTTTTTTTAATCAGAACATCATATACTTATTTTTCCCCTCTCCCGCTCAGGAGAGAGAGAGAAAAAAAAATCGTCGTCGTACTCAGCCAACCAACGTTCCGGGGGTCCTCCGTTGCGATGTTAATTCAGGTCACGGGTCAGTGCGTAGGTGTGCCTACTTTTTCTCCTTCTCCTGCTTCTGAACTTTCCTGTCGTATAGATTTTGCAATCTACTTGACGACACAAGTTGGTTGAGCTGGGGTCGTAAGAAAAAAAATTGAAAAAAGTCTGTGTGTCCTTCAGGGTTGATTTTAACGAGATCAATCAGACAACACCCTGGGGACATCCCCCCCCCCTCTTCTCTTAAAAAGAAACACTGGAAATTGCAGTCACCATGTTGGTACTGCTCGACACACCGATCCTGACGACGTGCTACGGGGATTTTTCTTTTTGTGAGAAGAGGGAAAAAATTAAAAAAATATATTATAGGAGCTGACACGATCTAGCGACTTGGAAATCAATGTCGTCGTGGCTTTACAGTGTCTTTCTGATAATTTACTGCAGGATTCCTTCGTTGAGTCTCTCTCCCCGAAGTTTTTCAGTAATTTTCGGTAATAGTAATAATGCCTATAAAAAGGTTAATTTACCCCCGGATGGGTAGGAAAAAAACGCTTTTTTAAAATTGCAAATAACAGGAAGGTTCGTAATTTAATACTTTAACTGTCCGTATCACTCGTAAATATTTTTTTGCACTAAAACTATTTTTTGGCAGTCTTTCTCTTATTTGGAAAATAATTTATAAAATTTAAGACGAATAGTTTCCTGATTCCAAGTCTCTATTCTTTCTATTTTCACGTACATTGAACCTACAGTTAGTCTTTCATAAATACATGTTAATTTGAAAAAAAAAAGATGTTAAAGGTAAGAAGAATAGTCAATCGCTAATACTTCATAAATCCCAACTCAAATAAAAACGAGATTTTTTCCTGGCGCGCTTACTTCAAGCCTTGCGAAATTATTAAGTGGGGTTATGTTTCATAATTAATGCTCACGAAGCTTCTTGTTAAGGTTTACAGTCTGCCAAAAGAAATAGTGTCAGTAATGTTTCAGTTGGATGAAGTCAGTCCCTGATTTTCTGATAACACGCCAAATACTTCGTTAAAATATTAATAAGTGTTTCATGGACTTGCGTAAAATAATTAGGCAAGGGGAAAGGAACAAGAAAGATTCAACGTTAAGGGGAGGTGGTGGGGGAATTATGGCTATGGCAGAAGTCCCCGAACTCTCTAGAATATTTTTTCTGGAGGATCATGTGGACGCCTCAGTCAAATTAATTTTTCCGTGACGACGCACAGAGGTTTGACCGTTCGAAACGTTTTATTTTACTCCGGCACAGACAATGGAATATACCGGTTGATACCTTCGCGAATTTATTTCGACAGCCAAGACCACGGGCAAAAATCCTCGCGGAGCCTGCTCCTTACCTTGGCAGAGAAGCAGCGCCAGAGCTAGAAACACTTGCGCACTGTGATCCATGACGAGTGTCCGAGACGAGTCACACACCGCACACGCACACGCAAGATCACATGGCGTCGCACCGGCCTCTAGAGCCCTTGTGTCACGGCGCCTCGCCGAGCCGCGCTATGGTGGGGTGGGGGTGGGGGTGGGGGGAGTTGCGAAAGGGCCGCGGAGGGGGAGGGGGAGGGGGGTCGCCGCAGCGTGCGCGCGCACTACCAGACTTGTCAATGGGCAGCGACACTCGCCACTCATTTCTCACGCACTTTTTTTACGTAACAAACAGCTGAGTTGCCTCGAGGTGCCAAGACATTACATTACACATGGCTCAGTCCATGCACAAGAAAAATAATTGGTGCTTCACCATCTCAGAAAAAAAAAAATTCTTGTTTCGGCAAGTATTTTATTTTTGACAATAGAAAACAAAGTCTTCAAATAGTGGTTTATTCAAACTGTGTTAAGATCCGGCCTTTTAAACAATATTTATCTGCTCTACATTAAATTCAATTTAAACAACTTTAACAAATGAATTGGACACTGATGAGATGTAGAAGTGTACCACTCTGGTTCTATGAATTGTAAAATCTGTACGTGAGGTAATTGAAATATACAGTAATTGGTCCTTCAACATCTCAGAAAAAAAATTATTGTTTGGGCAAATATTTTATTTTTGACAATCGAAAAACTAAGTCTTCAAATAGTGGTTTATTCAAACTGTGTTAAGATCCGGCCCTTTAAACAATATTTATCTGCTCGACATTAAATTCAATTTAAACAACTTTAACAAATGAATTAGACACTGATGAGATGTAGAAGTGTACCACTCTGGTTCTATTAATTGTAAAATCTGTACGTGAGGTAATTGAAGTATACAGTTGAAAATGGCCATGGCCGAAAATTTCTTAAATAATACAAAATTAACACTTCAAAGTGGTTTTCTTATATTTAATTTCGTTATATTCATTTAAACATGTGGTTACGTTTTAACAAATACGATGTTGGAAAATTATATTTTTCATTTACATGTTTTACATTTTTTCAGTTATAAAAATATTTACCTGCGTTATGGGTATATTAAAAAATTTCAACAGTTTCATTCATTATCTGTATTTTAATATAACATAGGCTCTTACGTGGCTGTCAACATTTCTCCAAGTACGTCATAAATACCCCCTCGTCGTTATCCTTTCCCTCCCTCTCCCCCTCTCTCCGTCGTTACGAGGACTCGTCTAATTACTCGTTGAGTAGTCGTGTATTGGAGGAACCAGGGCGGAATGATCTTGATCCCGACGGCGGAGAATAAGATTATGTTGCCAACCTTAGTTTATGTCTTTTTTAAAAAATAAATTGTATAAATACTTTATTATTTTCATAATTTATGTATTTCAATTATAAATTACATGTATTACGTAAATTTTATTTTATTTGCAATTCTTTTCCTATTTTATTGATTAATTCACCTAAAATGTTAACATAATCTACTCCCTCCTTTTCCTGTCTTGAATACGTTCACTGAGTAATGGTCCACAGGCCTCACCAAATTCTTCACATGTAAATTCAATAATCTTTTCGGCTGAGGGAGTCTAGGAGTAAATATGATATATTGCTAAATTTTAAGCCTGAGGATGTCTCCAAATTAAGATGAAACGTCGCTTTTGTGAATGAATAGTGACATATTTAATCCTGACTTTTTGACCGTCTTTTTATTTACTGTAAATTTTAAAGTCAGAAAACTGTGTTGAAATGATTAATATTTTTATTTCTAACTTTAATCATTAATAAGAAATTGATACAAGAATTTTTAAATTTTGACAGTCCCGTAAAGAACGTAGGTTATTCTTGTATTATCTACCATAGATAATTCTGATTACTACATTTGTAAAGAGGAGAATATTAAAAGTCTGTTTTCTAATTACCCAAGGAAATAGCCAACAAATTTTATCACATATTTTTCTACACCAGGTACTTATTTGTGTGACTGGTATATTTTTCTATTAGTTCCCTTAGTACATCCTCAGGTTAAAAGGTGGACTGGAATTATCGTTATAAAAGAAAGTAACAGAAAATATTAGTCCTTGAAGGTTCTTAGCTTTCCTGGGTTTGTTTTCTTAAAACCTAGATATTAATTACTACGTTCGTTATATAATTTTTATAATTAAATATTGGAGGAAGTTTCTACATGTAGGAGTCACTAACCTGCGGTTTTAATGTATTCAACGACTAGATAAATAATTGGTTTTGTTTATAGTTGATCAACAAATTACAGTCCGCCTCGTCATCACCCTTTCGCTCCGTCGTTACGAGACTCGTCTAATTACACATTTCATTTTATATTTGTGAATTAACTCGTGGTTATTGTTTTTAGTTTCAAGTGTTTTATTTACCTCCTCCCCTCTCCCCACCCCTTCCCACGCAGCCGTTTCATTATTACTACAACAAAACACGCCTCGCGTAATATCATGAGGAAATTAGAGAGCATGTAATTATAAGTGAATCATAAAATAGTACCAAGCAATTTTAAAGTATTTCAAATTAATAATGTAATAATTGGTTTAACAAGCTAGTAATTACAGTATTGATATCGAGGGTTTTTGCACCACCCGGATTAATAATTCTTTTTTTTTTTCAAACATTGCCCATTTCAGGCCACGTTACAGTGTGCAATGTAACTTACAACACCGAGCAATAAAGTCACTAAAGTATTTTCCTTTACATTACAAAATATTTATTACTCGAGATAAATTAATAAATACGGAATGAAATTAATAACTCTAAAAAGTTTACGACTTTTATAGAAATTGTAAGGGTTGAAAACTAAATTAAATTACTACTCTACCGAAAACTGATAAACAAGAATACGGCTGATATATGACTTCTTGATCATTTCAAATCTCCAATGTTTTCATCAGTAGCTATTTAAATATGAAAATTAATTTAGGCACAATTTCAAAATTAATTTGTTATAAAATATATATTAATTATTCTCTTATTATTATGGAGAATAATGGAAATTACATTAGAATATATAAACTTAATTTTTTTTTCGAAAGATCTCTCGACGTTTCAGTGTATTTTGTTCATACAATAAATAAAAAATTAGGCTACCCTGTGGTAAATTAATCTTTTTGTATTTTGAGCAGATTCGTCTAACACTTCCCTTACGTAAAGAGAGTTAACGAGCAGTGGGAAAATATTAATAATTATATCGTACAATGTTCAGGTATATTTCTTGCTCGCTCGAATATTTAAGACGTTTCGTCCAGATTTGTGGAGTATTTCAGGTACATAAATATCAATTTCCAACACACGTCAGCTTATATTATATTAAAAATGTATACATCTGAATAGACAAAATTTCGTTTGCATATAAAATGAACAGAATATGAATTAAATTATTAAAATAATTAAATTAAATCAGCGTCCAGGAATTACACGACGTTTCGTCGTCACATTTCGGAATTCCTCAAGTAATGAAGCTGCCTTTTGTAAGCAGCCAAGGTTTGGATCATAATACTTTTTTTTCTTTCATAAAATATTTCAAAATTTAACCTTTCCTGAGGATATCCCAAACGTGGTGTTAATGTATTTAAAAACTGAGCAACGACTTGGTTTTACAGGCACAGGTTTTTTCAACAAACTATCGACGTTTCGTTACCACATTTGGGATGTCTTCATGTAGTGAAGCTGCCTTTTGTAGGCAGTTATGTTTGGATTTTTACACATTTTTTACCCCCGCATAAAAATTCAAAATTTAACATTGGCCGAGGAAGTCCCAAATGTGGTGTCAAAACGTCAATGAAACTAATTAAAGACTGTGTAACGACCCGGTTTTTCAGGAACATGGTTTTTCATCTACTGTAATCGACGTTTCGTTACCACGTTTGGAATTTCCTCAGGTAGTGAATGTGCCTTGTGTAGACAGCCATAGCTTTGGTTTTTTACACATTTAGCATCTTTTATCTCTCATAAAAAAATTTCGAAGATTAACATTACCACAAACGTGGTGACGAACCGTTGATGAAACTAATTAATACTGTGGCTGTAAAATATTTGTATGTTAAGTTCTTTCGTTTAATTATTCGAGAAACGGACGTTAATCGATTTCTTCTTTTTCCTCTTTGACTCTACAGCCCGTTGACGGCCTTGGCCAGTACTTACAAAAATTTTCAAATTGGTTAGATGTGTGGAAAACATCTGGATGCTGTACTGGAATATTGAGAAGTGTGACACATTTTGCCCTTTCACATACGACACATGCAATCATTGAAATGTGTCAGTATTGTATATCTGAATTAAAAATGAAATATTTTTGACTGGTAAAGTCCAAACTGATTCACTGGAGGAAAGGTTTGGTAAATATAGATACTTGGCTGGCTGTCAATAACATGTATCTATTAGGCAAATATTTGAATGTGAAACAAAATTGAGAATACAAAACTCAATTGATTTAAATATGTGGTCCAAAACATATGGAAAAGTCACCATTGACTCATTTGATTTTGATCAATCTTGGGAAGAGCTGAAGGAAAAATGTGATTCTAGTTTAAAAGTGGTGATGAATGAAAGTGATCTTATTCATGAAAAAGATGTAATGCCTGTATTGACTTTTCTTGCTGGTTACTGTGTTCACTCCATTTATAAACATTTCAAGTGTGAATCGTGCAAAAATGAGTTCAGGGTTAGTAAGGAACTTGTAGCAGATAGTAAAATGTATAAACTTGTGAGTGAACTTGATAAGGGTAACTTAAAATTTCCCCATGAAGATGTTGTACTCGTGGTACTCTAAACTTATCTAGTAAGTTAATTAGTGAAAGAGAATTAGAATTTCTACAGTTAAAAAATCAAAGACTAGCTGTGACACATACCACACATGAAATATTAAGACGTAAAGAGTTTTGTTCCCTTGATGTTGAACACACTGTGAAACATAAATTGTGGGTAGCAGCTAACATTCTGCTGGCAAAGACAGGCATGAAACGAAAACTGGAGACTTTAAAACTGTAAAACTATACTGACATATTCAATGTTTAATTTGTAATAGTAAAATATTATATTATTATTTTGTATATCCTTTAATTCAATTTTATATGCAAATTTGTTTGCTTTTAAAGAATAAAATGATGTTACTCTACCGGGGCGACTGCGGTCAGTCATCTTGCATGACACATTCCGAATTTGGAGTGACACGTGGCCAGCGTATCTATCCTTCAGCAGTCTTAATCCCGGTTACGCAATTTGATAAATCGACAAGTAAAACAAAGGTTATAAATATTAATTAAACTGCTGATCACACTGTGGGTAATGCGGAGGGCACAGAGCTGACATAGACAACATCCCCGGGTGAACGTTACAATTCATAATAAGGTAATTCTGTTTACTCATGAACAGGCAGAGTTTCTACGTGAGTTACTCGTGTTTCATTAGCTACTCTATCTTTGCCCTTTGCAGAGCAAACAAGAGCTACACATGAAAGTCTTGAACTGTAATAAATACATAATTCCTCGGCTAACGCGTGCAAGCTTCACACACGCTCTGATGCTCCGCACAAAATTTGCCTGTGCGTGAGCTTTGAGCGACAGAAACACTAACCGCACCTAAAGGTCGGTAGCACCTTCCTCCCACCTTTCTTGCCAAATGTGTTAATTACCGTCTCGGCGACCCTACCAATTACAGTCGCGGAAGCTCTCTCAACCGGATGAAAAATGTGATGTAATCACGAAACCAATCCCCCGGGCTCCTAATAAATAACTAATTAAGGTAACCCTCCCAGGGTCTAGACGCCTTCACAGCCGCTCTCGCTGACCACGCAACAAGATATCATACTCCTGGCAACAATGGGAAGGCGCACAGATTAATTACCTGCAAACGAGGCACCTGTCTTTCATCCCAGCGAAGCGCTAACGAACTCTATTCTCCTTCGTCTTCTATTTTCATGACGGAGGGACACTTTAGTAGTGACCAGCGACGCCTCTTTACGTAAAACTACCCGGGTACTTAGCCCCATACAACATTTAATGTTATGAGACCTCCTTGGTTCTAAAAATTATTTTAGAAACATTAAATGATTTTAATTAGTTCAACCGTCGTTCCAACACCACGTTTCCCCTGACGCAGGTAATATTAAAATTTGAAATATTTTATTGATGTAGTAATATTCAGTCTTCAATTCTAACATATCTTGCCCAAGCCTTTTCATATCCGCAATCCCTAATATTTTAGAAACATTAAATGATTTTAATTAGTTCAACCGTCGTTCCAACACCACGTTTCCCCAAACGCAGATAATATTAAAATTTGAAATATTTTATTGTTGTAGTAATATTCAGTCTTCAATTCTAACATATCTTGCCCAAGCCTTTTCATATCCGCAATCCCTAATCTGCTTAGTGAATTTCATCCTTTCCACCCTCTTCTGTTCTTACCCCAGACACTTACCTGTAACGCTAATGTTACAAGACCCTCATGTCTTAAAACGTGGCCTATTAATCTATCCCTTCTCTTGGTCAACGTCCTCCATATTGTCCGCTCTTCTCCGTATTCTGTTTAATACTTCACCGTTAGTGATTCTATCCACCCATCTGCCTTTCAGCGTTCGCCTATAGCACCACATTTCAAAGGCTTCTATTCTTTTCCTTTCCCCAGCTCCTATCGACTACGTTTCGCACCTGTATGACGCCAAAATCCATACCAACATTTTTAACAACGATTTCCTAAAATTCACACCTATGTTACTCGTAAGTAAATTCCTCTCTTTCACGATAACCTTCTTTTCCTGTGCTATTCTACTCTAGTTATTACGCTTCCCAAGTAGCAGAATTCCTTAACTTCCGTCAAAATATCCCGTCCCAATCTAACACCCATTTTTATTCCACTGTTTCCCAAAATACACTGCATTACCTTGGTTTTCCCTCTATTAATCCGCATATTGAACTCTTTCTCGAGGACCCCGTTCATGACATTTATTATGGTTTTCAAGTCTTCTTCTGATTCCCCTAATACTACAATATCATCGGCAAAGCGTGAAGTTTTTCTTCTCCTTGCAGTATGATTCATTTTCCATATTCCGTTCTAACATTCTTCATCACCTGTTCTATATATAAGTTAAACAGATACAAATTAAATTTTAAGAACAAGCGACGCATAAAGGTAGTTTTGTTGAAAGGGTTGTTTCGGTACTTTAATTATGATGGAACGTTTTGAAAAAGGCGCCTCTTAATATTTGTTTCTTTATTTACGCGAAATGAATTAGTAATAATTTATTCGACTGTTAGGTGAATTCCAATGAATAGATTAATTAACTACGGTGTCTTATGGTAGAATGTTTGTATTTGGGAAACTATTTCCAACTCTGGCATTCTAAAGATCTTCATCGCGAAAAATCTGACGTTATCGTTTCGACTTCGTGTCTTCAAACACGTCACTGTCACAGTCACCTTCAGAACTATGCAAATTACAAGAAGGTTAGCAAGTAATTGTCTTATTAACTGATACATTTTTAAGAAGTATCAGTTTTGCATGCGCCCCATATTAATTAAATATTTTCGAGAAAAATGGCGCTGATGCAGGAGGACACGCAGCCAGGATAGAGAATTGTTATTTGATCGATCGCAGTGAGTGGTCGCAATTAAAGTCTTGGAGAAGCAACGGGACCAATATAAAACTATATCTAACAAAGGTTCAGTCTAATTGGGAGTAGCTTCGCAATCGATGTACGTGAGTGGACTAATTGCCTGCTCAAATTCGCCCGACATCAGCGACGCCGATGTAGGCCTGTGTGTGAAACGCCAGCCAAACTCGGTTAACAATTATTATCAAAAAATGGAAGAACAGTATTTTGATCATGAAACTGCTTGACGTTTCGTATTGTATGATATTTGCGTATTTTGTGTGAAAGCGAAAAGTAAACGAAATCGAGAATTTCAAATTGCAGATTTCCTTCAGAAAATTTACAGACCAAGCCCATGTGGCACGGAGAAAAAAATTTCATGAAGCTGATTGGCAACGGTAACACGACTTTTGGAGAACGTCATGCATATGCGTGTCATTGGCAAGTTCAGGTTTACAATCGTAAAATGTTAGAGTGGATCAGAGAAGGACGGGAAAAAAGATTACTTCATAATTTTGCGGAGGCGGAATATTCAAATTGTTTGATATAAACTATTGTAAATAATGTGGGTGGATTAAAAATATAGCATAATGGTAACACAACTACATGCGGAATTTCGCCGTACGGAATCAAAGGCGTGAGGAAAGTGATAGGTAATAAAACTCCGACAGGAGTCTTTTGAGATTCAACGGCATCGGATGGTGAGCGGAGATGTTTTCCCCCAAAACGTCGATAAAGTGGGGTAAATGGCTCCTCCCAGAGAGGACAGATAATAATTTTTATTGGAGAGGATCATGCCCTGGCACCACTAAATAATGAAGTGAAGACAAAGCATTAAAACCCCAGGTAAAATGAGTTTTGAGACATTAAGACAGGACTTGAAGAAATACTAAGATTGGACATTGCGATTGGCCTTTAAGAGTAGACAGTTAATTTTTAATTTATAGAAAAACTTGTGTAAGTTAACATTTAGTATGGACAATAAGAAATTTGAGATTGTCCTGACCTTTTTCGGGGCACCAAGGTACTTATTATTGTTCAACGCGGAAGTTCAGATGGGTCCAGTGACAAGTTCCATGCCACGCTGAGAAGAAAGACTAATTACACAGTTTGTAACTTTTTGCTGTTTTCCCGGCATTGCCATTTCCAAGTAGGATTTGTGTTTGTGTTCTGCTGCATGAGAAAGCTCCTTCAGATTACCCGAAGAATAGAAATCATGTCTCTAGCAATATATTTAATGTGTGTAAATAGTGTAAGAGTGTTAATCATTAAAAAACGGCTTGTAACTTCAAAGGGATCACATTAGAGTGCATTATCATTAATAATTTAAATTTAATATTATTCACATTTTCATAACAATTCTTCATAGTAAAAAAGTTATCTCCTATATCTATTTCAATTATTATCCATATAATATTGTCATTTATACTTCTTTATCTATAGAATAGTTATTTAATATTATTTTCCTGGTTTGTTTAATCATCATAATACCTTGATTGAATTATTTCTGTAACGATGCTGATGAAATGGACCTAAGGTCGTGATCCCACGTTGAAGCCTTGCATATTGTTATCACACCAAATTCGACGTCTTCATGACCTTGTCTAACTGAGGCAGGTAATTTACCATTCGCTTTTTTATATTATATTTACACATTTACTTAATCTCTTTTGCAGTTGTTTTGGAGCTTTAAGTGAAAACAGTTGCTCCTGCAAATATCAGTGACTGTTTTAAGAGTGCTCACCCTTTGTGTCTCTTCCGCAACTGAGTCCAAAATGTTATCCTATCTCCCTCTCAAAAATTCCCAGGGTGGGTATTTTTAAACGCCACCCATTTCGGGGTCTACACGAGTAATTACAGGTCCACATTAATATCGCCTGAGTGAACACTGGAATTTTAGGAATTTTCAGCCCCTTTGTCGTGGTCCACCTTACCATGCCAAGACCTCATTCCCAATTCTCAAATTGAAGTTGTAGCGCCTGGAGAAGAAGAAGGCAGTATTTCTAATCGAACTAAATTAGTCTTAGGGCTGTAACAGTTGACTATTGTTAAATGGAAGTGTACGTAGAAGTGAGTGAAAAATACAAGTTTATTCTCCCTGAATATTCGGGCACATCCGAACTCACCTTACCATCATTCCAGCAGACCACATCCTCATGTATCCTCCAATCAGTTTACCGCCTGTCAACCCTCACCTACCCACGTCGTATGCCTCTGAGATACACACACGCACAAACCTAATCCTCCTACCAAAGTAGGCTAACCAAACCTTCACGTTTCACTATATTAAATTTGTAAATTCATTATTTTAATATTTTGTGTACTAGAAAAATTATTGTATTAACTGATAACCGTAAAGATTAAAGTTTTTTATATGAATAAAATATACACGAGAGCTATTTCTGCGTAATATTGTAATACTGACGCTAAATATGGTGTCGCATTCCTACCCCTTATAGGAAATAAATGGAAAGTGCGATGAATTTAATTTCTCTACAACAAGGGACTGTGGAAGGCTGAGCCTTCATATCATGTCAAGTTCGATAGTGCGTTGTGTGGCCAACCAGCCCCGATGATATCTATATGCGTGGGAGACGCCTGTGGAACCCGAGAGCTCTGCCTGGCAACGCCGTGGGGCCCATTACCCCTAATTTCGTAGCACCGCGTGGCAGTATGCAAACACGCCTCTAATAGCGCGATTGCACTCGCAAGTGATAGCCGGGGACTTTTTCGCCCGAGGTCGACTCGCCAGCCATTGTGCGGTTTCTTGGGGGCGCCACGACAGCTGTTGTCCCATTTAGTCTGGGCGCGTGCCGTGCCACTGCAGGGGCAGATGGTTCCCTGCTCCTGTGTTTGCTTATCAGATAGACTGCGCGCAGTCACAATTGCTTGGAGTGGCCTCCATCAAAACTTAACAATAACAGCTTATGTAAAACATGTCGGCTTAGGACAGTCGCCACATAACTTTTGTTTTCATATAATTACTCTATAGAGACGTCGTCGTCGTCCCTCATTTCAGGTTTTAACATCCCTTGCTTACTGTTTTACCACTCTGATAAGAGTTACATTTAGATTTATCTGCATCCTCTTCAAGCTAGTGTCCAGACAATTAAAACACCTTTCTCACCGACGCCACTCAAATATATAATTAATAACCTTTGAAAGTAGCATGCCATATCAGCTTCTATTCATAATTAATACATGGTAACGCCTTAAAGATGCATATAATAATCTATACCAATAAATAAAATTGCAGTATCCGTCTGTCTGTATCTCTGTTTGTCTTGAATAGCCTCCGAAATGGCTCAACGGATTTCAATGAAAATTTGAGGTTTTTAAAACAGGAGATTTAATTTAAATATTTAAATCTATCTTCGTATACATGTATTGAAGTCTCCAAAAACTGAATGCGGATCTGTTTATGCTCCGAAACGGCTTAATGGTTTTCAATGAAAATTTGAGGTTTTTAAAACAGGAGATTTAATTTAAATTTACCTTCGTATACATGTATTGAAGTCTCCAAATATTGAATGCGGGTTGTCTGTACTCTTGATCTGTTTATGCTCCGAAACGGCTTAATGGTTTTCAATGAAAATTTCAGGGATTGAAACAGGAATTTTAACTTAAACTTTCATGTATGTTTCGTTTCGATATCTTACAGAATTCAGAACATATTGATGAATTTATAAATCCATTTAATTGCCACGTGAAAGGCGGCGTGAAAACCAACTGCGAGTTATAAGTCCTTTACCATTCAACCCTCTGACTTGTTATAAGCGTCATTTTAGCAGAATGAGTGAGAGAGAGTAGGAAGAAGATCATTCCATCTATTGTTGTAGTGGGACGCCCGCCGTAATTAACCTACTGTTGGCAGGGATCTGACTCCCTGAGAAATAATAAATCTCTTTGGATTGTCAATACGATGTATACGTAAATTGGTTTTATTTGTCGCGTCAGGTAAATTTTAATATTTAGTTATTGTTCATTTTTATTGGCTCCGACAGCGGGACCCGTTCAAAACCAACTGCGAGTTATAAGGTTTGCCCTGAAGCGCTCCTAAAAAAATGATACCGTGCTTTTTATAAATTGAATGAATTCAACTTCAACAAAAGTCTGTTGTTTCGTTTTTAGGGCAAAAAAAGAACTATTTACGCGCAAACGAAGTCGCTGATAAATAAAGAATGACTTTCCCCCGTTTATAGTCGCTATTAACCACTTGCGATCAAGAAATAATAATTCTCTGTCACACGGCACTCGACTGTATATTACACGCGCCGATGCTCGTAGTTTCACCACTGTCCTTTTTGGAATACGTCCCTCTCCTCGAATACTGTACACCATCCAAGTCTGTGTAAACTTGAAAGTTTTAACGAACTTCTGCCCCGATTCTCCACTAACTTTTCCTCGCCGCGATAACTAACAATCTCTCTATTCTCAAAATAAACATTCAATTTCCCCTCTCGCTCGCCTCCTACTTCGGCGTTAAGTAACTGTGAACTATCGATATTCTTTTCCACTATGTATCCTCTTTCTAGGAACTGAAATGAACTGCTGAACGTTCTGCGAGTCTTTATTGTGCAAAACATTTCCTTAACTGTTACAGGTAATTATCGAGTACATTGAGACCTTCTATCTGATTCGCCATTATAAAGATTATAATTGGCCAGATACAGTCAATATTTAAAATAATTAACAGTACAACGTTTCCTCTGCGAATCGGCAGACCTTCTCAAGTGCAACTTTAATTAAAATCTAATGTAAACCTCCGGGAAAATACCATTTGTAGAAAGCAAAGTGTAATGTCCCAGCCAAATATTACGACTTAATTACTATTTACGTATCGGCGGTTTGTTAGAATCAAACACTGATGACGTCATCACGTCGCATATCAGAAATTTTTTATCTCCTCTTTCCTCAGGGGTTGAAATGCGTTGTCCTTTCCCCCGCCAATCAAATAACTTGATAAACTACAAATGAGTAAAGTTGACCATTAAACAATACATTTAATTACTATTTATTTACGTATTTGCGGCTCGTTAGAAACAAGCACTGATGACGTCATCGTGTAGCTTATCCGAAATATTTTATCTCCCCTTTCCTCACGGGTTGAAATGCGTTGTCCCCCCTCCCCTCTCCAAACTACAAATGAATAAAGTTTACGTACCTTTAAACAATATATTGAAACAGAATTACACTTTCTCACGCCACAATACCCACAAGTTTATCAATTAACAGGTTTTTTTTGCCAATTTTATGAAACAGTAATAATCCAATCGTGGTGCTCAGTCGTCTCCAATCAGAATATTTCTCTCTCAGGGTCTCTCCTTAACAAATCGTTTCCTTTATAATCTTTTCCGTGCATCAACCGAAAATAATTTCAATCTAGAGTGAACAGAGATCTCGCTCTCCTCTCTCCAAAGATAATATTTCTCTTCTTGGCAGTTTTCATCAAGAGTCTTTATACTTGTAGTGTCACACTACACAAGGATCTTAAGTGAAAAGTGTAAGAGGCCAGAGATTTTGCTTAATGCATCAATGGCAATTTATACATTTAGACTTGAAATTGTGATGTCTGGTGTTAAATAATTTCTAGAGATAATTCTGGCGTTATAGTTAGGTACAAGGTCAAGCATTATGACTCTAGTCAAGGAAGAATTATAACAATAAATGTACAAAGTGAACAGAGTGTATAATCCCCTTCATTTAAGTTAATATTCCTTGACTTCGTGTCCTTGGCTTCTTATAAGAGACATTTTTTCCAGTCGTCTGCTTTAGTTTCTAATTAAACGTCTACTTGAGGAAATGGGATGCGCCATATATTAGATCAAATAACAAATGATTATAAAAGAAAAATTAAATAAGATACATTTAACTACCAAAATGTTGTTAAATATGTAATTAGAGTTAACAAGACTTGGTATAAAATATTAGCCGTAGTGAAAATAGGAGGTGGCGGAAATAGTCGCGTGTTCGGAGAAGTTGTAGAAAAGCAGTACCGGCGGGGAAGTAGAGTGAGAAAAGATAGTTGATTAAGGTATTTGAGACAGAATCGCCACATTATACACTACAATGATTGGTAAGATAACCTAAGTAATATATAACACCGAAATAGAAAAAAACTCAATTTGATACAAAACAAGAAGACGAATTGATATTGTCTGAACAATTCAACATTTCTTTGGGTCCCCCAAATATGTTATAACAGACAGATAAACTGTCACACCTCTCTCCTGGACCGGTGAACCCAGGAACTGGAGAGAAACATAAACATTAATCATATAACAATCAAGAACAAACATCTCGACCCTTACGCATCAAACAAGTGGTACAAGTAGAAAAAAAATACACGAGACGGAGCCAACTTAAACCTTCAGCTCCTGGACACCGGATATTGAGGGACATCGGAATTCCGGAGCTATAAATATAACCTGTGCTAGAGAAGTGGAGACTCAGAAAGGAACATTGAAAGGCTGTCCCCTGCTTCCTAAGGGAAGCTCTGGAGACAAGAATAGGGCGAAGGTTGACCTCCTGCGTCTCCACGCAGTATTACTGGTAGAACTTATGTAAGGAGAGCGATCTGCTATAATACACAGTCTGATCTACAGACCCCCTGCAGGCAAATGCTTCCAATTTGATATAATAAATACATAAAAATAGCATAACTAAACTAAATAAAAATTGTATAATCTTAGTTTGTAAATACAGTGTATAAGGATGCAGCTACTACTTAATATAATTTTCATCTCGCTTAATATTAGAGTACCCGTTCTTTCTTCCCTTCTGCATACATCCAGCCTAATAATATTCTCCAGCTGTGATCTAACAGAAATTTCCTTTCATCTTCCCCCTCCCTTCGTCCTATACCCCTCTAATCCTATCTCTAGTTTTTAGTTAGTTAGTTAATTAGTTAGTATTACTGTAAAAAATAATAAAGGAAGAATTTTTGTAATTTTGTGAAGATAAGTCTTGTTGTAAATGTACTAGAAAACAGGTCAATTATGTTCTAAATAATTAATAAAAAGATCTACATAATATATCAAGATTCAAATGTTAGGATTTGTTAAAGACATAGAACACCCGGGTGAGCTTAAAATGGAACGCTCGGAAGGAGACTCGCGAGTTTCACAAGCTGGTTACATCGGCGCAGAACAAACTAGTCGCTGTTCTACTCTCTTGCAAAACGCGTTTGCATATTCGCCTGACGAGGAACATTAGTGCGGGTCACGCGACAGCTACTAAGCCCAAGAATTACGACTAGAATTTGCTGGTGTAGAGACTTAAGCGACTTTGCACTAAATTATACCTACGATCAACTACCTTTATTTTAGGACGTCAGAAAAGCGTATTTAACACGAAATCACCTTCGATAACTACAGAAAATGTGAAACGAAAATTATTACTGGTCGACTTGGTCTGTGAAACACTTTTACAGGATGACAGACGTCAACCAACCAGGAAGCGATTAATAAATTTGGCTGGTTGATGCTGAGGCCGGTTTCCACCAATCGGGGAAACCGTAATAAAACATGGAGAACGGAGAGAAACTAGCATCAGACCACTCTAAGAACTGAGAACTAGACCAACAACAACACATGATAACTTTTTGAAATTTTTAAAAATTATATATATATATATACATTCAGTTAAACTGGAAGCCTCTGTTCAGCAATAAGTCGTGCGCTCAATTCCTTCTGTAAAATGTCGAAAACGTAAAAGTAGGACTCTTCGTAAAACATTGGGGAGAAGAGAATAAATTCTCTGTAGTATTTCAAAAGTCACAGGAATCTAATAACCCAATAAGACAGGGAAGTGGATAAATTTGTAAATAAGAAAATTTAAATTATTGGAATGTTAATTTTGACGAAGCATTAGATTTCGTTTGGTTACCTACAGCGACAGATTTATCTAATTCTTATTCCGTTGATTAAACAAGTTATGGAGTTACGTATAACATTTAAAATGCATTTTGTTAAAGTTTATTAAGTGATTTATGTGAATGTGAAATTGACTGGAATAGCTGTACAAGGTTTTCGCTACCTGTTGGTGCCGAATATGGCGACTATTTGTTTACATTCTGATAGTCTGTACTTGATTTTATACCAAGAGATTTGTTTCTATTTTTTTCGTGCTAATTTAAATAAATAGTGTAGTGGAGTATAAAATAAAAGGGGAAAAGTATAATTTTATTCCAAGAGCAATCAACTAAGAATAAATTGAGAGATTAATTTCTGTGGTGACGTCCCGATGACGGATTGCTTAGATGGTCTTGAAGTTAAAAAAGGATTAAATTACAGCAAAGCTATTTGTGCAACATAATCAGTATTTGAGGAATGTCACCCACCTTCCTCTCCGCCCGCTCGCTCGTAATTGTTAACGAAAATTACACGGTGCCGGAATTGCTGCAGAAATCCGTGCACGCGAATGTGCTTGGAGCGCCCTGAATGGTAACAGCGGCACATTAACAATTTAGCATCGGTGGCATCATTTAAGTGCCCTCGAGGAATTACAACTCACGCCACGACCGCAAACCTGGCGTTTCGGCAGATTACCGCGTGGCCCCTAATCGATGAGTTGCATAATGGGCCATCCAAATCATTAACACGGCCAGTTCAATTATTAGCAAATAATTCACTTAGGCGGAAGAATAACAGTGTTTCATCTGCGCCGCCAGAGAGGTTCTGTAACGAGCCAAAGCACGCGCGCCACGTGCTGCTAATCGCAGACATCTCGCTGCAGACATATTTGTCGATCCCGTCATTAGTACCAACCCAACGGAATATCGTGGAATGGAAACCAATATTCAGGCACCATCAACCTTTCACGTGGAGTCTGTTTACCAGATCTCTTCAGTAACGCATTAATAATGTACTATCATATAAAAATTCGTATTAACGCTTCGAATACTATATAATATCGGTGGTACTTTGTAACACGATACGATGCAACAGATTCATCTATCGTGATTGTATGTGACTTCCAGGATCACAAGACGTTACAAAGGATCAAAAGAGATTAAAACATATCATCGCAGAATACAAAAGGTATTGTGTAATAAATACACTTCCAATATTATGAGGCCTAGGATGGAATACGCTAAGTGGATTAGGGAGGATGTGGTAGTTATTCGGAAATGAAAATGCTTGCGCAAGATAGGTTGGCATGGAGGGTTGCATCAGACCAGTCTTGCGACTGATTATCACAATATTTCCACCGTAGTACAGCTATTCTAGATATTCCTTCCATCTTTCCACCTTTTCTTATTAATCCAAAAATGGCTTCCCATCCACTCTCCTGGTGTTTCTCTTCCCTCCGAATGTTTTTTTGGTTTTCCTATAAGCTGCGCCTATTTTCCCTTTCACTACGAAATCTTCAACCGCTTTGCTTGACTCTTCGAGCCAAGCCTCTTTGGCTGTTTTACATTTTAGTTTATAATGAAATTGAAAATTTTATAAAATCCCATTAAGTGGAAACGAAATCATTTAATTCAAATTAAATTATTCTACTTCTGGCTTTTGGCCATTATTAATAATTTACTTATATAGTTTTACGGACTACTGTTAATCTTACACTGACAAAATAGACTCACATAATTATATTAATTGAAAAAGGAATTAAATTTATAATATATAATAAAATATTTTGTATACGTATATAAAATGCACTCTAAATTTCTTAAATAAATACATGTGTGTGATAAAAGATTCTACTGCACTTAGCTAATACAATTTTTCCTACTAAACACTGGACCTTTTTGTCTTTAAACCAATTAAAATCAGTTAACTGTATTGCTGAAGTTACGAAAGCAATCTCAAGGCTGGTACGCCTATTTTGACGTTTGTTGCATTCATGGGGACTATGTATGTATATAAATGATCGTTTAAAGGTTTTGC
Source organism: Eucriotettix oculatus (assembly GCA_034510155.1). Classification (NCBI taxonomy): domain Eukaryota; kingdom Metazoa; phylum Arthropoda; class Insecta; order Orthoptera; family Tetrigidae; genus Eucriotettix; species Eucriotettix oculatus. The sequence goes on from CM067378.1 coordinate 102,844,858, forward strand.
TCCCTTCCTAGATAGAGTATTTACGTTTAATAATGTGTCGTGGCGTCTGCTAGCTTGGCGGTGAAGATGCACGTAATGTCTCGGCGGGTGTAGATCATCTGGTCGACGTTCTCGTAGGTCATTCTAAAATTCTCCATACTCAGACTGCACTGCTTCTTCCATTTACTGTCATTTTCATATTAATCACCGCGAATCCGTTTGTGCGCCTTTAAAATACCTTACTAAGAAGTACTTCGATAGGTCGACCTCCCCGTAACTTGTGGACTGTCCCCAGTTTTGTAACGTACGTCTGAGTACGCATGGACAGGTAAAAGACCCCAACATCTGCCAAACTTCCAGCATTAAAATTCTTTCCCACACATAATGAAGATATTATGTTTACCAAAATTTCTGCTATCTAAAAGGAATTATAACGTAAAATATAGATTCATGATAAATTAAAGTAGCGTACTATCGTGGGTTTTTTCACGTGTATAGCTGTTTCAGTTCTGCAGTAATTGGAAACAACAGAGAAAGAATACTGAGGACTGCTAACGTAATCGATGTCGAATCATAAAGAGCAACCGTCCGGTACAATAACGTATCTTATACAAATAATGGTACAATATTGAAGATTGCTACCATTAGTAAAACGAGCAAATATTCGCTGTCTGCGGAAAGCTTGAATAGGACCTGAATAGGAACAGCTGAATAAGTAGACTACCAGTCCTGAACTTTGTGCAAAAAGGAAAAAAAAAATTCTATTGTCACACAGGACAACAGCTTTGCAAGGGCACAGAAAATTTTTCAATAGTTGTACAGTGTTGTGATATATGTACGTCACGATCAATCTTTGATTCATTCCTTCATTAGGTTGCAGAAAAATGGCTTCTTTCTTATCCACTGTTAATATATTAGACATTGTTTCTCTTGTAACAGGCGTGAAAGGCATTAATTATAATCAAAATTATTTTATATCGTATCAAATACTTTTATATTTACTGATTTAAGGTCTTGGAGCGACAGACAATAAAATAAATTTAATAATGCAACACCATTAAATAAATATTTCTGACAAGAGTTAAGTATTAATACATCTTCTGCAACTCTTATTATTTTATATAAGAGTTAATAATAGAAGGAAGCTACATTTTACTTTTCTATTTGTATTAATTATAATGTAACCGCTGACGTAAGTAGTAAGCAATAATAATTTGGTGACTTATTGATCATTATTGTTGTTCGGACGTCACACAACTATCTTAATTTTTAAATAAATATTTTTGGTTTTTGGACTATTTTTAGGTAATAAGTTTAAGATTTAATTAAGAATAAGTAATTAATTAACATAAAATGGTTTAGTTTAATACATTTAAGAAAACAACTTTCCGTATCCCTACCATGGTTGGGAGACTTCGTCACCTGACCCCATCTACTCCAATTGAAGTAAAATCTTAGTTCGCGGCGGTCAGTAATTCCGCTGGAGGGAGAAACGGTCCTTCAGACTTTCCCCAGGGTGAGAGTCCGGTCAAATATACTTTCCCCAGGGACGTCGTTAATCCCTCACGGCTACGATTTCACGCTTCTCGGGTCCTTTCCTTATCTCGACTGACTGCGCCGTATGCTCTTCAAAGAGATTCTGTCGTCTCGCTCGACCCACTTCCGTCCCTAAATTTTAATTATTGATTTCATTTTTAATTATTGGGCAACGTCTTAATTCATTACACAATAATAATGTTAAAGTAAAGGATCGTTACAACGGCATTAAAATATTTTATTCAACAACGTATCCGTACATCAGACTGTAATGACTTTGTCATCAGGATTGCTATGAATTTTTTTTTCTGTTTATCGAAGATTATGTATTTTGGCTTAAAAATTCAGTAAAAAGTAAAATCTGGGATTTACAAGTGAATATATAATAATTTAAATCCAATTTAATAAAATTTAACTGTTAAAATTTTAAGAATAAATATATGCGAAAGGAAGGAATTAATTTTCACCAGGGATGTTTTACATGACTGGCTGTGCACATTAGTAGTAGTAGTAGTAATTTGCGCATGACAAACTAAATGCCAGGTTTTACGAGTCTAAATGAATCATCTTGTGAGTAATCTAGCCCCGTGGGTAGTCACTGCACGCGATCTGCGGTTCAAATCTCTCCCGAGCCATGTTTAGAGCTTGTTTTCTGACTCAGGATGGAAATATCAGTCTCTATTAATATTGGCAAAGGTTAGTCACGTGTCTCACGAAGGTGGTGCAGCACGTGGACTAACAACCGAATAGCCGTTACTTCCATATCTGTCGCCGTAAAAGGGTTCCCTCAACGCTACTTACTACGGTTAAATATGGCCGTGGTTTATTGGTGATATTGTAAATTAAATATTTCACAGAAAAATCGGATCGCATTTATCGTAACAATTCTAATGCTGATCCTGTTTCATAACAAATGAAAATGAACAGATCATTCAAATGGTAAATTCAGGCATCTAAAAACAGTAACAAACAGCTGACAAGAAGGTCTGCATGAAACCATTATTGTTACACTACCGTCGTTTCTGAGCATTGTATATTTTTTATTATATAATCCGGAACAAAACTATTTTTTACATTAGTTTCGATTTTAACTCTGCCTTCCTCAAATACGTATATTCAGTTAATTGAATTGTCCCATTAATAATCAAAGCATGGGGATACTCTTAAGTTTAATCTAGTAACTCATAATAGATACGACAGAATCCAACAAAATATAATTTTTAATGTTTATTTGGTACTTAATTGATTTTTGTTATATGTATTTTAGAAAGTACAACATATTTGGATGACTGAGGTCATTTATGTCGGAACGTCTCCTAATTTGGACAATTTTTATACATTTATGACCCTATAAGGATTATTTAATTTCATGACCCATGTACAAACTGTTAGTCTTATATAGATAAGTAAATCAATTAGTTAATTCTTTTTATGTGACCATATTGATCACATTTGAAACATTATGTAATTTTAATTACGTATAAATTAATTATGTATAAGTTTCTTTAAATTTGTTGTCAATCACATCGCCCAAAAAATTTTTTTCCCGATTTGAACAGAATTTAGTGTTCAGAATCTATGCCATGATTATCTTTATACACTTAAAGAAGTTTATTTAAAAAAAATTGATATTTTCAGTAGAATGTCTGGTACGAAATTTATTTTATCAAATCAAGGGTCATTCATATCTTCCCTCGAGGTTCTCTCGCGATTCATCTTCTGCTATATAAAAGACAAAGTTCGGAGATTTTCTCATAAAATATTCATTTCTTAAAAATCCTCTGAGCTTCACAGATTCTTATTATGTGAAATATTTAATGCCTTGATGAAAGCTAACTTCGCTGAGACGATCTGAAGTGACTGCGTGTTCTTCCCTCTTACATAGATTTATCTAAGGGTAAAAATGAGAAGAAGAAAAATAAAACTAGTCGCATTGATGGGAGAGTTTTGAATGAAATTAAATATTTAAATAGAACTTTCTATAAGTCTGTTTATAATAAGAGAAGGCATGCTTACATGTTGCTGACGCCGAACGCATAATTCACCAAATTATAATGTTTATGTGAGGTAGAAAGTATAAACACTACCGAGGGTAATGGTTTTGCAATTATATGTACTGTATAGACCATTTAATTTGAATAGGAATCTCTGAAATCAGTTTACATATGATTTTAGTTAATGAACTGTAGAACGAAACGTATGTTAATAGATTTTTTTACGTCTGTTTTATACAAAGGGAAATTAATGAAACGGCGTTTAATAGACAAGTTTTTATTACATAAACAAAGAAATAGCCAGTGATAGTGTGTGAAGTATTTGTTAACCCCTGCATTTGATTTGTTAATTTAATTTTTATTTAAAAATAGGCGAATCACTTTTAAAGTATAATTTTGTTTGGCATCTATCGTCTCATGTTGATTATTTCATTTCACAGATTTTTTTACCTTGAAGAGGGTAGAAATGGGTTCGTCGATTTATGTAATAAAAACCTGCCTGTAAAACGTATTACTTTAAATTCTACCATTTTTTTGACTTTTGGTCACTCATTGCGTTTAATAAATGATGTTAAGTCAGATAAATTTAGTTATTTTGTTTTGTCTGTAAACGCTCTTAAATTTATTTGATTTCATTATTATGGGAAAATTGTATTTATGGATTTTCTATTAACTTTATTTTTGTTTCTACTTATAATAATGTGCAAATATATATTTTTTGTTTTTTAATAAAATAATTTTTAACCAATTTACCGCCACCTTATATTATAAATAATTCAGTACTCCATCTTAAGTCAGAAAAAATGTAGTAGAATTGAATTAAATTTGGAATAAAGTAAGTATATAACTGGATTGTAAATATGCAAGGTCAAAATGAAATGTTCCATAATACGAACTAACATTAGAGATGACAGGAAGGTGGTTGATGACCATTACTTAGGTGCACAATGCGAATGCAGGTGCCTGAGCTTCAGCGCCACTCAACCATGGCCTAATGGGAAAGTTATGTTGATTAACTTTGTGAACTGCCTCGTCCTTCCCTGTTCAGAGTCAGGGAGGACAATAACAACAACAACACAATACAATAAGCAACATCCACAGCAGCAGCGGCAAAGTCCTTACAGGTTAAAATCCTGTTTGTATTAACAGTACGGGGGAGTGGAGTGGGGAAGGGAGGTGTGTGTGCGTGTGTGTGTCGAGGCAGTAAAACAGCAAATCCTGTATCTTGTTGTTAAACACAATGTTCTTACACATTTGCCATATACACACACAGAGCTAACACACAACGTACGCGACTCATAGGAATTTCAAACATAGGCTGTATTCAAGGCACAAAACAAAACTTCACGTGTTGTAATTACCTTAGGGAAAAACGACTGAATTCCATACAAAAATATATAAAAAACATAAAAAATATTTTGAGCTCCAGTAAATCCACAGTTTTATTATTAACGTGGTCTGGACATTAAATAAAACACTGGAGCTTAATCTGAATGAATATTATAAATAAAATAAATTCGTCCCTTCTTTGGGTGCATGCATTTTTTAATTAAAGTTAGCAAAACGTATTTAAATAACGCAGATTTCTTTCGAATATTAAGTTTAAAACAAACCACGTTTCAAACTATTTTTATGTTTTCTTCAGGTTTTCTTCCAAAAACAACATAAAAAATAATAATAGAATCACATTTGGAAGTCCAGCAATAGTGATCGAGAAAGTGTTACGTGTTTTCACTATTCATGGACTTCATATGTGGTTCTGTTGTTATGTATAAAATGCTGTTGTGGCAGGAAACCCTTAAGAAGGCATGAAAATATGCCGAAACGTTGTTTATTAATTAAATTTAAAGAATAGAGTCTGTAAAAGGTCATTAACTTTCTTAAAAATGTATACGTTAAATTTGTTTTAATTTAATGAAGGATTTTTAATATAAAAAGTAATGTATGATGCAACGTAAATAAATGATGTTATTAATTTTGATATATTTACTTAAAAAGCCATTGTAGAAATGTTATAAAATATTTTATTTTATTACATTAGAAATAATTTTTTTTATGTGAAATTTGAGTTGTCTGTGAAGGCGGATAATTTATTCTAAGTGTATGTCCGGATTTGCCTGTGGTGGAAACGCTCGCCTAGTGTAAAATGAGGTGCAATTCCCATGTTGGCTTGTCTTGGGGATTGGATGGCCACATGTTGGACCCTTGAGGGACGCCATCTGTCGTGTGACGTTTGCAGCGCGTGCACGTCTCTTCACTTTATCAAATCATCCAACGAGTGTCGCACATATCAACAGAGAAGAGAAGAGAAGGAGGAATAAAAAATGCGTATTTTATGCTACGTCGTAAGAAAGTGAGACTGTTTATTTCATTAGCACTCTAATGAGTTACGATTACTGAGACGCGTTTCAAAACACGACGTTGACGATGATGGAATTTGCATGTCTTTACGCTGAAGTAAAGTCGATACTTCGTTCCTCAAGGTTCAAATTATGATTTTCTTAGGGCATCTCTAAAGGAGAAACGCGTAAATAATATAAAATGACTTATAAAAGATAAATTAAAAATATTTTAACGGTAATAGCTGTCAGAATATTCTGAGATTATTTGAAGTGAAATTAGGTTAGACGTTTCAAAACATTCCTCATGATTTTTGACGTTCAATTAATGTTTTTGATAATTAATTATTATTTAATAATGACAAGTTTCAATTTCACGAAAATGGAAAACGAATAATAGAATTATTGTAATAAATAACTAAGTTGCCTAAAAGTTAGAGAAAATTTAGTAACTTATACAATAAAAGTTATCCATACCTAAATGACTATATGTTACATAATTATTAAATAATACAGTTGTGTAAGAAGTGTTTCCAAGTGCAGAAGCAGGAAGCTGTGGGCCTAGTTTAACCAGGAACTAGTTTCAACTAACTTCGGTCCCTAGATGAAAGCTGCTTAGTTGTGTGACCTAGAACTGAAGATGTGAGACATGCTGCGTGGGAATTAAGGTTGTGATTCGTTTTGTTTCATGTCGCAGGGAAGAAAATTTCTTTTCAGGGTTAAATAACGCTCTTTCATGAAAAAAAAATACAAAAGGTCAAATACTTTATTTATAAGCATTTGTACAATAAAATACGATTTTCCGTTAATAAACCTCACTATTTATTTATGAAAGTATCATCATTTAGTAAATAAATAAATTGAGAAATTAATATCATAATAACCCCCTCTAAAAACTTGAATAAGTTTGTAAATCAGGATAAATTGGTAATTCTATTCAACTGAAAAAAGTAATATCAACGTAACAAAACAACAAAATAGATATATACAATAGTTAAAATGAATATTTTAATTTTACTCAGTTACAAACTTAATATAATTAGTAGAAACAATTAAATAAAAATATGAATATGGAAATTCTAATAAATTTTGTAAGTCTATTTAAATGAAAACTTAATATATAACAATTGAAATAGTTAATAATTTATAAATATGAAACTTCAAATGAATTCTGTAATGCTATTCAATCAAAATGTTAATATAATTATTATAAAAAATCTACAAAATTTAAGAATATAAAAAATCTGATCTAGTTTTTAATTCTACTCAATGTAAATATTAATTATAAAAATCTACATGTTTATAAACATGAAAATTCTGATGAGCTTTGTAATTCTATACAATGTAACCATTTTAAATATTCTACAAAATTTAAGAATATGAAAATGCAAATGAACTTTGTAATTCCACACAATGTCATCATTATAACAATTCTACAAGATTTATAAACATGAATATTAAAATGAATTTTGTAATTCTACTCAATTTAATTTTATTCCTTCTATAAAACGTATAAATATTATTACTAAGAATTTTTTCTAATTTTAATTAATTACTAAATTAATATTATTGTAAGGTTTCTATAAATTTTATAAATACTGAAATTCAGATAATTTTACAGCTCCTCTGTATTAATATAATCATTACAAGAATTATAGAACTTTTATAAATCATAATCCTATGAAATTAATAAGTATAATAATTAAGATAAATTTTCTGATTCTACAAAATTGAAACGTAACTGACCCTTCTTTAAAATTTATAAATATAATTATTAATATTAATCTTCTAATTTTACTTACTTAAAAAATAATATCATTATAAGGTTTTTATAAATATTATTAAGATGAAAATTCAGGTGAATTTACAGCTATACTCAATTGATATAGTTATTAGAAGTTTTATAAAAATTTTATAAATATGAACGTGAAGATAATTTTTTAATTCCATTCAATTATAGTAAGAAATTAATATCAATCCATTGTAATAGTGGAAGAGCGTTGAATCTGGCGCGCCTCCCGCCTCACTGCTGCCATCAGGCAAATACAATAATACCAAGAAGAATGGTCATAATTAAATGTCTCCGACACTACCAGAGAACACGTTGGGAGTTGTGCTTGTGACGAATTGAACAACCCCACCCTATGAAAATGTCTCCTGCCAGAAAAATAAATTCGAGATTATTGGCCTGTTGCCCAAGAAATTAGTGACGAAATTATATACTACTTTAGTCCATCCCTTCTGTTGGTCAAAGTCCTCCATATTGTTCTCTCTTAGCGAGCATATTAATCCACGTTAAAAAATGAACGGCAAGTATGTGGGAAAAATAGATACATTAACACCGAGAGTCCCTCTACACAACAAGTAAGACAAGTTCTGTAAAGCAAAACATGGATGGCAATACTTTAGTAGAAATTATTTTTTTGTGATGACCGTTTTTATCTGTAAGAGAAAGTTGAATTAGAAAGAAATTGGCAGCACTTGTACAGCAAAATATCAGCCAATATAGCGTTAAATCATTACAATAAACTATTACCGGGATTAACGGATCATAAATTGACAATATTTTTATGTAATTTCATTATTCACTAATATTGTAAATTGGTATCATGATTGATATATTGTTATTTCAATTGAACACAATATGACGGTAAAGCGCCGAGAGCTTTGAGATTTAACTGCAAATCAAATTGGTTTTAAATTAAAACGTTTAAAAAAATTGTCATTATAAGTACAATTGAGGAAGGTTCACATAAAATATATTTTAATTAATAAATAATTATTAACAACGCTTGTCTGTTTAATATAAATAGAATCTTAAATTTAATATACGTGGCTAGTGCTACTTTTATATCGCTTGCTTTACCGTTAAGTATCAGAGTTCTGGTCACATGATTAATTAGTGATACAGCTGATTGAGATAAGAAATTTATTACCTTCACCGAATTAGTACCTAATTTTTATCATCGTCTATCTCCAACGAAATACGCACAACATTATGGATTCACTACTTTGCTTGGCTCTGCCATTATCTCTGACTTACTAGCGCGCACTCCCTGATAATTACTAACATTCCTGACTCTCCCACTGCTCAACGTCAACGCCATCTCATAACTGTCTTTCAACTATCTGTGATATTGCTTTCTCTGCCCCAATACAATCTTTTTTAAGCCGTCAGCCCTTATTTCATCTCTAAGGGAAGGAGAAATCTTAAAACCGGACCTGGAACTGTTCTTTCCAACTGAGCTCTCAGAATTGTCTCCCCCGGTCAGGTAGGAGTTTGCCCCCCAAGCATTATATAAACTTGTGTTCCAATTTCTCATTCGTAGAAGACTTCCATATTTCAAGTAGTCATCCCAGGTTCCATTCTCAGCAAGGTAAATAATATTTTATCCATCCTGATCCTTTAAATTCAATTTCCCTGTCTCCATGGCTGATATTAAACTGGAAACAATTATCCGGTTGTAGTTATTTCAGTTTCGTTTCTTGTGATTAGTTCACAGTCCGTGACAACAGCTGGAGAGTTCAATTCCCCTCTTGCACCACCATTCAAAGCTGTTTCCAATTTCCTGATTGGTTGGTGGAGAAGTTTTCCCTCACTGGCGACTTCCAGGAATTTGTCTACATGTGTATTATTTTTAACTGAAAGCTTATCCAGACACAACCTGTGCTCTTGCGTTTATTTAGTGCTGTGAAACCAAATTTATTGTTAGCTAAAAACTAAATAAAATGAGAAGTGTGCTATATCCTGGTCTTCGTAAATAGGACCAAAAAAGCGTGGAATGGTTTGCCTGCAAGACTGCTAGCGACTTTTCCGAATTGTGTAAAATCATTTAGGAACCGAATTAGGGACATGGTTTATCTTAAATTATTCAACATTAAAATTAATGTTAACGTATTTGTATATTCAAAATTAATAGTAGTGTTCATTTTTTAAAACTTGTAATCCTTTATTGGAATATTAAATGTATTTTGCCACTGGGTCCAGCCCATTGTAACGAAATAAATCTATCTATAAGTGAAAGTGCTGTAGTTAAACAGAGTAGGGATCTGAGGTCAAGGAAATTATTTATCACTTTACCTAAACGATTGAACGTGTTTGTTGTCATTTAAATTTTGATAGACTCTATCAGTTAATGGTGAAAGCCATTCAATACATTAGACCGGTGTTTAAGTTGTCATTTGTTGTTTGTTGACATGTTTATCACTTGTAATTGTCCACGACACAAAATTATCTAAATTTAAGTCCACAAAGATGGACGAAACACCGTGATTATATTGACTAAGTGGTAATTAAGCGTTTGACTGACAAGTTTGTCGATATTTCAAACTGTATCACATTGATCTACTTTGAATATTTTTTAACGATATGTTTTTTCTTAGGGTTCTGTGCAGCGTGAAAAGTTTGAGCGCCACTGGTGTAGTATATGTGAAATTTGGCAACGTGCATGGTGGCTTTTTCTTTGTTTCTGTTTTTTATTTGCGTGTGTGAGTGTGGGTGCGGACGGAGGATAACCGAGTCCTGGCTGAACGTTTGTTTTGCTGTATCGATGTGAACTGCCACATTCATCATTGATTGTGTCGGGAGAAAGGCTCTGCGTCATTGAAAAGCCCGGTGCGGTCATTACCCCTGTCCCTACTGAGTCACAACCGCCCGCATTCATCTCGCATAATATGTTCCAATTAACTGTCTGACGTATATTGACTTTTCTCCCCGCCAAATTGTGTATTATGCGTTATTGCGTCGCAAATTGACCGTTCCGCCAGGAAATATTCTCAAATTGGACTGGATTAATCAGTTTACAATCATTTCTTCCTCGGTATATATTTTTTTTTCAGGGGATCCGATAATTGACTTCATCATTTGTTTTCCCTCGTTATTAGGCCGCAAGGTTGATTTGCTACCTTTGAAATGGAAATTTATTCATTCGTTCGGTTTACAAGCTAATGTTTCCATACATAATTCTATTGAATGTAATTTATTTTCTTTGCGGAGTCCTTTATTAGCTTTGGCAACTGTGCTGCGGAGCTTATAACTTATCCATTTCTTCCAAACTACGAAAATTAACATCTAAACCTCAAAGAAATCAATATTTAGATGTATCTTTAAACAATCATTGATTCTCTAGACAACTGTCTGTGTATTTAATTTGAAGAACCAGAGATTCTCTATCTCTGTCTCTGTCTCCCTATTCCCCACTCTCTCTCTCCCCCTCTATCTAACTTCCCCTATCTCTCTCCCGCTCTCTATCTCTCTCCCCCTCTATCTATCGTCCTCTATCTCGCTCCCTCTCTCCTTCCATCTCTCTTCCTTTTCTCATTCCCTCCATCTCTCCATCCATCTCTCCCTCCCTCCATCTCTCCCCTCTCCCTCCCCCATCACTCTCCCACTATCTCTCTCCCCCTCCAACTCTCTCGCTATATTTCTTTCTCCCACCTTCACTCTCTCACTCCCACTTACTCTCACTCTCTGTCTTGTTCTTTTACCTCTCTATCTCTCCCTAAAAACCCAAATTAATCTTCAAATATTTCACAACATTATCTATTATCAGAGTTTCTTTAAGAAGAATCGTATTGCCTCGTTTAGGAGGTGTATGTTCCGGGGTCGCACACCATCTGCTTACGATAGTAGTTGTCCGCTAATCCGATTGGATCAGACGGTCTGAGGCTTGGAGAGGGGAAAGTTGTGACGTCGCACTAAAGACAAGTGCCCCAAGTGGCCGAGCTACCTGACATAGGCTTTCTATTGTTTGCCATACATTTCTTTCAGATAAAATCACCGTGTAGGCTCCTTAAACTATATCCCGTGGACCCTAGAGAATGCAGATGCATGAAGGAGGTTTCTCTCGCAGGCATCTCTCCTCCGATTGATTGCCTTTGGCAATGCCTCGTACTCTCTTTTTTCAAGGTTCTCACATGCCGAGGCACCTTCATCTATTTTAGGGGTTGAATGAACCTTGGCCATGCGGTAAGAGTTGCCTGCTGATTGCATTCGACCAGTGGGCCAACTGTCCCCTAAAACTGGTGGAGGCAGGATGAAGGGAATGTTGTGACCGCACAGCAAATTGGTCTGCCGTAGGAACGGCGTGAGGATAGTACCCAAAAGCCCGACCTACCTGATGCAGGTTTTCTAGGGTTTTCCCTGCATCAACTTTAGGTGAAACACTGGGTAGGATACCCTAGTCAGTAATGAAACCCAAGAATGGTTTGGCTGCTTTGACTTTTGGCTTTGGTGTACCAGCAGAAGCCTCGTGGAGCAGCGTGTCTAGTGGTGACGTCGATGACTTCTGTCCCTCGCCATTCCACGGTATGGTTGCGTGTCAATTTGTTCCATGCTTCAGCAGGGCCAAATCGTTTGTTGGCGTGGCACCGTTCATTTTAATACGTTTTGGACTTGCCAAGGAGGGTGCGTGTCGACTCCTCGAGGTTAAGAAGAATCGAGTGCCCGAGTCCCAGTTTGGAGAAGACGACGGAGGCGGCGGCCTGTTGAATACGGTAGTGGCTTGTATCCGCCTCGTTGGAAATTAGTCGACCTGCCTGGGATTTAAAAGGGCCGATGTTAATGGCCTCTCTTGATGGACAAGCGGAAGGGAAGGGGCGAGGGGGGGAGGGGGAGGGAGCGCCCCACATTGACTGATGGACAAAGCGCGTGTTTTAACTCACCTCTAGCCGGGAAGCGTTAAAACTGAATAATTGTTTCCCCCCCACACACGTACGCAGCGGCCGAGAGTTTCGTGTAGCCTCCGATCGCGAATTCCCCCCTTCACCGTCATCCCAAGTATGTATATCACTTAATTTCCCTCGAGTGCAACCACCCTCATCTACTACATGGGATTTTCATTTTGCACTGCGATTATATATATATTTTTTGGAGGACAAAAGACGAGGGAGGAAATCCGTTAAGTACTGGGCGCTCGTTCATCCGCAGTAAGCCAAACGCACTGCTTTTATAACAAAACTTGCCTATAGATTCAATAGAATTGGTTGTTCATATGCTTCGTCTCGTGTAATCCGTTGCCAGCCTGCTACAGGAACTGAGTACAGTGATTATTTTTGTCGAGCTATCAGATTAACTTGAGGGCGAAAAATGCGAAGATAATATTTTCAACTAATACGCAGAGCAATGCGAAATACCTATTGAATACTTGAAGGTATCACACTGTAATTGAAACGTACCACGAGTGTAAAAAATCTCAATAGATAATTAAACTTTACTGTATGACTTGAAATATTGTAATAACGAGTAATAAAGTATTGTGGTGCGATAGTGATAGGAAAAAGGGGGAATAAAACGGATCATTCCATGCTTCATCCGAGTCCCACATTTTGATTGGTCTAATTATATGCAAATATTGAATAAAGATTTATTGGTTTATAACCCGGGTCATATTAGAATTTAAAACCGACGTTTCGATAAATAACTCATTCATCTTTATTGTTATTCCACGCTTACTAACGGTCAAAAGAAACAAATTCTGTTATATTAAACTATGCAAAAATACTTGACTTTTGAACAATAAACATTTTCCAATTGAGAGGCAAAACGTAAAAAGAAGTCAGTAATAAAATATCAAGAAAGAAGAGTTATCCATAACCTCTACAGAAGGCAGTCAGCAGTAATTAAAATTGAAAGGCAAGAAGGGAAAGAAGAAATAAAGAAAGCAGTGTGACAAGGATGCTCAGGCTATTTAACTTGTATATAGAACATACTATGAAGAAAGTTGAAAAGAAATATGGAAAAGGAATCACACCACAAAGAGAATAAATAAATATCCAACGGTTTGCCGGTGATATTGTGGTATTAGGGGAGTCAGATTAAGATTTGAAAAATTATTAGCATGAATGTGATACTAGAGGAAGACTACAACATGAGGATTATTAGAGGGAAAACCAAGGTAATTGGTAGTAGTAGGGGGATCAGTGGAAGAACAAGTTCAGGCTTCCTTATACACCCACTCATACAGTATTTTTTTATTTTGACTTCGCGTGTTCTTGCGTGTCAAACGCTGATTGGCTCTGGAGATTTTATTCGATTTCACCGTTGGTTGTGTACTACCTTTCCCCTTGGTTTTAAATTCAAATACACCCCAATAACTCTTTACTACCAAACTCACCCGGAAAAACTATGATTTTCGATATGTAAATGAGTTTTTACTGGGATAATGTCGGATCTGAAAGGATGGGAACTACTCAATCAGACTGTAGTATGATTTTTCCGCTAGTGCTGACTCTCGGCTTCTGAAAATTCACCCAATCACAAAACCTATTACTGATCACAGATAAGTTGGATTACCTGAGCGAAATTATATCAATCTAGATGAGATTAAAAGGGAAAATAAGGAAAATTCCTTAATTTTAGGTATTTATTTTTATATGTTTATGAACAGTCTAGGGCTACAGTCGTCAGAGTTGTCTTCAAATTGACGCTAATCGATGACTGTAGACAGTAACAGGGGTCGTGAAAAATAATCCAAAATTTTAATTCATATATAAATTAATGGGAATGTGTTTATCTTCAATTGAATCTATGCCTGGTGTGAATATGAGGTCACCGCTGGAATATTTCATCTACAAACTCTCAATACACGTCCCAAAAATAAATCTGTGACGTTTTCAAATAACGCTGTTTAAAAGTAATTCTTTTTTTCAGTACGCAAAATAAAATAGTCCCTTGCAAAAATTTTCCATCACTCAAAAAATATACAGCAACAGGTATTAATTTTGTGCAAAATTCCACGTAAATCATTTTTATGACATGTGATTAAAACATTTTTCATTGGAAATAATTTTATTAAATTAATGTGGAATTATTTAAACGCAGTCTGTTCATCAGTTTTTAAATATTCCATTTTAATATATTGGAATAAATTACGGAATTATTGAAATTCTTTGAAAATATCCCTGTTTTATACATTTATTTATTTTTACTTACATTTTCCTGGTTGATCATTAGCTTGTTTCTGTGATTTCAAAAAATAGGGAAGATACATCGTATCAGTTTCAATAATATGTTTACCTACCTCGGATCCAGGCCTGACAGTAATGTAATTTAAGTGGCTTAGAGGGCGTTGTTAGGCCCTACTTATCCCCTGGTTATAAGAAAGTCTTCGTAACAGGGAGAGATATATGTGAATCTGTTTTCTTTTTCCATTTGTAGATACTCATCATGATTCCAATACCCATATATATATTTTGCTTCAATTCCTATTCTTAATATCTGAGATACCGCAGTGTGACGTCACCACTCACCACTTCCGTAACCGTTTACATGATACGCAATGAAGCTCGAAAGATGATCTCTAATCTTAAAATTGTATTTTGAACTACTTTGTAACTTATTATGGCAAAAGCATGCAATTTAAAAAAACGTAAAATTTAAGATACAGACATTGGCAACTTTATCAAAAATTTTCATTTATGTAATTGATAAAAAGTCTATTAAATTATAATGATGATAGAAAGATTTCATCTTAGAATTTATAAGTTTGTCTTAGGGAAATGTGGTTAAAAATATGTCGTCGTATCTTGAAATGTGGGAAGAAGTTAAGGGTTTTAGAAAAATTTTCGTATTTATTATCATCATCCTTCCATGTGTTTGTATTTTTGGTTGAAATATTAAATTTCAGTTCCTGAATTAGAGTAATAATTTATTTAATTAACATTGCTAGGCATAATTTAATAAAAAGTTGATACTTTGTATTTATTTCGATGATGTTTTTAAGTTTCAGTCCATAAAGTAGATTAGTTTATAGAAGTATATAATTAATAAATTTGGAATTAACACTAACGGACTAGTTTTAACGCAAGTGTACTCTCTGTACCGTGGTTTCTTTGACTAAGCTAAAGCCGAGCGTACGCGGTGTGGTCCGAGCGTTACCTTGAGATATATTATATTTAGGTATTTTGTTCATAAATTATTTTTCCTGATAAATTTCGCTGACGTATTGATTACTTAAATTGTGTTATTCCACATTGACAATATTCTTGTTATATCCCACTATAAAGTCAGGGTTTTGGACGAGTATATCTTTATGATATAAAGGATATTTATTACACGATTTAAAAATTTGTTAGTGCTTCCTCTTTTGCAAACCCAAGTAGAACTGTTTTTTAATAAAATTGTCGGGTGTATAGCGTGCAATGTTAATAAAGATTAATGCTTGTCGGGTTCGGCTAAAGTCAGCTTAGCGTGTGGGCTTGAATAAAGTATGAGCCTCAGCCGTTTAGCTGGAGCTGGAGCTGGAAGCTGGGAGGGAGGGGACGTGACAATACGCTCATTAAACACCCGAGGGAAAATCTCGTCTGCGGAAAAACACTTGCTATTTTTATGGATTATGCAGTTATGTAGTTGGGGAATAAACACGGGACAGAGATTTGTTCTTCGGTGAATTTTCTTTTTATATCCGAAGAGTGGATGAAAATCTAAGGTTGACGATGTTACAGCTCGGAAATTTTGCAGGAAACGATTTGGAATGGGAAATAAAATAAGGTTTCCGTTACAGGACGGTCCATTGTGATGGTCCGGGATGATCAAATTATTTAAAGAACACTACGAAAACAGTTTTCTAAACATATTTTAAAAGAATATTCGTAATGTTTTTTTTAAAAAAAAACTAACGTTTGCCGCTGCAGCGCTGCAATTTCGATTTTGAGCGTACACGATCACAGCCTCCATCCCTTAGGGAAGCAGTGTGCAGCTGTCATGCAGCCCCACTTTCCG
This sequence comes from Eucriotettix oculatus, assembly GCA_034510155.1. Taxonomy (NCBI): domain Eukaryota; kingdom Metazoa; phylum Arthropoda; class Insecta; order Orthoptera; family Tetrigidae; genus Eucriotettix; species Eucriotettix oculatus. Next base: position 102,861,426 of record CM067378.1, read on the forward strand.
AATTATAATTTATTGAAGGTAATTCAGAGCAGTTGTCATTTTTTTCTCACAAAAAATTGTTGATGGTTGATGACGTCACTTCTGATTTCAACTACAATTATCATCAGGATAAAAATTGTAATGAGTGAAACGTAAATGATAAAATTTCTCTCATCAAATCCACATTTACAACTTTAAAGTAGTAATAAAATGTTAGAAGAAAATGAAAATTATTGCAAAACGTAACTAAGAATGAAACGGAATAAACGTAGGACCAATTAAAGGCAGAGGTTTTAATTAATTGAACGAACGTTTCGTCATCTTATTTGGTATTTCCTCAAGTTAAGATAAATTTTGATGAAGGGAAAGGAAGTCTAAACTTGACTTCTATACAAAAATTTAACATTACCCGAGGAAGAACCTAATATTGTGACGAAACGTCGGTTAGATTGAATAAAATACCTTTGTTCCATGAATTTTTTGTGTTTTAAATGAATAATTTTTATTTTTTTGTCCAGTGTTGAAAAATCCTTGGTTTTAAACCAGTCGCCAAAATTTATAAAAACAAAAATATTTTTTAATATTGATTATAAATATACTAAAAAGTTGTAGAGAAGCTTTAGACCCACGCCTAAGTCATCTACCATTACAAAAGACAAAGTAATTGAAACATTAAAAAATATAAATTGCATATTATGAAAAGTAATTTTGAATTGTAATTTATTTTTATTTAAATTTTGTGACTGATTTAGAACCAAAAGTTTTTCAATATCTATACCAATGAACAAAATTGTAGTGTATGTTTTTCTGCCTCTCTGTTCGTATGTTTTGTCTCCAATAGGGCTCCAAAACGGATTTCAATGAAAATGTGATGGTTTGAAAAAAGGATATTTAACTTTAAAATTCGTGCATATTTCAGTTCGCTAATGATAATAATATAATATAAATATTAATTCTACGGGAAGGTTTCTTGGCAAATGTGCGTTTGAGTCTCCAAAAACTGAATTCTGGTTACCTTTGTTCTTGATCCTTTTATGGTCAGAAACGACTTAACGGAATTCAATAAAAATTTCGGGGACTAAAAAACGAATTTTAATTTAAAATTTCGTGTACGTTTAATTTCGGTATCTTGCAGAGTTCAGAAGATATTAATGTAAATATTTATAAACCCATTGAGTTGTCGCGCGAAAGGTGGCGTGTAAACCTACTGCGAGTGAAAAGTCCTATTAGGCGTGTCTATAGCATTCATCCCAGTTACTGTTTATTATAAACGTAATTTTGGCAGCAAGAGAGAAAGAGAAAGAAAGGAAAGGAGGGCGAGCATTTTCACTTCATCTATTGTGAAAGCGGGACGTGTTCAAAACCAACTGCGAGTTATAAGGTTTGCCGTGAAGTGATAATAAATAAATGATACCGTACGTTCGTTTTTAGGGGAAAATAAGAGATATTTTTGTGAGAACGAACTCACTGGTATAGCTAGTTGTACATAAAAACTTTTTCAGGTAATTGCTTGCAAATTTATTAGATTTAATTATTGTGAAAAACAGAGTTTAATTGATTTAATATTTATTACAGGGTCACCAGTTGGTCACTTGGTAACCTGCGGGTCGTAGGTTGTTCCCGTCCACTGATTTTTTCCTTGTAACAGATCTTCCATTATGGTAATATTTTTGTGGTTTATTCCTTATTCAATATTTTCTATAAAATTAATATTTATAATCCAGTTTACTTATTTTTTCTAGCCTAATAGGCCACAAATTGTCTTTTAGTGGTTAGTTTTGATTTTAAGGTTTATTATTTAATAGTGTTCTGGAAATTGATGGAATTATAATTTGGAAAAACTTTTATATTGTTGAAATGGAGTGTAAGTGGTTTACTTGAAAGAAGGCAGACAGGAAGGCGAGTTCTTATGTGGGTAATATAGTGGAATTAGGGAGCAATGGGAACTTGTAAAAGTAGAGGTTGTCAGGTCGCCGTCGTCTCCCGAGTTCCTGGATCATTGAATCACAGAGCCGGGCTAACACAGTTTGCTAAGTCGCCGAGGAGAAAGCGGGCGGTTGTCCCTTCCATCCGATACATGGAGCAGGTAATCTAATATTCGACTTGAATGGCAGTAGAGAAGGCAGCGCATTACGGTCGATGGTTATCCAATTTCACTTTCCTTTAATCGCACATTCTCTCTTTAGGTTTTCCGTTCCTTTGGCAATGGTTATTGAGTTTTCTCGCGACAATCCGGAACAAGTTTTCTCCCTTCCTCTGTCTCTACTACCTTGCCAGCTTTCAGTCCGTTGGCCGTGTCTTTGTCGGCTCCAGGCGGGAAACTGTCTGCATGCTTGACGCTTCAAAGGCCTCGGCGTGTGCTGCTCTTACGCCATCAAATGTACTGCGACTTAACCTCCGAAAGCGTATCACTGCGCCGCCATATGACTCCCTCTTAATTATGTACTAGCATTTGAGAAAGCCAGGACGTATGACAAATCAATTACATTTTCATAAGAATATTAATACTGTAATACGAGGGTAATTTACAAAACATAAACCATCACAGAAAATTTTAGAAATACTTTTTTAAATTGAATATTTTCATGTTTCAATATTTTTCTACATAACATCATTTGTTTAAAAATCACTATATACAATAGCCCTTAATAGCGTGTAACGGTCAAACACATCTGCTCGAACATATACACAGTTTCCAATACGGGGGAGAGGGGGGAGGGAGTATCACTACTTTTTACAGAGATGTAAAACATCGCCTTCAAAATTACTCTCACTTCCTGTGAAATAAACCCATGCGTGCCAACATTGTGCCACCAGAGACTGTTCCCCTGGCAGAAATAACCATTGGTCAGCGGAAAAATGTTAATTGCTCATATGCCGCTTTTTAATGTGTATTTGTTCGGTCACTGCCCTTGGTACCTAAAGAACAATGACCCCACAGCTCCCGGAGCTCAGAAAAAGTAGTTTTAAAATGTTTTAAGAATAGAGGTTATTCTAAGACCAACTCGCGCAGGTGTCGCAGCATATTGTAAATTTATTTTGTTTCACCTCGCAGGTGGCCGAAAGGATGAAAGCTTCTGATTTATGTCTTGTTTTTAAATAAATAAAACATCAAAGTAAACAGAACTTTAATTTAGTATGAGTAATTAATTTTTTTATTTATAAGGGGGTTGCACACTACTAGCTATAATAACTAAATCAGGAGTAAATAAATTTACATTAGGTACAAATAAATTTAGAGTGCAGAGTTTCAATTTTAAAAAGCTATGTAAAAAATAAAATTTGTCCAATAACAGATTTTTAGTATTGGTAACTGTCAACAATTTGTGGTGTCGCAGACTATATGTTGACAATTGTTAAAACCTTCTACGGAAATATTGGTGTTCCCTTGAGAGGAAAAGAAATAAATGAATGTCTTCTAGGAGAAGAATGGGCAGTCGTGTCTATCTACACAAGTAGATGCGTCGCGCAGCCATTACATTACAATGTCCAGCCATTCGTCTTCCCTTCTGGACTCACAAGGAAAAATCACGGTGGCGGAGTCTTTGTCAACTGGTCCCAGGACAAAATCTGGACGGGTAACTCCCTGATGGACCACAAATTTGTGTCCACTTCCCCAAGAGAACAAATGCCTCCGATCATAAAGGTCTGTCTGCTATTGCTTTTCTTCCATCCTTGATGTTCTGAGTTGTTAGATGACTATAACGATTGTTCACTAATCAGGACTGTGTATCTGTCACAACGTTGACCAGAATAGCCTAAAAATGGAAACACCTTCCAAAAAAAAGTTAGCCGATACTTATAAACCAAAAAGGGCATTGTAAGATTTTGTCTTTTAGATCCCTTTACCTCGGAAACCCGTAGCGAGGTTTGCAAAAGGAGGACAGGATTCTAGAAAAAAAAATATTATAATTAATGAATTTATGGACGCTCTTTGGTAGAAATACCTCGAATTAAAAACAATTTAAATAAAAACTTAAAATTCTACATTTATTTAAAAAAGCAAAACAAAATAAAACATGCACAAAAGAATTTTTCCCATTTCTCCAGAAGGAGGGTCTATTTCAAAATTACCCGTGTTTTGGTATAGAAACTGTCTTCTTTCACTCTGATTCACAACCTTGACTGCCTTCCCACAACTTCTCCACACACACACACTGTCCACTCTACGACTATTGAATTTTTTTTTTCACCTCAACGTAATGTACATACATTGTGCAACATCGTCAACCCATACTACGTTTACTGTCACTTCCCGACGTCTCAATTTTTCTTTCACATTTACATTGTTCGATTACTTTCTCTACTCCTACTTTTGTTTCGCATACTGCTAATTATTTTCCATGACTTTCAGAACATCTGCTCCGTTATATTCGATATTCCTAGTTAGGGTATCATGCCTTTTGTAATTTTTTTCTCAGTACTTCTATTTGATTTGCGGCCAATATTAATGTTATGTTCATTTGAGCTACTAACCCTTCCAGCATCTCTTTCATATAGTCCCTTATTGTATCTGTTTCATGTCAATTAATAGCCACATATGTTGGCCCTGATTACAGAAAATCACAAGCAACTGTATAAAAAAATCGAATATCACGAATGCAAAGATATATATTATACTCTGTGTCTTGTTTACTCTAGTTACGTATTTAAGGAATTTTGGTAGTTAACAATTTCTTATTTTATTTTTTTGTTATAATTTTGTCACGTGACGTATCCTATTATCTCAACCAGGCGTTTAATTAATGATTTCAATAAAGTTCCGCCTACAGCTGTCCTGAATACTAATAGGATTTCATTTATTCATGTATGGTTATTAATATAAAGTAATAGTCTAATTTATGATAACCATTGGAATGGAGACTTATGAAATAAATAATGAGAACGACGAGGCAATTAGAAGTGCAATTCACAAGAGATGATTATAAACTGCTATTAGAGGATATAAATTTAAGTACAATTAACCTGGGTAGTAGATTAGTTACATGTTACAAGAGATTATAGAACATAACATCACATGAAAGGACGAGAAAAGTCGTCGTCATCAAAATTTCACAGGGTAAACAAAATCAGAATTATAGGCTAATTAACGAATAATCCAGGAAATTAAATATTGTAAATATAGATCAGTATTCGTTTTTTATTCGGTACGGTAGAGAAATTGTGGAGGCCGGAGATAACCAGAAGCGTGTAGCGTGAGTGCGAGGCCATGTTCGCCAATCGCAAGAAGCTCCGTAAACAAAATGAAGTTGGCGTACCTCAGGTCGTGATTTTTACCCACTGACTCTCATTTCTTACCATTACAAAGCGACATCCACTTCATTGGTCACACACGTTACTCCCCTTTTCTTTTAAATTGCCCGACCTACTCAGGCGTTTTTTAAACAAGAGACAGATATATATTAGTAATATTTTTTACACAGGAGTTTATTACAATTTTTCTTAGATAGAAGGAAAAGTTTCACCCCTTCCTAGCAGCAAGAAAACAGCGTGTTTACGGATTTATGTTCCCATAGTTACCAGCGAAGGTGAACCACATTAATACTAATTAAAATCACTAAGTGAAGCATGCAAGTATTGCAGTGGAGGTATTTGTAATTAATTAAACGTTGGGAGGCAGGAGCCATAGCTCAAAACAACTGGACCGAACGAATGAGCATGTTTCAGGTAGCAGTCCAACAAAATTTTCACGTTGTTGTGAGTTGTCTTGTAAATAACATCCACGATACATCAGGTGACCTAAATAATATAAAACCGTCCAAGCAGCTCCGGTTCCTAAAGAAAATTAACTTATAAATCATGAGAGGAGAAACCGAAAATATTTTTTCTAAAAAAAATAAACAGGCAGTACGTTTCGACAGAGGTTTGTAACGTCATCTATAGTATAAAATAGAACATCTGGAATAGATGAAATTGTATAAGTAACGAAGAGAAATAGACACCCCCCGCATAATTCATTACCTAAAAAATTATACAAGTAGAGGTATGCAGGTACAGAATTTCCTGTTCCATGCTGGAGCCGAAATGGCTTGAGTTTATGTCCGTACATAACTTGAGGATTAAGGCAGGCCAATCCTCGGAGGTTGGTGTCTCCTTCACAACCGGACCTCGAAGCCCGTGATCTTGTAAAATTCAACACTATTGGTGTAGACACATCACGTGGATTAATATTCTACCCCGCAGTGGGGGTAATGGATAGAAGTCGCCATTCTCGGCCGTATTCGCATATTTTTATTGTAAAATTCTTCCATCCCGACACAATTACGAATGCTCAACCTTCAATACCATTAGGGGTTTAAATTAATCAGTGATGGCTTTGAGAATTACACTATCAAAAAAAAAGTTTTATTCGACGCTAATTACTGCTGCTCTACCGTCATACGTATTTACGTGCATGGGGCGTTTGACTCAAATATTGTTAATTTCCTCAATAACGCGTAACATGTGTGCAGAATTTAGCATTAATTACTGCATGCGTTCAATATTTCACGCCCATCATATCTTAATCAATTAAACTCCCTCTCCTAGTGTCTAATGTACAACTTAACGAACATGTTTAATGTCAGAATTAAACCCAGCGACTTCCAGAGCCCCAGATTTGATATCAATCTCGACTGCTGTAGTCACGTTATATTTTTTTGTATAGACCCTCCATCCCCGTCGCCGGAATTACACACAAAATTTTTCAGGATAATAATTATCATGAAGATCGAAAAATTTTTAATCGACACAAAACACAGGTCTTGTGTGTCAAATTTAAAAAAATTTCACTACCGTTGCTTTGGCTTGTAATTGAGCTTTACCATTATAGCGTTTGTTTCCAGGTCAGAAGTAACATGTGTACCACATATGGTAGAGAATTGTTCCACTTGTAGAGAGTTGTATATGGGACATAGACAATTTATGCATACACATCAATATTAAAAAAATAAGGTTATAATTATATGCAGCAACTGTATTATTGAAGTTGTTTGCAAACTAAAATGAACTCTTAACAGTTACAGTAATTTAATAATTTAGTCCTTAATGTCAGATAAATATAACTTATTATTACCAACGTTTTTACGATTAATACTTACTTTTACAATGCATACAAAATGTATATGCAGCAGTTAAACTGTAATAAAATAATGTCGCCATAGTGTAACATTTCAGGTACTTGCAATAAAAAAAACATTTACGTATATTACATTTACCCGAAAGTAAATCAATAACTGGGCTCAGTTAACAGAAAAACATTTTTTAAAGAAAAATTCAAGTATTATTAATTTATTATTTTTTTGTATGACAGTAATCCGTCTCCCCTTTTCAGTTAAAAGCTGTCCATTTCAGGATAAATAAAAGAAATGCCTTTGTGTAATTCATAATTTCTTTGAGCCCCTTTTTAAAGTCTCGAGAAACCTTGATAGGCTTACGCTCCAGAGGAAAACTCTCTCTTTATCTTTTTGTTCGAGTTTTCCGCTCTTTAATTTTTACTAAATTTAAAGTCTTTGAGGCAAAGAAAAAGAAATATTTTAACAATTGTAAATTATTTGCTTGTTACACGTCATGAATAGCGAGGGCTTAATGTGATACATGCAATCGCTGATGAAACTATTGAGAAATACAAAAAGAATCTAAGATGATACAGACTTGAAGAATAATAATTATCATTTCAATAATACTGCGGTTTTGAACCCAGACCCAATTAGTTGTTTATGTTTTACTGACGATCATGTTACAGCTTCAGAAGTGGAAATAGAAAATGTAGACGAACGAAGAAATAACGAACTAAAATCGATGACTCATTCCAATTGTAGCATTTAGTAAATATCTGTCAAACAATAAAATATTAATATTTTGAGAGTTGAGTGGTCAAAGTCTTCTGGATGTGCTAGTTATTTGGAACGGCTGTAAAGGGCAATTCGTAGTCCAAAAAGGTGTTTGAATCCAGGCGGTTATCCGCGACCTCGGAATTAATTAAGCCTGTGTACCTTCTGCAGGGTTTCTTGTCAATGTACCTTTCGGTACGCTAAAATATTAATACTGACAGAAATTTAGAAAGTTGTCCGGATATTTTTTGAAAATAAAGATAAAAGGAAGACGTAATGTCAAAAATTTAGAAAATATGTGGAAGCAGTCGTATTAGAATACGTTCTTAAAAAGGCTTCTGTTTTACTGTTTTGAGTTCAGTGATATTTTTTGGGGTCTTGCCTGACATTCAAGAGTCAATTTTAAAATGGCATCTGTTGCTATAAGCGAGACACTCTCGGCGAAATCAACCACCTGTGCGATCCTTTGGCATGAAATGCTCACTCTACAGTCGATTTGTATTCGTAGCCGAGGTTAACTATTCGCTTGTATCTCCTTTTTGTTTCTGTTCTCAACTATTTTAACGCAGGGATGTGGCTATTAGGCTTTTACACTATTACAGTAACTTTATACATATTTTTAAAAATTTTCATTATCAGTCAAATTTATGGTAATAAACTAGTAAACAATTACCAGTTAAAGAAGACATTACAACTCATTGATGACAGACTATAATGCGCTTTTTATTTGTGACAGTTAGTGTTTTAAAATTGAATACATTTTATATTATGTTTTATTCTAGTTTTTTTTGTATTTGTTTTCACAGACGGTGTTTGCTAAAGATGCGCTGCATGTGATATCTATTTACCTTTGTCTCTTTCAGCACCAGAACAGAATTCAGTTACGTATTCTCCCAGTTTTAGGTGAATTATCCAGCGTATTGTATCATTTCCTACTATATTATTTTAAGTCTGCTCGGTTGCGTGCGTGGTTGCAGAAGAATGACAAAAAAGGGGAAATTAAGTAAAAAGTTCAGATTTCGTGAACAGAACTGATTAAACCATAGGAAATAATTCATTAAAAATTATTTACTCTTCAGAAAAACAGAAAAAACGTTAATACTAAATAATAATCAAACTGAAATTTTGGGTGAAAACGAAAATGAAGCCAAATATACAAAAATCTAAACTGCGCCGTCTAGAATCCGTCTTCAACCGAAATGTAATTTAGACTGTTAAACTTAACAATCTGTAAAAGTGGGAAGTTGAAAATGGAATCATTAAACAGCTAAAATAAAGAACAATAAAATAAAAATAATGAAAATAAGAGAAAATAATATAATTTAAAGATAAATGAAACGAATCAAAAAGTAATTAATCTGAACTCTAAACTCGTACATCCCTTCTCCAAGGGAAAACGCCATCCTACGTGATGTTCGTTCCGCTGATCCTGATGAGTGCTTCGTCCAGCTCGGGAAATTTTCTTTGACAAACGGAAGTGTCCTTCGGAAATTCTGAAGGGTGAATGTTCCTTCAGCAAAAACAAGCTTAATATTATAAACCCACAGACAAGCATGTCTTCCGACCGGCAGCCTGGCGCCAGTTAGAATGTTCTTGCTGAATTTTTTGATCCTTTAAAATTCTAAAAGTTTGAACAAAATTAGGTAGAGGTATTACTGCGCTACACTGACGAGTAATAGAGTTAAAATACGGAACTAATCTTCATATATTAATTTATTTCTTGGTATTGGGGTATAGGGCTTTACAGTGCTTTGAGTCTACGAACGCTCCATATGGCAATCCAATCCCTCGTGAGTGGTTTTTTTCCTGCCTCTCAAAACTGGAAATCTTGTCCTTACAAATAATTTTACCTTCAATACCATGTTTCATGGCCAGTTAATATCCCATCTCGTGTTTACTCTGCATCGATAGCGTAAAAAAGCTCACGTAAAGGGAGTATGCGGTGGTGAGGTAATTTGGGCACGCAAACACTCCATTAAACATCGATGCGTGAGGATAGCCGTGTTGAGGTTCGCGGGATAAGGAGCCGGCTAAATTATTGTTCCGCGGCCGACGCTGAATTGCCCGTTTCGCAGATCGCTTCGACCGATAGCGACTATGCAAACAAGACAGACTCGTTCCAGACACTCACGGACAAAGGAATGGAAAATGCCCTCGCTTATTCTGTCGGCATCAGCAGCCAAGTACGTGATTCCGTGTCAGTCAAAACCTCAACAAACCCCCTTCCAAAAATCAAATTTAAATGCAATACAAAATTCCAACAGCATTATTATACGACTGAAACACGTTGACACCAAATGATATCTACAATTATTGTCACCAGAAGGTGCGTGAAAAGTATAATTTTTTGTTGTTTATATTTAATTTATCCAAATTAATTTACAATATTAGGCATTCTGTACGCGCTTTCCGAAGAGAATAGATCCTGGGATATCCGCGAGGCAGCTTGCTGATGTTAAACCCAGGGAAGACGAAACAAAGCCATAAATCTCGGCGTCTTTTTCCACGCCAACTTTAGCGACCCGATGAAAACCCCCGTCCGTTCCACTCCAATCAAAAGTTAATATATGTCGTCTCTCGGAGGAACCATTCACCCCACTTACCATATTGTTCGGGTGAAACACCAGCCTTGATGTCTCCGAGTCCCAGGCCACGACAACCTTACTAAGTGTGTACCCTTCAACTTTCCTCAAGTCGCCTGCCTTTGGTTCTGTATGTAGTTGTGTATAACCATTACAACTGACGTCATAACACGTCACGTACTTGAAATAAAATTTATACTATTTTTCCTCAGGACATTAATTCGTTGCTTCAAATACGGCAGTACAAATGAATAAAGTTCACATACCTTTAACAAAATATAGTGAGGATAAAAAAAATGTAGAAGCTTTTACATCACAACACACAACTACACAATTCATTGCCAATATATGAAAATTATAGTACGTTGTCTTTTATCCGGCATTAAAATTAAAATTGCTCCTACAGATGTTTCCCCTATTCTCCATAGAACTTCCTGGTTAGTGATTGTATCCACCTATCCTATTTTGAGCATTCTCTAGTAGCACCACATTTCAAAGGCTTCTATTCTTTTCCCTTTCTGAAACTTCTACCGTCAATGTTTCGCACCCATATAACGCCATAGTCCATGCTAACATTTTTAGCAACGTTTCGTAATATTCACATTTATATTAACCGTAAGTAAATTCCTCTTTTTTTACGAAAGCCTTTCTTGCCTGAGCTCTAGTTATTATGCTGCCCAAGTAGCATAATTTCGTAACCTCATTTAAAATACTCCTTCCCTTTGTTATTACAATGTTTCATATTCTCCGTCACCTTGGTTTCCTCTCTATTAATCCTCATATTGTGATATTTTCCCGAAATACGTTCATGCCATTTATTAAGTGTTCTTCTTCTTTGGCTCTATATTCCATTGCGGGCCTGGGCCAACCGCGTCGACTGTGGACTGTCATCTTGCATAAAACATTCCGAATATGAAGTGGCACGTGGTCAGCGTATCGATTCTCCGGCAGTCTTAATACCGGTCTTCACGACCATGACGTCACAAACATCCAAGCCCATGCCAGGATTCAAACCCGGGGCCCCTGGGTTGTGAGGCAGCCACTACACCACAGGAGGTCGGCATTTTTTAAGGGTTAGTTATCATTATTTCATCTTCTTTTTTGGGTTGGGGGAGTTCTGTGAGGGTAACTGGTTATATGAGGGTGATCGACAAACCGGAAGCGCCTCTTTAATAGCTTAGAAAGAGAATTTAAAAAATGGGGGAGTGGGGAAGATATATTTTATTAAAGTAAATTCAAATATTCCCCAGGTTAAAAACATGACAAGTGGCGCTATTATGAGGCCCGCGGAGTTATCCTTGCTGAGCAAATAGGATTAGCCGCGCGTCGATAATCTTGACGCGAGAGCAGCCGTGAAGGAAGATATCGGCTGTGCAGGCGAAGATCGCTCGCCTGTTTAGCGGCCGGAGTTCCACGCGACTTCCCCGCTGAGATATTGGCTGTCGGTGGCGAAGACAGGTGCCATCACTTTGTTAGTGTGCAGGCAGGCACCAGGACCCCTCCCCCGCAACACAACTCGATAAGCACGCCGACGCGATGGTGACAGGCACGCGCTGCACCGTGCGCCTTCAAGCATGCCGACTGATAACGAATGGGAAATGGACCGGACGAATCTGAAATATCGGCCCTCTGGGAACGCCGCACGTGCCCACGACCTCAGGTAAACAGCGGCTCCACCTGAACCAGACGACCGGTCCTGTTTAAAGCTGGACGATCGATGTGCCTTGCCCGTGCCTTGGACGGTTTACCTTCAGGCAGGTCGCTCATGATCCGAAACAATCTTACCTACCTGATTTAGGCCACACTTTTTTAAAATGAAAATTAGGTAAAATAAGGGTGCGTTTTGTGCACGGAATTTTTTAACACGTTCCTACTTCTAACTTCCATATACTACAAAAATTGTGGTAATTTTTTTTTCAAAAACTGTATTAAAATGTTTTGTACAATTTCTGTAATAACATTACCCAAGGAAGTCCCTAACATGGTGACTAACCGTCGATTGATCTCGTCGTTAACTTATTCCATTAAATTATTTTGAAAAACAGACCTTGATTGATTTTCTACGCTTTTAACATTGCCGACCTCATGTGGTGTAGTGGCTAGCGTTTCTGCCTCACAACCCAGAGGTCCCGGTTCTTGGCATGGGATTGGTTGTTTGTGTTCTAATGGTTACGGAGACTACGGTTGAGACTGATGGAGAGTCGATACGCTGACCACGTATCACTCCATGCTCGGAATGTGTCATGAAAGATGACAGTCTGCAGTCGTCCTGGTAGGCCAAGGCCCTTTATGGGCTGCAGAGCCTACGAAGGATAAGTCTTTTACAATCTTTGTACACACCCATGAAACATCTGTTTTTGATGTGTAATCCTTTACCGAGTCACATTTCGTCTTGCCCTTTTATAAGATTGAGAATTAATTCAACAGTATTTGAGTCAAGAAAGCGAGCGAGAGTATCTTTCAATCTCTGGGAAACTGAAATAATGAGACAAAACGACCGCGGATTACCCGAGAAATTCCGCAAATATGCTGACTCAAACTTCGATGCATCTCGTCGTCGTTAACTTATCCACTTAATTATTTTGAAAAACAGACCTCAAATAATTATTTAGGCTTTAATATTCTTTGTAAATTCCCATTAAACATTTCATTTTTATGTATAATTTTTCCCGAGTCACGTTTCGCCTTTTCCTTTAAAAGATTAAGGATGAATTATCGCCCTTTATAAGATTGAGAATAAGTTCAACGGCAGAAGTAAGTCTCTTTCAAACAATGCAATAATAAAATAATAAGAGAACCCAATCGTGACGTTAAAAATTGTTGACGTTAGAAAAAAAGTAGTTTAGATAGTCATTTTCGACCCCCTTAACCGTTACAAATTAATTTTCTGTTTTAAAATTTTTGTTTGTAGTCGCACCAACAGCTAAGGTAAGGTAAGGACTGTATACAATTACAGTGACATACATGTAAGGGCCATCAGAGTAGGAGTTTCTTCAAACGAGTCAAACGTCCGAGCCCGTGCCAGGGTTCGAACCCGTTGTGTGAAAGCAGCGACCACAACCAATACACCACAGGAGGTCGGCTGAATAATTTCTTTGTACATGAATTCATTGCGATGTAAAGACGAAAAAATCAATTAGAATGAGTAAATCTCAGGAAACTTCCTTGGAGCAGCTACGGCTAGACGCAAAATAATGCTTCCAGTTATTCTGCTACTGTGCGCGGACGATTACAAACAGTTCAATTAGAGGTCGGAATTGTTAAATACAATTAATTAACGACACAATTCTTATTTACTTGAATCGACGTTTCTTGGCCATAATTTCAGGGTTCGAAATTTTTTATTTTTTTTTCATGAAATACCCCTACATTTTTTTTCTTGTAACTATACAGTTGTTCATGTTTATTTTTCTGACAGTTACTTACCAAAAGTTATGAAAGAAATTATTTTTGTAAATTAAGGGATTGAACTTCAATTGAAAAAAATCAGCCAAGGTCATGTTTACAGTAATAAATAAGGATTGAATAAGAATAAAAGAGGAAATATTTAATATAATGGCTCGAATTTTCGGCTAGCGTAAATATTTTAATCTTAATTTGAAGGTAACAGCTTCTGTTGGGATTGCAGACTCACGTCGGATGCGAGAGGACGATGATAAATGATGAGTCAGTTGTCCAGCAGTTGCAGGCAGGTGCTGGAGAACAGAGTAATGTCCAGCTGCCTCATACCTTGGCCGTCTCTCATGCAGATGCACAGGGAAACATCTGTCCTGTCACTCCTCTCTCTCTCTCTCTCCTCTCTCTCTCCCTCTCTCTCTCTCTCTCAGGCTCGAGAACAATTACCACAATCACTCAGCACACGACGCACACAAAACTGTAATTGGCCAATTATCTCACGTAAATTCAAAATATTTAAATTAATTATGGAGATTAATTACATAAATCTGAAACTCGAAGTTAAAGACTCGTGTAATTGAAGCCGGCGCTGTTCAACTGTTCTTATATAGAATTTGATGACGTAGAGTCCACGTGACTCTGGACATGGAACTTCTCTGAAGCTTTCCGGGAATCTGTGTCAGTTAAGCCAACATCAGAGTTGAAATTTTAGTAAAAAGCCCACCTTGTTTTATTTTTTAAATTTTCAGCAACATTTATAATTTTAAAAAAATTAATTATTTAAAAGTATTTTTAGGTCATTTGCTGTATATATAATATATAAACACTTGAAGAAAATAGAACATTTAAATATTTCTCTAATATGGATCATAGTAAGTACATAGTAAACAAATATATGTAAATGTATGAGATACAAATATTTTTAAGTAAAAAAATTCATCCCTGTCAAGTTTTTTTCTGCGTTCACGGCTTTGTTCCCTTTAGATGACTAACCGTTTTTTACTGTATTTAGAATTATATTTTTTAATCACAGTCTTTAATTACTTTTCCAAAATTATTTTCTTGTATTCCTGAAATTTGTATCCAAAAATAATTCGACCTATTGCGACTCCATATTATAAAAGATAGATATTTTGTACATTTTTCTATCTACCCATTTATGTTTCCGAAAATTTTATTCATCATTTATTTTTCAAAACAAATTTCGTAGGTAAGGCTCATTGATTTGTAAGAAGCACAGAAATTTAATGAACTTACATTTGTATCATTTATACGATTTGTATTAAAATAAGTAGGGCCGAAAAGCAGACAAAATAAATCAAAAAAACTAATTAATTTCAAATAACTACATGCTTCGGTCCTGATCTGAGCCATATTCAGGTTGAACAAAAGTTAACCAGATCTAAATTTATTACATGACAGTGATACATATAACATTATTATAAATCAATAAAAACCCTACTCTTTGCCGATGACATTGTAGTATTAGGGGAGTCAGAAGAAGAGTTGGAAACCATAATAAATACCATGAACGGTGTCCTGGAGAAGGCGTTCAACATGTGGATGAATAGAGGGAAAACCAAGGTAATAGAGCGTAGTATGGGAAACAGTGGAATAATAAAGGCTGTTAGATTGGGAAGGGATATTTTTAAGGAAGTTAAGGAATTTTTGCCACTTGGGAAGTGTAATAACAAGGGATGGTAGATGTATAGCAGACATAAATAATAGGATAGCAAAGGCAAGGAAGGCTTGCACGAAAAAGAGGAATTTACTTACGGGTAATATAAGTGAGCTAAAAATGTTTTTAAGGAGCGTGACGTTATACGGGTGAGAAACGTGGACGACAGAAGTTGCAGAAAGGAAAATAATAGAAATCTTTGAAGTGTGGTACTATAGAAGAATAAGGTGGGGGGATAGAATCACAAACGAGGAAGATCTATCCGGAATAGGGAAGAGAGAACTGTATTGAGAACGTTGACCAAGAGAACGGATAGATTAGTATACCACGTTTTGAGACATCACGGTCATTTAAAATTAGCATAAGAGGGAAGTGTACGGGAGGTAAAGGATGGAATACGCTAAGAACAATATTTAAAATCTTTTAAATTATTTCTTTGAGAATATTTATGTTTTATTCACTTTTATAAAAATATCCTGAATAACTATTTAACAAATTGTGAGAATGGCACAATAGTTCTTACGCATTTTGTCACAACAATTACTGAAATTTCACAATTATCTCATTTCCAAAACTGCATCTTCCGTTGCGTAAGCTTTTAACAGTGATACGCCACTATAAAAATATTTGCGTAGGATGGGATAAGATGTGGTAGTTATGAGGAAATGAAAAGGCTTGCGCAAGATAGGTTAACATGGAGGGTTGAATCAAACCAGTCTAAGGATTCAATACGACAGCAACATATATCGAAACAGAATTATTCGAGTGAAAAAAAATGTAAAATTTGTTCCTGTCACAGTTGGACAGTAGTTTTGTGAATCGGTCCATCAACTCGGCAAGCCTGACCTTCGCTACTTTATTTATGAAATGTTGTTAGTGAGGTGCAAGATGCAAGTTTTCAGTTGGAGCGTTCACTCTGTTAGCGGTCGTTAATCAGGACGCCAAGTAGTTCATTAAACAGGGAAGGGATTGGTGATTGATTGACCAGGCACACTTCATCGAGTGCGAGTCAAAACTGCAAATTTAAACATCTGTCAGCGGACCCTCACGACCCCGCGAATAATTAATAGCCCGCGCGCTGCAACGATAAAACTGTTCGCATAAACGCCCCCATCAATATTTCATTCACTCAAATCACATATTAATTGTTTGCCGCCTTCTATATTTGATTAGCTGCCAAATTTGTATATGAAACCTGCAATTATTAATATAGTCAATACATTTTTATATCACGATGTAATGGAATAGAATCGAGCTTGATGAGATTTTTTCGGGGGGGGGGGGCGGAGTGCGGTGAACCGGGGGGGGGGGACAAAAATACGAATTATAAATTCCGCAAGTTTTAAGGCACAAAGTGTTATTAATAATAATACCGGCATATGCCAGGCAATACATGGATACAATCAGGGCAAATTGAAGTGATTAATAAAATGTACAGGAACGAGGGGAAAAAAATTATTAGTATCACTGTGTGTGTTGACAGTTTCAATTTTGATTTTCAAATATTTGTTTCCCCCTCTGCCCTCCCCATCCCCTTTTTTTTTCATGTCATGAATATTTTTACGTCAAGCGTAAAGCAATCATTCGAATGAGTTTCGTCGATATGCGAATAAAAAAACAACACAACTAAATAATGAAAATGTTGCAGTAAGGTTTTAAACGTGTATTTTCGATGTTGTTTAAACAAAATACATGCCCTCTGGGTACAAACAAATTTTGTGAAGTACGGAATAATTCTTAAAGCTCCGATTGAATTATTTTAAAGTCGTCTAATAAATAATTGGAATTTTTTTTATTTTACTTGAGTGCAATGATACATTCTAAAGTAATTTTATAACAGCCACTGTGTGGTTTGATTGAAGGACTAAACTATATGATAAAAGTATTACTACAAGTTTAAAGACAATTTACCTTCCTCAAAGCAGAAAACTGATTCTCATGAGGATTTCGATCTCATTGAAGAAAATTAATAATACTCTAAAGTAAGTATTAAATACTTACTTCTAATGTAAAAAATAGATGTGGTTCTTGGGAAGGAATGCACTGTCTTTAAATTCTCTGGCATTAATTAAACATTTATTTCAGTGTGAATAACCGTACTCAAAATTGACTATTTATTCATACGGGCTCCTATGAAAAATATAGCTCATGGCAGAATGATTATTTTATTTAAAAAATAAAAATATAGTTTAATTCAAACACAGGCTTCAAATCGCAAGCAATTGTCAGACATTCCTGTGGCAGTTACTGATGCTTAAATAAATTTTTAATTTCTGTTTATTATAAAAAAATTGTTAATTATTTGTTTACAGTAAACAATAACGGATAACTACAAATAAAATAATTAAATATTATAAATAACATAAAATGAATGATTAAAAGTCAGAATTGAAAGAATTTTAAACTTAAATTGCGACGTTTCGTGCCCAACTTTTGGTCTCCCTGCAGCTCGTTAGTTAAAATGCTAGAATTTCAACAGGTCCCGAACGTTAGCGACGAAACGTTTAAATTAAAATTCTCTTGTTTCTGACTGTTGGTCATTCATTGTAGTTTAATTAATAATGGCCGAAAATTTGGGTGGCATGCTCTTGAAATTGTGTTTTGTTAAAATAATATGTTCGAATTCGTAACTCGAAACGTTTGATGGCCTTTGGTTTTTCCATATTTTTCAATATTTCCCTCAAGCATATTATTTTTTTTAGATACAGTAAAAACAAAAATTATTTCGTCTTCAGTTAAAACTAGAGCTTCTCGGAAAATAATAAACTGTAATATTAAAACATCAATATTCTAATAATTAAACAGACTTGGGTATTTGAGATATTTCATTGTCGTATTAGTGGGGACAAAGTTTTAAGAAACATCTTCACAAAGTTCTGTGTTTAAACCCCCGTTAGTTCTGTTTTATTAGAGCTAATAACGGACCATTGTGAAGTTAGAGGATAGCAAAGCACTATTTCCTCCCCCTCTCCCCCTCACCCTTCCCTCCTCAACCACCCCCCCCCCACGTCGCGACGAACGTCGTCGCTGCCTTGGCAAATGTAGTAGTGAAATTTCTCCCCGTGGAAGTAAACTTGGCAATTAGAAAATGACACGGAAGCATGATAAGGAGTAATTTTCTTGGCACAGGACACAGAAGTTGAAGTTTCGTAACGATTGCAGGAAGGGTGGAGAAGTTTGTGACAAAGCAGCGGGAAGGAAAGATAAGAAAGGAGCTGAAAAGGAAACTAGCTATTAATGTCTCCGCAATTAAGTGATTATAATTCACTTGTGACAAATTCTCAACAAATGTTTCAAGGAAGATGAAGAGAGAGGGAATTAAAAAAAGGGTGACAAACTCCGCCACTCTGCAAACAAAAATAAATCATTCAAGAAATTAGTGCGCCGGAACAATCGAGTAATGCCGTTGAGTTAACGTTTAAATTTTAGGTCGGCAGTGACAGGATAGTTTTGATATTTTTTTCTTACCCATCAATGCTCAATTTATTAAACTTTAATTACAGCTACTGCTTAGCTGACTATATCAAATAGCGCACTTTCCCTAATGATAACATAGTTTTCTTTTATATATTTAAGTTGCATTTAATGTAGCTTCACCACGTTCAATGTTTGCCTGTGGCAAACGTCGTGATACCCAGGTGGAGTATTTCCTAATAGAGCATTCAAGCTAAAAATACTCCACGGGTTGAAGGAAACGTCTAAATTCCAGGAAAAAACCAGTACTTTGACGGAGCGGAGCAAGTATCTGAGCTAACAGGCTACTTGTGCGTGAATATTTATTATTTTGATATTTGTGATATACCATGTCGTCCTATGGATGTTGAAGAGCCTCAATGATTCAACACAGATGTAATGGAACTCTGATGTCTACGGTACTGACGCTTACTAACGGTGACTGTTTGCATTAAGACTGATCACTCTGCCGGTAATTTGACAGCTGTTAGGACTCGATACTCGCTCTAATTGGCAGGTCTCGGGAGTTTGCTACATTATCCTCCAATACCTCGGAAGCTGACAACAGAACTTACTTTTGAACCTCTCGATAAAACTAAATTCTTCATTTCATGATCACTATCGGATTTTTAGGAGTCAGTGATTGGACTATCATAATAACAAGAAAAACATTTAATGAAAAAGTGAAGTCGCAGAACTGTATAACTTTGAACAAAAAAAAGTTGGAAACGATACAGGTAATTTGTATCAAGTTTAAGACACCACTTATAATAGTTTATCTCCACTGTCCCTTTTAATCTTTACTTCAACTTTCAGATTTATGATAAAACTCGGTATCGTAAGAGGACTCTGCTCGGGGGGAGAATGTTGTTTCCGAGACCATTGAGGGAACAGTTGAAGAGGGGAGATGCTGAAAGGAATATTCTAAAGGGATGCTAAAACACGTACTCTGTGATATATACCAGAGCACTGTTCAAACAGGATAAATTAATGAAGATTGTTATGCTGTCGGGGGAAGTGTTGTGACGCTTAACCGCCGAGGAGTGTTCGAGTGTCGACGCAGGAATGAACGAAACGTCTCGCCGCGTCAAGGAGAATTAAATTATATAGGACATTCTATAAATATATGGTTGAATAAACAAAATGTGCGAAGGTGAATAATTTTGTACAACGTTCAGTAAATATTTGAATTGTCGCTATCATGTGCCACATTCCCATTATTTCTGTGTCCTTTAACCCGGCACTATATAGAATGATAATTTTCCAAAGTCTTTTTTCTGAGCTCTGATTTTAATTTTAAATTTGTGAATTGATTACTCTTCTTGTGAGCTACTTCCGTGTACTGAAACCGACTGTGATTCACAGACCACATAAGAACAGAAAATCCAATTCATTAAACATTTTTACATTCAATATTCATATTTAAAAATTATCTTTAAACATTAATTATTAAATTTATTTGACAATTATTAAAATTAGTAAAAAAGTAAAAGAGACAATAGATTTTAATATTTTATATATCGTAGCTTTTGCGCCTATCGTCGCCGCCTTTCCAAAACCAAGTGTTCTCCGTTGTTCAAAAATAAAAAATTACCTACTCAGTCTTCCTGCCTCTTTACCCTCGCTTTCCTCCTTTTTCCATCGTGCGTATGATTCACCTTATTGTTAAAATATTCGTCGTAGCACCAGCACCCAATTCTGTTAACAATTTCCTGATTGGCTGGTGGAATATTGCTTAGCTCAGTTAGAGTATTGGCCGTCTTTCTGGAATTCAGATGTTTACCTCTACCGGTGGGGTAGTTTTAGCCTGAATGCTCTATCAAGTTATTCTCCACCTGGGTATCAAAACATTTGACACGTTTCAACGTGGCGTCCGGCCATTGGACTGAATTCAGGCCGCAAAAAGTTTCTAATTTCGTTTCTATATTCTATGTTATTTAAATTTTTTGTATTGGTAGGCTATCAAAATTAAATTTCCACTCTTTTGGTTGATTTCATATTCCGTCTAGAAGAAATTTCTTTTACGTAGTTCATTTTTACGTATTGTATATCAAATTTAATTCTTTTAAAAAAATTCTTTGATATTTTATATGTATATATATAAAGTATTTTAATATGTAGTTTTACATATATTTTTTGAAAGCATAATTTAATCTGTTGTTTTATATATTTTTTTCAAATTTATGCAAATACAGGTATGTTATGACAACATCCGAATGTATATTTATGGTTACACAAGCCGTGTATATTTAACATAAAATCACAACCTGTAGAGTTATTTTCGGCTAAATTCCAGAATTACGAAACAGCTGCAGCGTCAAAGAAGTTTTATTTAACGAATTAAATCTGATGTACAAAACCGTAAAAATGAACTACGTATAATATAATTTAATCTGTTGTTATTATGGAACTCTTCACCGTGAAGAGGTCCCGAAGCTGTGGAAGACTGTGTTGTTATGTTAACGTATCGAATAAAACTGACTTATTGTTGTTATTATCACCAATTTGTGAGCAAGAAGTTGTTTATCAAAATATTGATATGAGTCGCAGTGCAGATTGGTTATATAAAGACCAGGGGGAGCACACACTCAATTTTATTTTTGGTTGATCCGTTTAAGGTATATATATTGTAACATAAAAAGTTACAAAGAACAATGCAGGCCAGCTTGCGAGTTGCAATTGTAGAGGAACTGACGCAACCTGGGCCAACAATGTGGTCTGGCGAAACGTTGGGAGTCGACATGGGGTAATGGGAGAAGCAGGTTGTGTCGGCGGGACGACGAGAGAATGACCACGCCCTGCAGATATAATTTTTCTTCATGCTCTGATTGAAATTAAAACTATTAAAATCAATTTTTGGTGTTTTTTTTATGAAAAATACCTGGCGCTCTAAATGAATAAGAAATCCTTGAATACGGAAGAACGACGGAGCTGCTACAATATATATTTCACAGTATTCAGACCGGAGAGATGGTTCAAGAATCTTCTCCTTGTTTCTTTGTATTTTTGGGTATTTATGTAGTTGTTTTAAGGTACATAACAGCTAATATTTGGCGCATTTTCAAAAAAAAATATAATAAAGGATATTATAATTCAAAATGGCAGCTACAAGTAATGTAAACATTTTCAATCACATTAAAAGCCAAATAATGATTTCGTTGAAAACTCTTCTTACTGTTTTATGTTTCTTTTTTTTTTGGTTGTGCATCAGGTCATTGCATATACAATTTCGTAAGTGAAGGAAACAATAAGATGCTGTGCAGAGGATTCTACGGGGACCTCAGCACACCACACCACACGGTAGCTATTTGCAGAATTCATAAATGAGATGGGACCCAGTCGCTACTTCCTGGATGTTGAATAGAGGATTCTGGTAAGAGCTCGTAATTCATCTCTGGGGGAAATCGCTGCCGCCTCCATCCTTTACGCGGATTTAATATGCGCCGAGGTGTTGTCAGCGCCTAATAAGGCCGGAAGCATCCATAACGCAGCGAGCGAGCGAGCGAGCCACTCCATCGATCTGGCGTCTGGCCCGGACGCGTCTCCGATCGAGAACCACTTATCTTACAGCTCCACACACGCCTCTCTCCATCCATCCCCTAACATTATAATCATCACATCTACATATTATTATTATATCAAGTCACAGGTCAAAACTATTCAATAACCACAAATTATCAAAAATACTTACACAAAAGTTTCGTTAAATAAATAAAGGTTTTTTGGCAGAGCATCCTTCACGACCTGTTGACAGCACGATTCAGCGTTTTACGGCCCGAATAAGGAAAAATCACTAAAAAGTTTATTTCGACTTTAATAACCCATTAACTTCTGGCATTATCTGATTTAACTTAATAAATTTTGTTCCTTCCAGCGTATTCAATCCTTGGCCTCCGTTTCCTCTAATTCTAATTTTATAATAGCCTCATTTCTCAAAACGTGGCCAATTAATATATTCCTTCTCTTGGTCGAAGTCCTCCATATTGTTCTCTCTTCCCCTATTCTGCCTAGAAATTCGTCGTTTGTGATTCTATCCACCCATGTGATTTTCAGCGTTTGCCTATAGCACCATATTTCAAATGCTTCTATTCTTTTCCTTTCCGCAGCTCCTATCGTCCATTTTCAGAGGCAGTCAATTACGTCGTTTTCCCATCTCATTCTCCTATAGCACCACATTTCGTTAATTGTGGATTTCTGAGGCCTCTGTAAGGTTGGTCCAGGAGATGTTCAAAGGTTCCGTAGGATATAATGTAACAGGAAAAACTCTGGGGACTTCACCTGGACAAAGGTTTCAGGGCTACTTCAGACACTCTGAAGGGAAATGTTGACTTCCACTGCAAGCCAGGTTAGGTTAAATATTTGGAAACTGACGAGGACTGCTTTAGAAGTTGTTGCTGGGGTTGGTTTTACTCCTCAGTGTGGTCTGATGCAACTCTCCATGTTAACTTATTCTACGCAAGCCTTTTCATTATCACAAACCTACCACATCCTCCTTAATCTGATATACCTTATTATGCCAACCACACACACTTCCCTTCTAATGCTAATTTTTCAAGACCCTCATGTCCCAAAACATAGCCTATTAATCTGTCCCTTCTCTTACTCAAAGTCTTCCATATTGTTCTCTCTTCTCTTATTCTGCTTAGAATGTTCTGGTTAGTTACTCTACCCACCCTTCTTATTCTTCTATTCCACCACATCTCAAAGGCTTCTATTCATTTTCAAGCTGCAACTCCTACCGTCCACGTTTCACACCCATATAACGCCATACGAACATTTTTAGCAATGTTTTCCTAATATTCATGCTTATATTAGACGTAAGTTAATTCCTCTTTCTTGTCTATGCTATCGTCCTTTAGTTATTATGCTTTTCAAGTAGCAAAATTCTTTAACTTCCCAATCCAACAACCTTTGTTATTCCACTGTTTCTCATACTACTCTCCATCACCATAGTTTTCACTCTATTAATCCTCATATTGTTCACTTTCTACAGGCCCACGTTCATGCCATTTATCGTGGTTTCCAAGTCTTCTTCCTTCTCCCCTAATACCACAGTGTCATCAGCAAATATTAGTGTTTTTATGTCTTCTCCTTGCAGTACGATTTCGTTTACATTTTCCTTTTCATCTTTCTCCATTGCCTCTTCTATAAATAAGTTAAACAGGATGGATGACAAACGGCATCCTTACCATACTCCTTTCTTGATTTCTGCTTTCTTTTCTTTCTTAATTTGTAAATTTTTATTTTATTATTTATAAATTTTTATTTATTTTTTTCGTTTCTCCGTCTTACCGGATTCAACATTGGCTTTGACCAGAGCGAGGATTACTGTGTCCCAAAGTAACAGTAGTGGAATTAGGGAAAACACGGAGTTTGTGCTTGTAATTTTCTGAATAATAAGACTAGTAAAATGAGAAGGTAGAATTCTTTAGAATAATTTTAAAGTCTATGACATTCAGATTACGGATCTTTAGTGTATGAATTATGTACTTATCCGTTTACATATTTTATTCAGTTTATATGTGATTGCGCATGAATAAATAATTAATTCATAACGTTCTTCTTGGTAATGATAATATATGTGATTGTTTTGTGTAAGGCAGCTCTTGGGGATGATATGTTGATATGATGGTGACGTCCAGATTAATCGAACCTGTTTCCTGAATGACGTCCCGGAACACTTTACAATAGTTGTTTCAGCAACGGGGCCTCTGGAGTTTCTTGAATGGCTGGCGTGTGCCTATTCAACGGATTCATGTCCCGTGAAATTACGACCGAGCTGGTTTAACGTGGGACACAAAGGACGGCGATATTCCGCGGAAGAACCCATATGCGCGGACACAGAGACTAATTCACCTTCAAATGGGCTTCCTGCTCCGCTAATGGCGCAGGGTGATAATTCTGCCCCCGTGGCGGCGGCGGCGGCGGCGGGGGGAAACGCTGCCACGGTGAATTATGAAGCAAGGCATTGCAATATTCATAAGTCCTGCTGCAATTACAACATTATGTGTGCGGCCGCCGAGGCCTGGCCTGTCCTGGCCTGGTAAACCAGCGTCAAGGTCGGCACGCGAACGCACCATTTAATTCCTCACGAATCCAGAGACGCCCGTCTTCAGGTCTCCATGTCCTCCTCACCCTGTCACAAACTTATCCTAACAATTAAACGAGGACATCTTTGGTCGCCTAATGTTATGCTTACTCAATTACCCTGATTAAAAATTAATCGTCGTGTATTTTGTTAGAAAATACATTTAATATTTATTTAATAAACGGATAACATATATTGAATGAAATAATGTGACAATCTTTAACAGACAGGTTTTTTTATTGCATAAGCCTACGTTTGTACCCTCTTAAAATTAACAATTCTGTGAAACAATATTTTACATGAGACATGCTACTTTCAAGAGGTACCGAAACGTCGGCTTATGCAATAAAAAACCTGTCTGTCAGAGGTAGTCTCATTATTTCATGTAATTTAAAACAGACGTAAAACTTCTACTGACTAATATATTCATAAACCGGATAATTTCGCGTCGTGGACTCGGTGTACCGTCTACTACCAACTACTGTTTTGTACGTGGTGATCCTGAGCACGTTAGTTCTGAAAGGAGCAATGCGCGCGGCCAAATTATCAACAACCGTGGTAACTACCTCTCTATCCGACGATGGATAATCCACCTCCCAGAAGGCACACAGCCTTTACAAATAATCAACACCAATTCTAAATATTAAGTTTTCCTACTACAATATATATGTATATATAATTTTCAATAACACAAACTATTAAAATTTTATTACGTTTATGTGATTCGTAACCAATTTAACATTAAACTTAACTGAACTGCAGCTCTGCAACGGCAAAGTAGTTCTGCGGTACTTACTTAAAAATAAAACGGGTAAGGTTCGCTGATGATATTGTGCTATTAGGGGAGACAGTAGGATATTTGGGAACCATGATAAATGACGTGAACGTGGTCCTGAAGAGTGAGTAGAACATTAGGATTAATACAGAGAAAACCAGTGAAACGAAGTGTTAGATGGAAAATAGTAGAATAACAACGTCTGTTAGATTGGGAAGGAATATTTTGAAGGAAGTTAAGGAATTATGCTACTTGGGCAGTATAATAATTAGAGTAGGAGATCACAGGTAAGAAAGACAAATTTTCTTAGGACTAATATAAGTATAAATATTAGGAAATCATTACTAAAAATATTCGTATGGAGTGTGGTGTTATTTTGTTGTTGTGGTATAATGAAAAGGTTTACGCAGAATAGATTAGCATCAGACCAGTGAAAGGGGTGAAAAGAACAATAGCAACAATTTTAAAAGCAGTCCTCGTCAGTTTACAAATATTTAACCTACACTCTCCTGAATTGGACGTCAACATTTCCCTTCAGTTTAGGTTAATAGGATAATTAGTCTCACAGGAGTCTGGCGTAAGGCTGAAATCTTTGTTCAGGTGAAGGCCACAGTGTTTCTCTTGTTATATTGTATCCAATGGAACCTTCGAACGTCTGCTGGACCAACCTTATAGAAGTCTCAGAAATCCGCCATTAACGAGGTCTAATATAGAATCCCATTTAATGCTGAAAGATATAATTCTCGGTAAGCGTATTGTACCCTTATAGATGGCGAGACCGACTTATCCTCGGTGCTTTTACCGTCTTTCAGCAAGTTCTTAGCAACGGAGCTCTGAGAAATATTGCGAAATCGATTTTCAGCGGTCCGTAAACCGTCAACTTACCGAGAGGCTTGAGAAGTTCATATTCCTAGTATTACACCTTTCCGTGAACTACAAACACTTAGAATAGTTATTTACATTTTCCGTTTGACGTTTTCCTGCAGCCGTCTCCCTTCTTTCTTCGAAGAAAAAGACGTTATTCTAAGAGCCTGATTATATTTCGTCTTCCCTTCAAACTAAGGAGGCACTTTTGTATGATTTCAGAAGTTTGGAAGTTTGAATTGGACACTGATGAGATGTAGACGTGTACCGCTCTGGGACTACGAATTCAAAATCTGTGAGTGAGTTAACCGAAATATTCAGTTGAAAATGGCCATGGCCGAAAGCTTCTGAAATTATCCAAAATTGACAACTTAAAGTGGGTTTCTTTTATTTATTTAATTATCATTTGTTTAGTTGTTTTAATTGAATTTAACTAAGCGGGCATTTAGTTGATATTTTTAAATGACTTAACTTTTACATTCCAGTACTGTGGTGTGTAATTGATTTGAATTGAGTATTAAGCTGGAGGATAAATGATTAGCCTTATTAATTAATATATTGACTTACTTAAATAATAAAATAAAAAATTGAAAATATTAAAACAATTTTAATTTAACCACGAATCGGTTCGGACACTTCACAATTCAACGGAGAGAAAGTATTTTCCCTATTAGAGTATTTAGTAGACATAAAATCTCTCGAAAACTGATATCTCTGATAAAGCTAAGAATTGGACATTATTTCATGGGCAATTACGAGGTGTGTGGGGAAGTAATAGTTGGTAATGGAATGGCGAACAGTGGATTAGACAGTTTAGAGAAGGTTGTGGGGAAAATGTGCACGATGAGTCGCGGTAGTGCCTCCCGTCTGCGGTCACAGGCTGTATCTACCTTTCAGGACTAGTTCCGGACTATCGGCGGTGACTATGCGGAGAAGTAGTGATTGATAACATAGATAGAAAATAATGTTTTGTTATTTTTTAATACATATTGGAAGTTAGAAGTGTCGTTGTATATCATTGGACTACCTTGTAGGATGTCAACTTCTTGACTAAAATAATTGTGCTGCTGTTTATGGTTGGAAATTTTTTTTCGGTTGTAGCAACTACTTGCGTGGGTGCGTATTGTTTTAATGGTGTTTTTGAGAGGACTCTTTATGTTCTCTAAATAAAATGTACTATTCATCCCATTCTTTCTATTTTTTTTCAGGGAGTTTTTCTCAGCTACAAATTTTATAACGTGGTTCTCATCAGGGTTGCACTACAAATAATGTGAAACAACGATAATGCCAAATTGTGTCCGTTATCTCACCAGGATTCTATATTTCATTTCATATTGTATCCGTCCATTCACTGGGTAGATTTAACTTGTTGATTCTATTATTCCTCTATTGAGGAAAAAAGAAAAGTCAAAGAATTATCCCACACGTAAATGACTTTATTAATGTTTCTTTGTAAGGTACTACAAGTTGAGGTTTATTTCTCTGTATTTGAAGTAAAGTGAATGATCCTGAAGAAAGCTCGCTCCCCCGACATGCTATATAAATTAGTTTGGTGCTGAACCTCGAGTCGGCGGCATTTGTGAGTGGAGAAGTAGAGCGAGTTGCGCTCTCCAAATTCACTTTGCCCCGCCAGCGGCCAGGACTCGAACTTCAAGCTAACTCCCATTTCAGTTGTAAAACCTCACGATGGCGAAAACACTTCCTTTCCAGCGGCAACAGCCATCTCCCTAACTTTGACCTTGATAAAAGATCACAACGTTGCCTTCAGGTCCATCAATTTGAGAATATGACAGACACACTGGGTTTAATTTTTCCAGTCATTTGCAGTTTGTTTATTTAATGTCCCCTACGTGCTAAATATTAACGAAAAAGTATATATGTGATCGAAACGTCAAATACAATTCGAGTTAAGCGACTGTAGGAACAAAAGAAGAAATATTGACTCTGCGTCTTTGTAGAATTAGAAAAAACCTTTGATAGATCCGAACACCAAACAACAATTAGTTTAGTATCCCATGCATGCAAAATATTGACGAAAATAGCATATAGGACAATGGAAAGTCAAATAGAATGCGAGTTAAGAGTAGATCAGTTTGGTTTTAGGGAGAATATAGAGACAAGAGAAGCTATATTGACTATGCGATTAATTTCAGAAGACAGGATACGAAAAAACCAGCCTCAGTTCATGGTATTTGTTGATTTAGAATAAAACGTTGGATAATATGTAATGGAACACAC
Organism: Eucriotettix oculatus; assembly: GCA_034510155.1. NCBI lineage: Eukaryota > Metazoa > Arthropoda > Insecta > Orthoptera > Tetrigidae > Eucriotettix > Eucriotettix oculatus. The sequence goes on from CM067378.1 coordinate 102,890,290, forward strand.
TACTAAGGATTTTGAAGTGCACTGGTATAAAATATCGAGAAAGGAGGCTAATACAGGCAGCAGTAATTAGAATAGAAGACCAAAAAATGAAAGCCGTAATCAAAAAAGGAGTAAGGCAAGGATGCAGTCTGTCGCCCATGCTGTTTAACTTATACATAGAACAGGCGATGAAGAAAGTTAAAACGGAATATGGAAAAGGTATCATACTGCAAGGAGAAGAAATACAAACCTTACGCTTTGCCGGTGACATTATAGTATTAGAGGAATCAGAATAAGGCTTGGAAACCGTAATAAATGGCACGAAAGGGGTCCTGGAGAAGGAGTTCAACATGTGGATGAATAGAGGGAAAACCAAGGTGATAGAGTGTAGTATGGGGAACAGTGGAATAATGAAGGCTGTTAGATTGGGAAGGGATATTTTTAAGGAAGTTAAGGAATTTTTGCCACTTGGGAAGGGTAACAACAAGGGATGGTAGATGTATAGCAGACATAAAAAAATAGAATAGCAAAGGCAAGGAGGGCTTGCACGAAAAAGAGGAATTTACTTACGGGTAATATAGGTGAGCTAAAAATGTTTTTAAGGAGCGTGACGTTATACGGGTGAGAAACGTGGATGGCAGTAGTTGCAGAAAGGAAAATAATAGAAACCTTTGAAGTGTGGTACTATAGAAGAATTAGGTGGGTGGATAGAATCACAAACGAGGAAGATCTATACGGAATAGGGAAAGAGGACTGTATGAGGACGTTGACCAAGAGAACGGATAGATTAGTATAACACGTTTTGAGACATCACGGTCATTTAAAATTAGCATAAGAGGAAAGTGTGCGTGAGGACAAGGATGGAATACGCTAAGCATAATATTTAAAATCTTCTAAATTATTTCTTTGAGAATATTAAGGTTTTATTCACTTTTATAAAAAATATCCTGAATATCCTGGAGAAAGAGTTCAGTATGAGAATTAATAGAGATAAAACCAAGGTAATGGAGTGTAGTTTGAGTAACAGTGGAATAACAGTGGGTGTTAGATTGCGAAGAGATATTTCGAAGAAGTATGTGGGATGTGGCAGAAATGGAAAGGAACAGAATATGTTAGCAAGGAGGGTTGCATCAGACCAGTCTGATGACTCAGTCCTACAACAGCGGAGAGAGTGTACTTATCTCCGTAATTCCGTCACAAGTATCTACAAATGGAAAATAAAATTAATTTCAACATTTTGAATTGTATATAGATACCTCATTTTATAAATGAAGGCTCTGAAGAAGTATTTATAAATTTCACACTTAAAATCATGGAATAGGGTGGAATGACATCGTAAGTGTTTCAACGACAAATGAGCTGTATGCTAGTTAAATCACAAAATTAACTCAGGATTAGTTTATAATTATATAGTAAACCTTGCTAATAGAAATAAGGACCCGGCTAGTGCAACATAAATTTACATCATAAGTTTTTAACAGCCAATATTAAGATTCCGAAGGTCGTCCAATTACGAAACATATACTAGACATCATGGAAAGTGCTTTGATTTATTTTTCTCTTTTTTTTAAAAAAAACAAAAAGTGTTAAAGAGTTTCTCAGAACTTGTTTCGAACGCCCTGTAGGTGATTAGAGACGTTTGTTGAGCAACGCCCCCGACAAGACAAGAGACTGGCTGGCTGCTGCTAATATCAAGTCGTTCGCATTGAAGTAGGAGTCTCGAGGCTGTTTATTCATGGTGAGTCGTTCAAGCAAAGCTCTCAAACTCCCCGCCCGCCCGACTCTAGTTCAAACAACGTCGGAACAATGTTACATTCCAACGAGAGATATTAAGGCCAGTGTTTAGAGCTTTTTAAACGAATTCCAAAAAAAAAAGCAGGACCAAGTTGGAACAGTGTTACAATGCCTCAGGGACACTTGATCGGCACAATAATGCAGATACGTCATCTCGTGACGTGTCATGACGTCACCTGGCATTAAATCTTTGTACTGTAAATACTAAGAGAACGCACGTGCTCTTTAACTTATATACATAGAACAGCCCATGAAGAGAGTTAAAAAGGAATACGGAAAATGAATCATACTGCAAGGAGACGAATTAAAAACACTAAGGTTTGCTGATGATATTACTGTATCAGGGAAGTCATAATAAATTGCATCAACGTCATCCTGGAGAAACAGTGTAACATAATGATTAATAGAGAGAGAAAACCAATGTGATGGAATGTACTGTTGTAGATAGTGGAATAACAAAACGGTTTTATATTGGGAAAGGGATATTTTCAAGGAGAATGCTGAAAATTAAAAGGGTGGATAGTAGCAGAATTGGGGAACAGGGAACAATTTGGAAGACGTTGACAAAGATAAGAGATAGTATAATAGTTCACTTTTTGAGACATTTAATTTTTAGAGGGGAGTGTCTCGGGTAAGAACAGAAGAGGCAGGCAAGGGCGGAATTCATTAAGCGGATTTATGGAAGATGTGGGATGTTGTAGTTATACAAAAGTGAAAAGGCTTGTGCTGTATAGGTTAGCATTCAGGATTACATTAAACCAGTCTTAGTACTGCATACCCCAACAGCAAAGACGAAAATAACACAACTAGTGGGATGAATGCAGTAGGAACGCCTAATAACACTTTTAACTGGCACTTGGGTTTAACGACAGTTTCATGGCGGATATTCAATGGACTTATAAATATATACATTAATATCTTCAGAACTCTGTAAGATATCTAAATGAAAAATAAAATTAAAATTCGTGTTTCGATCCCTGAAGTTTCCATTGTAATCCGTTAAGCCGTTTCGGAGCATAGATCAAGAGTGTAAACAACCCGGATTCACTTTTTGGAGACTTTGATGCGAATATGCCAAGAAACCTTCCCGTAGAATTAATATTTAAATTATATTAGTATCTTCTCGAATATATCTAAATGAAATATGCACGAGTATTTAAATTAAATTTCTTGTTTTTAAATTCTTAAAATTATCATTTAAATACGTTCACTCTTTTCCGGAGACTTTTCGAGATAAAACATAGTTAAGAATTCATTTTTTATTCGCCGTATCGTCGACATAACTAGGTAAAAAATATGTTTTAAAAGTAATTGTTCTATACTTTATAAAATTTTGTAACCTTACCTGATGAAACCCAAAATATGCAAGAAACGTTATTGACATGTAAAAGCATCAAAAGCACAGGTAAAGAATTACCTAAATAATTTTCCAGCTAACAATAGTCCGCACGTAGGCCAATTCCATGAAGCCGCCAGTGGGAAAAATATTGAAGTTGTATAAAAGTTGACAAATCTATGAATATCGTTTCAATATTCATAACAGTATGATTAATTATTAGAGAATTGAAAATTAGTGGAATTTTTAATATAATTGAATATCTGTGTTCCCATGTCCCCTTTCTTCCTCCTGTAGTGAAATTCAATTTAAATGCCTCATTACGTAGGAAATGTAATCCAATTCCAAGACGCGTGGCTTGCCCTTGCTGAGCTCTTATTTTCCTTAAAGTGACGCCCCTATTACAGGTTCGATTTTTGTATCCCCCGAATCAGCGTCGTCCTCGTCTGTTCACGTGTGAGCCTTTCCCCAGGGCTTAGCCCGATATTGCCGCTTACTGTCACGGCGACGACGATTCTTCTTCTTTTTTTAAAAGAAATTGCGTCCCTTCTACGCCACTGGCTCAGATTGAGGTGACGTCTTATATTCCTTAACGTAACGATCTTCCCCGTTACTCTCTGATATGCTCAGTTATACGGCCTCATTTATCTGTACGTATTAAAGGAAAAGGGAGACGGCGAGGGGCGCATAAAAGAAATATTATTTTGAGCGATTCCAGTGAACCTAGGTTAAGGGAAACAATATATCCTAGAAATGATAGACTAACCGGTAACAAGTACGGCAGATTGCCTTTAGGAAGCAATCCCAGCTTCTCTGAACCACCCCGATTCGTCTTACAGTGACGTCATCCCTCAGAAACCAACAAATGATTTGGTTTGAACAATACATGGTTCTCTATTCATTAATAGATTCAAAATAATTTACGATTCTCAAAAAAAACTATTTTCCGTTTAATTTACCGGTAAATATTACATCAACGAAAATTATTAAGAGTGGTAACGCAGCCTGGGATTAAGACATATTCGGAATGTCTCGTGTAAGTTGACAGTCTCGCAGTCGACCAAGGGGCTGCAGAGCCAATGAAGAAAAAAGAAGAAGAAAGAGGTAGAAGAAAAAGAGAAAGAGGAGCAAGAAGAGAATAAGGAAGAAGTATTGTTCGTATCACCTATTTCATAAATGAAACTACGGGCACAGTATCTTCGCTCGCCATCGACGATATTCTCTGACAAAAGAGGTCATATCACTGAGTTTAACATAACTGAGCTTTAATCAATATGATATAAACAACTTTATATATAACAGACGTGAGTAACGTCCTTGGAGAAAACGCTCGGTTAGAGCATGGGGTACGTTCGGCCTTAGCGTCGTCAAATAAACCACTGCAGTTCAAATTAGTTACATAGTGTTACTTCCACTTTTATAAATTATATACTTCTATGAATTAACCTGTTATACGACCTGAAACTAATAACATTATTGTAATAAATACCTAGTATAAACTTTTTCTTCCATTAAACTTTGCAGTTTTAATTCAATATATCGTAAACCTATTTTATGAAGTGAACCTTAATATTTCCAACAGAAAGATGAACCAATTGAAGGATGATGGTAATAAATACCAAGAAGCATCTTAACTCCTTAAAAACAATTTCCTTATTTCAAGGATCGTGCAGATTTCAAACTACACTTGCCTAAGATATCGTCAATAATAAATAATAAAATCCGGTTACTTTGTTAGCGAACGATATTGATGTGTAATTAATAATTTTACAACTTTTCATCCAGTTTCATGGGCTCTTTCCGGTAAATAGGTAAAAATATTTTTAAAAATAATTTTATTATAATTTTTTAATGTTTCCTACTTGGTGAAGCCAAATCATATGCAAGAAACGTCATAGACATGATAAAACTGCCGCAATTCACAGGTAAGGAATAACCTAAATAAATTTCCAGCTAAGAATAGTCTGCAAGTCGAGTCGGCAAATTCCCGAAAGCCGCCAGTACGCCGGCATAGTGGGAAAAACATCTCCACCAACCAATCAGGAAATTGCTAACAGACTTGGTTGTTGTTACTAAGACCAGTCTCCACCAATTATGTGAACAGTCGTGCAGGAAAAGCGGAGAGAGCTAGATGGACATTTCGGTCAGAATTGACGGAGTGAGGATCTTGGGACGCCGGAAGAGGAGCGCACGTGGTCTAATGAACCGGAATTCGGTTCCAGCCCTGTGGCAGAGATGCTGCACCGGTAAACCGTCGAAACTTTCTTTCCTGGGAGTTTTGCGACGCTAAAGTTGTTAGTTCTTTTAATGCATTAAAATTCTTTACGAGTTAACGACCTAAACGCTGTTGGAGCATCCGGAAATATTTTAAGTTAGCTCATTTTCTTTTGTATATATTTATTATGATTTATTTATTGAAATAACTGTGGAATTTTTAAATTTCGATTTAATTTTTTTAAAATTATGGTTAACACTTCCAAGCGGCGCCGAGAAATTCATCTAAATGAATGGATTTCTACTCATTTGTATATTAAATTTCTTCCCTCATATATGAAAGGCGTTCTACAATATAAATACAACGTTTCATCCATCAATATTTGTGGACTATTTCAGATAGCTTCTTTTTATTTTTTAAATGTTATTTTAGCTGGGAAATTAATACTCAGCGTAACGGAGATTTAGCACCGACTTATTCTGAATCAACGCTCTTGAGTGGGTCCTAAATAATAATTTTTAAAAAAAATTGGGAATAGGAAATTCAGTTTCTCAATCTCCACGTCTTCTGGCCTATATTAGGGCTATGTCCTTATACTTTCGTGGTTTAAAATTTTATATCAGGTTTATTTGGGGGGAGTCCAAGAATAAAGCGGCTCCAGAGTAAGTTTGTCTGCAGATAAGACCTCTTGGAAATGTTGAAGTGAACGCGATCTTGTTTGTGATCCTCCTCCACTCTCGACCGCAGACTTGTCCACGAAGTTCGGACAGGGAACCTCTACAATTATCTCGAGCTTCCAGTTGATCTGGCCATTTTCCCCCGACCGCAGATTGTCTGCTCTCGTCTTACTAATGTTGCTGTAACGTTACTAATACTCACGTTGAAAGCTACGCTATGATTTTGAGTTAGGTAGAGAATTAATGGATTCGTTTCTCCTCAGACTTTATAAAAAAATATTTGTAAGTTCTCCTCCGTTCCAGTGTCGGAAGCTATTCGTCATCGTATTCATGAAACGTCATATCGGATTTGTCCTCGAGTACGTTTCACTCAGCCAGATAAAATGATTTTTCATTACAGTCTTAACTGTGATTTATACATTCGCCTCGCCGTTAAGTGAAAAATATATATCGTGAGATTAAACGTCACAACGCTGTCTCGACTCTCCGTACATCGGAAGAAGGGAGGAATTAGTCTTCTTATCGGATTTCTTGAGCGGCGACGGCGACGGCGACGACGTTGTTCATTCGCTCGTCACAAACGATAACAACCCCTTCCAGCCAATTGCACGTCAGACGCTAAGCCGCGAATGTTTACACTTGCCGTTATTTCGATTCTTACATCGTTCAGTGACAGTGTATACTTATATCAGAGATCATATTTTTATTTTATTTTTTTTACAAAATGCCAACATCATGTTGGATGTTCAAACGAGGATATGGCAACCCAGCAAAAACAGAGCAAAATAAATGTCTCCGTAATTAATTGTAATTTTTAATTATTTCTATCAACAAGACAGCATCACCAGTGGCATTACCAATATACAATGTAGGGGCCATCCAAATTATTAGTGCTAGTCACTTGACGTGTGTAGTATTGCAGAGTAAACAGCTTGTACTACTTTATCTATGCAAATGATAATAATTTTTGTATGGGAAGGTCTGATCGATTCTAACGACAAAATAAAATCTGTATTACGAAGACTGTCGTATATATTTATTATTTATCAAGTAGATAGAGTTGGGGTCTTATTATATGTTTATTGGTCTTTAGTAAGAGACGCTCCTGGGTAATTTGAACCTTATTGAGGCATTGTAACATTAGTATTAACAATTATGTAATATACATAATATATTCCAATAGAAAGATAGTCTCGAGGGCCGCAGCCACTTAATTCCTTAATTAGCACAAGTTGGTGTTGCTTCACCGCACATACGTATTAAGACCGAAGGAAAAGAGAAAACGGCGGCTTGTGGCGCCCGTCCTCATAAATTGTGTCAAACGTTAAGCTACTTACAGTGGCAAAATACGCCTTGTGGACATCCACTCAGGACAAATGTATCCGGCCGTCTGCCCGCTGAATATTTATGAGCTCGCCGTGTTTACTGGCCGTCGCTATGACGTTTGAATTAAGTGTTTCAGAGCGGCCAGGGGTAAACGTCAGCCGATCCTACGTGACCTTACGGCAAAAATATACTCTATACAGGGCCTCGCTAATAACTACATAAATAAGGAATACATAACATGCGAAAAGAAAGAGAGACATTTCAGAAGTTTAAAGAATTAAAATTACTAGACAAGAAATGAAAACATCGACCTCCAATTGAAGCAATTCCTAGCCATTTCACTGGAGTTAAAACTCCCAAATTTATTAAAATTCAAAATTCTGAAGGATTGAAACGTATCGTCAAGCATTATTACAATTTTCAGACGGGCAGTGTAGGGTCGCCGGGGGGCGGTGCTGACTGACAGAACTATTTTCCGGAGAAAATTTACCGAGTTACAGAAGGTTGTTTTTAAATACATGCCTTTATTTAATTATTATTTATTTAAAAATTTACAATCTACATCTATATTATAAGTAATATTTCTCTAGGTCAAGGCAGTCGAATAAATACTGCAATTAAAATAACAAAATTACTGCCGATTTGTTCCACTCCCACCCCCCAAAAAATTAATTCATGTTGAGTTCATAAAACTATGAAGATTTGTCCATGTGTTAACTTCATGAGGCAGCTAGACAAAAAATTATTTATAAATAATCAGTATTGTTTCTAAATGCATATTCGTTAAAATATAAGTATAATTTTTCAATTAATAAAATTGAATAAATAAGTAGCCAGCTTCATATTTTACCCATACTCCTGTTATTTATTTACTTAATTTTAATATTTTATACATTATATATTATAAAGTACAAATTTAAATAAAAAAATTAAATAAATAAGTGACAGACTTGAATTTACCTCCGAAAAATTCTAATTAATATTTAATTACTATAATTATGACGTTTCATTCATTTTTGAGGAATTTATCGAATAACTGGACAGAAATTAAAAAGTAAAGATTAAATTTTAATACACAAAAGTTTGTTAAAATATGTAATATAATTTTCAATTAAATGGAAAAGTATCAAAATGTTACTCTGTTATCAAGTTGTTTTAAAAGTAAAGCTAAATTTCAATACATAATATTTTGTTAAAAGTTATTTAATTTAAATTAATTTAACGTTATGCTTTAAATTAAAACAATATTTATGTATTTACAATTAATGGTTTTTTTTAAAAAAAACGTTAAATACTCCATAAATCCAAAAATATTGTCATGACGTCGTAATTAAATTAACTATATGTTAAGTAAAACATTGTGTAACAAATTGGTTGTATGTTTTATTTCTTAAACTAAATTCTCAGATAATTGATTTATTGAATTATACAATTAATTGAATTCAACAAGTCTTCTATTTATTTATTTAATTATATTGATTTTGAAAATTGTACTTTTCATTTTAACTCAATATTATGTATTGTAAATGAGCATTAATTTTTTTGTTTAGCTACGAGATGAGGTCCACAAATATGGGTGAAATATCGTAATATAATAACTTAATATTAATTATTCGCTTGTAAATTGTCTGAATTTTTGAAATTAAGTTTACTTAATTGTGAGATCGTATATTATAATTAATATAATTTAACAACGAAATGGTTTTGGGACCGGATTTGACCCTTCATCCAGTTACTGATAAAGATATTAAAAGGGTATTTCAATTTAATTAATAAATTCATAACGACAACGTTTCGGTATATATTTTTACCTTACTCAGGGTTTTTTCAACTATCTCCATATGATAAGACTATCAGACACAACATACTTATTAAAAAAATTTAAAACGTTTTTTGAAAATATTTGGGTTCAATGAATTCACGACGACTCGAGGGTTAGTTGGCAAACTTTCCTTGTTTAATGGAAAGGTAAAAAAAATCGTCTGGGAGAAACGAAAACATAGGAAGAGATTTTCTATCTCTAGTTTACTACAGAAGTAAGCCGTTGAAATGCACGTTGTTGGATTTTTGTCTCCCAAGAGCTTTTTGTCTCAATTTCCACGCGCAGTGTACATGTGGTCAGAGGCTGGAAACGAAGTGGAATTCCGCAGGGTACGATGGATTAATACCACAAATGGAAACCTCGAGCTCTCCCTGCTGTATCATTACTAACAATATATGTTTTGTTCCCTGCAAGCAGACGGCGAGCAACTTAACAATGCGAATATTTTGACAATGAGGATGTAAACATTGCGCCGCCAAAAAAAAAATTAAAAATACACTGACGAGTATCGAATCCAATTTGATATTTTAGATAATGCAGAAAAACAGGTAAACCGTTGTTCCGTTGGCGTCTCTAATGCTAGGGTTTAATTACTCGTATACAGTGTTGTCAATTTCCAGAGGGGACACTAGCAAATCTTCCAGTTTCTCAGTTCACATGTATATATATAGTAGTAAACTCCTTACTATTGTCCTCTGGGAGCTTTCTCTCGCAGGTCTCTCTCTCCCCAGAGTGATTATCTTCTGAGAAACTGCCTTTTCATTTCCCTTCCTATGCTATTAAAGGGGAGTTGCTTGTTTCAGGACCACCTTCATGTAGCCTGTTACTCCTCCCCCCTCAAAAAAAACCTCACTCACACTAGGTTCTAGTATTTAACAAGTCGGCATATGGTAAGAGTTGTCCGTCGATCCCCTTGGATCATTCGGCCAGCTGCCTCCTAAACCAGGTGCAGATCCGAAGAATGGAATTCACTCAGCATGCAATAAATTTATGACACACGGAATATATCGGAAATGAGCATTCCAAACGCCAATATGTCAGAACAAAGTCAAGCTACGACGCAATGAACTTGCGCATGTGTGAGTCAAATAACACAGAATATTCAATCGGTCAGACTGTAAATTTGGGGTTACATTTTTTCTTATTAGAGAAATACAAGAATATAACGTCCTCCATATTGTTCTCTCTTCCCTTATTGTGTTTACAACTTCCTGGTTAGGGATTATATCCGCCCATTTAATTTTCCTATAGCTCCACATTTCTGATGCAACCCTCCATTCTAAAGTATCTTGCGCAAGCCTTTACGTTTGCGGATAACTGCCACTTGGGTTAATAGGCTACATGAGGGAGATCCTGAAACAGGCAACTCCCCTTTAATAGCTTAGGAAGGGAATTGAAATGGGGGGATGCTGAAGGTAGAGCAAGGTAACCAAGGGTTAACTAGGGTCCCCGTACTGTGGTTTAAGGATCCTTCCCGGTGTTTCACCTAAAGAGATGCAGGGAAAACCCTAGAAAACCTGCATCAGGTAGGTCGGGCAAATGACAGGAGACGAGTTTTCTGTGGGGTCGCGGCATTCCCTTCTCCATGTCTCCACCAGTTTCAGGAGGCAGTTGGCCGTCAGATCCAATGGGATCAGCGGACAATTCTTGCCATAAGCCCAAGGTCTTCGACCCCAGTACACATACCTCCTAAAATAGGTGAATGTGTCTCGGCATGTGAGAACTTTGATAAAAATAAAACTAGAGAGAGAGAGTACGAGAAACTCTCACAGGCATTCAAGCTATAAATCAAACTTGCATAATTTTTTTTGGGACCGGTGGGGGGGGGGGTGGTTAACAGGGAATATTACGTATAAAGGTGGAGACTAATGTGTTGAGCCCGTGAGTTTTTGCGTGGTTTTCATTTGTGGAATGAAATGGTTCGAAAAATAATTTTCTTGTAAGGCGATCATGGTTCCATAAAGGTTAGGCTGGAGCGTAGGAAATTCCAGACGTTGCTGTATCTCGCGCTCCAGCATTACTCCGTAATGAGACGTGCTTAGCCAATGTTTAGTTCGCCATACTTCACCCAGCTACTGCTCCTCGCTTCTTCCCCGGGAAAAGAGGGAATGAACTGCGCTCCGCCTCCGTCCCGCCAATTTGCTTGCAACTGGAAAACAGCGCGAAAGGGAAACGGCGTGGCATTTAGGAGCCTCACTACACGACGGAGGAATTTCTTACACTGGAATCTCTTTTCCCTCCGCCCTCCCGCCCCCCGACATACTTCTTCCTCAATTAAATACTGAACTGCAGCGCGGAAAACACTTTGTGTAGCAAGCAGGCAGTGCGTCCAAATCATTGTCAATCCTTGCCATCTCCCCTCCCCCTCCCCCCTCCATCCCCCTCCCACACACAGTTGTTTTTATTTAGTTACACGGATTTAAGGGAGACTGGAACAGAAATTTGAGATTACCGTAAATGAATTGCTACTGAGCTGAAATTTTAATTGCTGCAATGTAAAAATTTTTTTTGTAAACTTGTTTTTGTTCAAATATTTTCAAAAATTTACAGTTATAAAAATGTTCCTTGCGTGACGTACTTGAATATATTTAGGATATTTTAAACATTTATAAGTAGGATTGACCATTTTTATCAATTTTCAGTAGTGTAGTTTTAGAGGAATCAGAAGAACACTTGTAAACCATAATAAATGGCACGAACGTGGTCATGGAGAAAGAGATCAATATGATTAATAGTGGGAAAACCCAAGGTGATGGAGTGTAATTTGGGAAACAGTGGAATAACAAAGGGTTTCTAGGTTGGGAAGGGATGTTTTTGAAGGAAGTTAAGGAATCGTGCTACTTGGGGAAACGTTATGGAATTGGAGTAAAACTCAGTTTCTGATTAGAGAATTTTGTTGCCGAGGCGAAAATTCTTTCCTCGAGCCTCGACGAACGATTTAAGATGAACAAGACCCAATTACGAACACTGTGAAGACATATCAATTAATATCATACACAGTTGTGATGCTTTAGTTAGAGCTCAAGTGATTGTTGACCCACATTATATTTTGATAAATAGGGTTTTAATACATTAAATGTATATATAATACATTTTGTTTTAATTCATTAAAAAAATAATGTGCGTCAACAATCACTTGAGCTCTAACTAAAGCATCACAACTATGTATGATATTAATTAATATATATAATCACCACCACTCCGAATCGCACTTCTTCCAAAGTCGAGCAAATATTTTACTTGAATTTAAATTGAAATCGCATCGCGGAGCTTTCGATAAACACAATCTCGTTTCGGGTTACGGAACTCTGTAAATAGCGCAATAGTCATCTGTAAATAGCTACACACATAAAGCGATATTGAAACTCTCCGTGCGGATTATGTTTAGGTCAAAGCTTTGACAGAAACCTGTGCAAGTAGCCCTTCGGCTTCTTCATGCAAAAATAATCCAACCTTTCCCCCCCGTTCTGTCCGTCTGCGACTTCTATGACGTTCCTCGGTCATGTGTGCAGTTTATACGCATCTCGATAGGGATTTCTGCCTTTACCTTATGTACCTACCACCACTACTGGTACTAATATCACCTTTCCATGGTCCACATTCTATTTTCTTCCTCTGTTAATAAATACTACCTTCGTTTTTTATGTGGGGAAAACGTACACAATTTTGTTGCCGTGACGTTACGGCTAAACAGTTTCGACTCACCACAAATGTAATGTCTTCGTCAGAATAGTAGAGCCCTGACTTTGAAGCTTCACTGTGCCCATTCGGAACGACCTACACTCTTGAGAAAGGTCACTTTTTACGCAGAACAAGAAAAATATCAGAATATTTTTGGTAACACTATAACTAAACCCACACCAAAGAAGGCTGGGGCTGATAGATGCATGACAAATTACTTTAGTATCACTTGCGTGGAAAATATTAAGAAAATAACAGAAAGAAGGATGGAACGCCAAATAGAATGCGAGTTAGGAGAAGATCAGTTTGGTTTTAGGAAGAATGTAGTGACAAGAGAAGCTGCGTCTAATCTTAGAAGACAGGATGAGAAAAAGCAGGCCTACGTTCATGACATTTGTAGATTTCGAAAAATGTAAATTAGAACAAACTATTAAGGACTATAACGAAGACCAGGAACACAATATCGTGAAAGAAAGTTTATCCATAACCTCCACAGAAGACAGATGATACACTATTATGGGAGTCAGAAGAAGACTTGGAAACCATAATAAATAGCTTTAAAGTGATCCTGGAGGAATAGTTCAACATGAGAATTAATAGACTGAAAACCAAGGTTGTGGAGTGTAGTAAAGGTAAATCGTGGAATAGAAAAGAGTGGTAGTCGTCTAAGGGATATTTTGAAAGAAGTTAAGAAAATCTGCTACTTGGGCAGAATAATAACTAGAGTAGGATAGCACAGGCAAGGGAGGCTTTCGCAAAAAGGAGGAATTTACTTACGTCTAACATTAGTGTGAACATTAGAAAACCATTCCTAAAATGTTAGTATGGATCGTGGCGTTATATGGGTTGCGAAAAGTGGACGGTAGGAGTTGCAGAAAGGAAAAGAATAGAAGCCTTTGTTGAAATGCGGTGCTATAGATTAATGAGATGGTTGGACAAAGTAACTAATGAGGAAGATCTAAACAGACGGAGAGAAGGGGTAGATTAATAGGCCATGTTTTAACACATGAGGGTCTTGTAAAGTTAGCGTTAGAGGGACGTGTGTGGGGTAAGAACAGAAGAGGTAGTGCAAAGATGAAATGCGCTAATCAGATTAGGGAGGATGTGGTACACCTGTTGAAATGAAAAGGCTTGCGCAGGACATGTTAACATGGAAGTCTCCTTGAGACCAGTCTTAAGGACTCAATACCAGCACAACACCAACAATTGTCATTAGTTATTTATGTTACAAATTGTGGAGAACGAGCCGTGTTCCTCCACGGGGTGATCAGCATGACGTCACCTGATGACGTCATCACGATCCAGGTTTTAAATACACGAGGTCAGAACGTTTCTGGCGGGAATAATATTTCAGTCCGCGCATTAATTTAGGAAGTGAAGGGAACAGTCACTATTAATATTTAAGTTGTGCCGTATTCGTAGAGGAGAGGTTGAGGTGGTTAAATTGCCGTTGAGGAACGTGAATGAGTTATGTGGGTTTTATAGGGTTCTTTTAGGGCGACAATCTGTTTTTAAAAAAAGTAATGAGCCTTTGACTTTAATATATCGCCTTCATCTCATACAATGGTCAGGTATTGTAGCGCAGTAGAACCCGCGTCCAAATTTTATTATGATTTACGGGAACTTAAATACCAAATATTCCGGAATGAGAAAGTCGCTTGTCAGGAAGAAGGGGGTTTTCCGCGCGTCGTCTCGGCGGCTCGGAAAAACAACAAAGGGACTGCGACTGACACCTGGACCATAAAGCTCGGACACATCGTCGCCGTTTCGGAATGTCTTAATCTGCCTGGGAATTTGGTGACCGGGTGGCGTGTGTTCCCCAAATGAAACAAGGGATATGATTGGAGGATATCCATCCCTGCCACCTCAGTGATTGGTGTCGGATAAGTGGAGATTGAAGGAGAGTGGTGGGGAGATTGGACAGATTTTTGCAAGGTGATGGTGAGAGGATATTGAAGGAGAGTGGTGGAGGAGATTTTTGAAGGTGGTGGCGAAAGGAGATTGGCAGCAGAGAAGTTACGGCGAGAGCAGATTGGTGAGGTGGCAGCGGAGACCATGCTTTGATCAGTCCAGGAAGCAGGGAAGAAAGAGGAAAAAGCGGAGTTTCCTTACTTTGCCAGCACGACTTCGTTACCGGCCGTTATAAGTTCCACAACACGGAAATTACAGCGAGACGCCTATGAAACAACTCAGGTTCGTCAACGAACAGATCTGCTACACGTGATCACCCAAACCATTAATACCCTGAGATCTTTAATAAAATCCCATTTTTTAAATAATTATTTTGAACTTAATATATCTACGCACTACCCATATTAAAAATTATTGTGTTTACAATTAATAAATATATATTTAAACTCAATTAATTAAATTCATTAATTAATATCCCCCCCATAATTTACAGTATGTGGAATGAGGAAGGTGACGTTCAACGCTGTGAAGAATCCAAAAGTTGGGGATAATAGTAAAGCAACCCTCCTACTACTTAGATAGGTTAACTGGAGGGAGGCTGTGTATTTATTTTGCGAGGACGCATCTTGAGATGGTGTGAGTAGAGTGGGAGGGGGAGGTCCCAAGAAGAAAGCCTTCGCCGGGGAAGTCGTGTAGCTCTTAATTGAATAGACTCCTTCGTTGCCGCCATCTCAGTAACCGCTTTTCCCCCTCCCCCACACAGCCAATTGTGTTCAGTTGAACTTTTAATTACTCTCGTTTAGGCGATGAGCTGAGGGCCGTAAGAAAGTGGTCCAAGGACGATCTTCCGCTAAGAGGGAACCAACGAACCTCTTACGTCGTCGGAGTGTGTTGCGAGATGATGATGATGATGATCAGCTATTAGTAGAGATTTATCCCTACCGAACTACGGACTTTGCATAAATTATAGAGTGAAACTTATCCTTCATCATAAACGTTTTGGGAAAACAAGTCTATGAAGGAAAATGGGCAAAAATATGGTTTAACTTTAATACAAGTCTGTATCCACAAACGGAATAATTAAAATCATTTGCAACAAAAGAAAACACTCCAACTTGTATCCAAACAAATATAACCTCTTTTCTTCGTCGTTCCTTTATAAGGAAAAAAATAGACAAAAAACAACACGTTTCTTCAACGTAAACAGAGACAAACTTTATAATTCAATCTCTACATTTTAAAAAGCAGTACTTGGTAATTAATTTATTCAAAAGATTTTTTTTAAAAAAATTTGAAGAAATTTGTAAACAGAAAATCAAAGTTAAATAAGTTATCGACCAGAAAACTTTTTATTTAGATGAATCGTCACCATATGTGGGACTTCCTCAGCTAACGTTCTGAACAAATTGTACAAATAAATTACACAAAAATTATTAACATATTACAATCTTAATTTCGAAATGCTGGCTATTGTAAAAGTTTTGACGAACAAAATATGTCAAAATGTATAAAAATCTCAAGTTTACCGCCTTCAGCGGAAATGTGACAGTTAAATCTAACAGTGTGTAAAATTGGGAAGTTTGAAATGGGTTCACTGAAACTGATAAACTAAACAAATTGAAATTGAAAAAATGTTGATAATAAAACAAAAAATTATAATATATACTTGTAACTACCTTCCAATTTAACCAACCTTAAAGTAATAAATTTAAATAATTTTTACTCAATTTAGAAAAAAAACAGTAAAGAAAATAGATAGATTAAAACGATAAAAACCCTTTACAACAACCAGAATTAAAAATTAATTTTAACGTTAAATTATATAAAAATATGTTCTTGAAATTCAACATTAAAATGGGGGGAGTTATATTTATTGTCGAATTATATACATAAATCAGTCATTTGGGGTCAATGATGAAACAAATTATAATGAAGTTAAAAATAGAAGACTGTAAAAATGCACGAATATTTAAGTCAAGTCCCTTGTTTTTAAACCCTCAAATTTTTATTGAAATCCTTCGAGACGTTTCGGAGCCTATTCCAGGCAGGTTCTTTTTTATTGGTATAGATTTCGCTTGTGCGAAATGTTTATTCTTAATTTATTGCCTCCTTTAATTCTCACCTGAAGAGGTTCCTAATGGGGAACGAAACGTCGTGTAAAAACTGCTGCTCTTATGTAACCTTTTCTGATTTCCTAAACAGCCTGATATTGTAACTAATTGCGTTATTAGTGTCGTAAGAAATTAGAAACAGTTGTGATTCGTTGTAGGAAAAAGGTTTTACAGACTGGGCAGAGAAAAATTCACGATAAATGCGTAAAACATGTGAGGGAAACGGTAAAAAATAAAAATTAAACAACGGAGATTTAATTTACGCGTCAGACAAAAGAAAAATGTACATTTATACAGTCGGAAACGTATTGTTCAAGCCCTTAATGGGTCTCCCTTAACAAGAACGGATCCTATTTCCCTTCTGCCGGAGCAACGTTGTTGAAGCCCGCAGCCTTGAGGAACACAAAGACCTTTTGTTGTACAGAAAATTAACGAAATCAGATTTCTCTCTCTCTCTCTCTTGTTTGATAGTTTGTTACCCGAAATGTGGGCATTTCAGGAAATGACACAAAGCTAAACTTAACTATACGCACCGAGAGAGAATATAAATTTAAATATTAAAATCCCTTGAGCGTCGACGCATACACTAGTATTACCATTAATATTTTATTTTGGGGGCTGGGGGGGAGGGGGGCAGAAACGAGGGCTTAATGGTGATGCGTTGGTTACGGCACGCAATAATAACCTACCACCCACCTCCCCCCCTCCCCTCAACTCGTACAGGCGGGCAATATGGCCGGGCAGATGACGTCATTTCTCTAGTCGCGCATATATTATTAATTAACAATGAAGTACGTGCAAAACTTGGGCCAGTTCATTTAGCTAAATATAAATGAGGATGTCGAGTTATGCCCCGGTAGCGTTAATTGCCAGTATCGGAGTGACGTCATCGGCATTAATGGCATGCGAACTGTAAACACGCACACACACGGGCAGGCAGGCTCGTCTCATGTGCGTGTGTGTGCGCGGCCTAACGCAATTTGCTATATTGAAATTAAACTGATTTTGCAGAATCAAATTAGTAATGTTGGGTAAATTGGTTTTCAATCAACTGAGGATGATGCTCCAAGTGCTTCACGTCGTTTTTCCTCTCCTGCCTGACCCTCCCCCCCTCTCCCCTCCTCAATCGAAATTGGGCAAATTTTTTATGACTGGTCAGTCACGTGTACATGTAGTGAACCATAAACAGAAACATAAACACCAGTTAGTCTGCACTGTCATAATTCAAAACACATAATGCTTTAAATTTTATATAAATTCCATTTTGGACCATAGATATCCATTTAGCGCGCCACATTATCATCTCTGGTTTACGTCATCACCATTCAGCCAAAGGATTAAATTAATAGTACTCATAATGGTGATGATAAAACACGACTGTCAAATTTCAGTAATTAACAAATAATGTTATCATAAGCAGTCTGTATTTATTTATTCTATTATAAATATTAAATTAACTAACGTCCGATATTAATTTATTCAAATTAAAGAATAACGACGTTTCGGTAAAATATTTTTTACAATCTAACTGTATGTAAATATTTCTTCTACAGAAAGTACGCCATCGAAAGGTCGTGGCTCAAGATTAATTGTAGTTGCTTTGGAAACACATGATAAATTATTCGTATAATAATATTTAAATATAATAAAATTATTTTCAAGAATAATGAAAGTAATTTACGACAAATTAATGGATTACAATTAAAGAACAAAGACGTTTCAGTGCATATTCACACCCTCTTCATACTTTCCTTTCAGTAGAAGACATATTTCCTCACAGTTATGTTCTTAAAATATTTTAACGAAACGTCGCTATTCTTTAATAATTTTGTCTTCAAGGAGGTCATAAATAACTTTTATTAATAATGAAATTAGAAAAGTTTAAATTTAACGTCTGTCATTCTGTCAATTAAATATATAATAAATGATTTCATTAGCCTCTTTGTCAGTATTTTTATAATTTAAATATGAAATATTATGACGTTTCGTCTCATTTGACACTTCAGGTAAAAATTTAGCTGTAAGTGGAACCTCACTTCATTACTCCTTCGGTTAAATTTTTACGTGAAAAATTCTCAAATGAGAGACGAAACGTCGTAATATTTCATATTTTAAGAATATTGACAAAGAGGCTAATTAAATCATTTATTTTATTATTTATGTTTAATTAGTTACAAAGTTTCGGCATATTTTAATTTGTCTCTTTATGTAAATAAATTGTACTGAATAAAAAGGTGGTCAAAAAATCAGCATTTAAATTTATTATTATTTAATTAACGTTTCTTCTACCTTTTGAGACTTCCTCAGGGATAAAATTTAGCAATTTGTGTCATTTACTTATTGAGTCTCTTAAACTTGAAGTCAGAAAACTATGGTAAAATAAATTGAAGCAACGTAATTTGATTGAGGGTGTCGTATATCGACCCTATTTAATATATCTGCAGTTTGAGGAGGAATGTAGAAACACGTATTGACTGAGGGAACCGTTTAAGTGTTACTATTCGAAGCAGATTAATAGTTAGTGTTTTCCTGTTACAAACTATTTTCTTAAAATATTACATAAAGATAAATGAAATGACTTCAGCATTTCCCCTTTTCAATCCCCTTCCTATGCTATTAAAGGGGATTTGCCTGTTTCAGGATCACCCTCATGTAGCCTTTTAACCAAAAAAAAAACAGTGGCAATTTAGCAGTTTTATTCAACTGCGACGTTTCGTCCTCCAATTTGGGACATCTTCTGGTGAAAATGCTATATAAATAAATTTCATCCAAAGTGAACCGCATTGATGATGTGACATTTCCCCTTGCTTGTATCCAACAATGATAAGAATATTTTTTTCTTCCAGCGAAGGGGAAAATTTGACCCTGAGGTTTATTTAAAGTTATAAAAAAATTAAAAAAACCAACGTCGTTCATTTTAACAGTTGTATTGGTAATAAGTATTTAATGATAACAATTGGCGTGTATCGGTAAAATTGTTTTCCTGTCTTCAGAAAAATTCCCGGCCAGTCAGAAAGTTATCGGCCATTCGTAACTGGTCCAAGTATTTTTTTTTACTCTTCGTTCCCAAAACTGATGATTAGTGACTCTGGCCGACTCCTTCCTGAATCTCCTCTGCCTATTGAACGTTGTTTTCCCAAGCTAAATTACTCGTATTTGATGAACCGGCATCTTGGGCCCACAATGTAGCGTATCTGAGGGAGACTCTAATGTCTGTTGTCATGGTTACGGACAACACCGCATCTGCTCAGTGCCATCCCGTTGTCGGCATAATTAATACCAACACGCCAATCCACTGAGTGGGGCTCGACTCAAGGTGACATTACTGATATTGCTCCGGAAGGTTTCTCTTTCTTATGACGGTAACGCGTGACGATGACCACCTTCACCTGCTGTTGTGACTGACCTAGAGGGTCGTCATTATAGGTTCTCAAATGGACTTGTGGTCCATCCCCGTGATGAATGACGTCATCATCTCATCATCGAGAACGACAAACATTTCACATTTAGTATGTCAATTGAAACATCGCTAAACATTAATTAAAGGGTGTTTGAAATCGTCATCAGGTTTCGCATGCTATATATATATTTAAAAAATCATGAACACACGAAGTGACAGTCAACTTTATAATTAAGGTAAGTACATAATTTAATTTTTTCACATAGCATGGCGATTGTCTATGGGGTATTAAAATTCGTCCAGTCACTATAGCGAGGACGACGGCTTGAGAAAAAAATTTAAGAAGTTATGATAATAATTTGTTTTATTTCCCGTATTTATATCAGTCACTTCAAAAAAAAAGTGTATTTCAATTTTGATTACCAAAATTTATTCGGAAAAAGCTTTCGGTAATTTTTAAAAAATATATATGTACATCATTATATCATATAAGCATAGCTTTCAACAAAATTCTTTATTTATGTATATATTTTTTAAAAATAAACCGTAAACGCAATGTTTCATTATTGTAATTTATTTTTTAGATGAATATGGTAATTGCCAAAATCTTCTTCCAAATAAATTTTGGTAATCAAAATTGAAATACACTTTTGCTTTTTTGAAGTGACTGATATAAATAAGGGAAAGAAAAAAATTATTACCATAATAAATTAATTAACACTCTTTAAACAAAAAATTAATAAATTCCTTGAAGAAATTATTTAATAAGTTTGCAAACAGGGTTATAAGACCTAGACAGTTTGGCGCTGGTCTGTGAATTTCTAAAAAAGAAATACTTTTTTCGTTGGAGATGGTCGTTTACCACACCACAGAAAGAAGTTGAGGGACACACGGACTAAAATCGATTTTATGATTTCTCCCCTCCCCTATGTTAATATACCTCTATATTCAGTAAAATGAAAAAAGAATGAAGGTGTAACATATGCTGAAGGGCCACGTTTTGAAATAAGATGGTCTTGTAAATTTAGCATTAGAGGGAATTGTGTGGGGTAAGAACATAAGAGGAAGACAAAGCATGGAATACGCTAAGCAGATCAGGGAGGATGTTGTAGCTATGTAGAAATGTAGAGTTACATCAGATCAGTCTAAGGACTGATTACCACAACAACACAACGTTACTTGTTTGGGTACAGTATTGACTAACTGTTACAATAGGGTAATAGATTTCACTGTCCCTGATGATTGGAGGACTGTCTGATGAAATAGTGAGAGGCCTTTCGTCACAGGCTAGCAGAGTGACGTTTCAGCCATCGATCTCTGCGTCACCTGGCTGCCTAACCTAGGCCATTACGCCTGTGGAGGACGCACACATTACCCCGCATATAAAACGGCGCCCACAACGAGGTGCTATGATTCATATGGAACAGGTGTTGTGACTGACGTTCTCTCATTCCGCTTTTCACTGTCATTATATTTATGAAGACGCTCTGTAAGACGCCGTACGTCATTCTACACTTGATATTATGAAAATAATTTAGGAATATTTATTATTAAATACTAATAATTCAAAATAATGAAAATGCCACTCCTCAAGTTCTTATATACCGGACCTGTTCGAACACACCGAGATTTCGTCCTATTTAATAGAACCCGAGGATAGAATGTTAAATTACAACTAATTTAATTTTTGTAAATATTATATATAGAGTTCTCAGTCCATTCTAAGGAAAGACCTGCTTCACAAGAATAATTTGGACAATAAATGGTATTACGTCAATTAATAAATGAAAAAAGTATGTATTTATTTATATAATATTCGTCATTTAAGACCATTACAACCTCACATATTCATTTCAAATAGGATGAATTAACATATCTTACAATATTTATAAAACTATACGTTACTTGTTTCGATACAAATTGAGTGAAAGTATTTAATATACGGTAACAGTTTCCGGAGGTATCTGAATTTAAAATGATAAAAAAATTTCATTTTTCAATTTTTTTTGGGGGGGGAGAAGGTTTATTAGGCTGCAGGGAAATCCCTAGAAAACCTGCACCAGGTAGGTCGGGCATTGGGTTCTATCCTCACGCCCTTCAGAATGACGGGAGACGAGTTCGTCTCTGGGGCCGCAGCATTCCCTTCTCCATGTC
Organism: Eucriotettix oculatus; assembly: GCA_034510155.1. NCBI lineage: Eukaryota > Metazoa > Arthropoda > Insecta > Orthoptera > Tetrigidae > Eucriotettix > Eucriotettix oculatus. The sequence goes on from CM067378.1 coordinate 102,912,696, forward strand.
TCCTCAAGTTAAAGGAGGCAGTTGGCCGAATAATATATATAGGAGGGTGGAACGTCAAATAGAATGGGACTTAGGAGAAGATCCGTTTGGCTTTAGGATGAATGTAGGGACAAGAGAAACAATACTGAATCTTCGTCTAATTTTAGAAGACAATATACAAACAAAACGTTCATGACATTTGTAGATTTTGAAAAATTTTCTGATACTGTAAACTGGATTTTGATGATGACAGGACTAAAATATCGAAAAAGAAGAGTTACTCATAACCTCTAAATAAAACAGGCAGCAGTAATTAGAAATTGAAAGGTAAGGAAAGAAAGCAGAAATCTAGAGGGGAGTAAGCCAAGTATGCAGTCTATAGACCATTTTACTTACCAATCATTCAAAATAATGAAAATGCCACAGCTCAAGTCCTTATGTACCGGATCTGCTCAAACACACTGAGACTTATAACCCTTAACCGTCCCTATACCGTTTATCAGATTGCGGTGAAATGCTGAATGTAGTTAATATTTTCTGATGGTGGCAAAGTAATTCCTGGGTTCTCAAGTCATTAATACCTAGGAAAAAAATTATTTTAAGGTTGTGATAGTATTGATCCCAGCACTCTATTCCGTTATATAATAACACGTTCCTCTTGCAGTCAGAGGAAGTGTGAACAGTTGTTCCCTAAATATGGACGACTGTTCTTTTTCTTTACTCACACATGGCGTCTGTTTCCTCCCAGAATGTGCAAACAAAACACTAATTTCCACTTCTTGTTACTAGTCAGTGTTGTTTCCTGTATTTGGTGTCACACCGCATTTCAAAATTAACAGGACGGAAGGAACCATTTTTCTTACCTGAAAGTGGAAAACACATCCTGTGTCTTCATTACCGCTTCTGTTTCTCTAGATTATCCTCAATTTCTTGAGATGAGTCATCCGGGCGTTTCAAAAAAATTGGCAGTTGTTTATCAACAACAAAATTTATATAAACAAAATTTTTCTGACATGAAGTTTAATTTTAAATAAATAAAAATACGGCCAAATAAGTCAGCAAATTAATTCATTGTAAATACGTTTCATCCAAATCTTTGGAAATATTCAAGTAATTATACACAACGAGATTATAATTTTTATAAATACTAATTAAATATATTTTCTAACTTGTTTGATTGTATTTTTTTTATTATTTTAAAAATATCATCTGTTTAATTCGTCCACGACGTTTCGTCCATATTTCTCATGGGTTGAAAGAAATTGAATTATGACTTCTAAAATGTACCCTAAATCAAAAGCGCGTGGCAATATATAACATTTAAAAATACAGGCAATAATACAAAATACAGTCATTACTTAAATTAATTAAATTTTACATTAGAAGGCTAATAACTTCCGCTGAAAAGTATGAAACAAGGTTTCTTCATTTTCAACGATTCTCTTCAGGTGATGTATATTGAAAAGAAACACATTACACCGGTCTGTAAAACAAAAAAAAACATTAATGTGATAAGTTGCATAGTCTTAAACAACAACTATGACTGAGAAAAGAAGATAAACATGGATACGTCGAAGAAGGACTAACAGAGAACTTCTTAAACTTTTTTTCTATTTTTTCGGTAGGAGACTACACGACGGTGCCCTTTAAGAAAGGTATGAAATAGGAGGATGTGGAATGGAGAAAAAGGTAGCCAATTTTTTTTAGGGGGAAGAGGAATAAACAGAATACATGAGACAGGGAACTTTCCACACATGCCGTAGAATTGAAAAGGGGCGATATGGAAAGTAGAGCAAAGGGTTGACTAGGGCCCCCTCGGATCGTAGTTTAAGGTATTTCACCTAAAGAGACGCAAAGAAAACGCAATAAAACCTGCATCAGGTCAGTCGGGGTTTTTGGGTACTATTCTCACGCCCTTCCCGATAACGGGAGATGAGTTTTCTGTGGTGTCGCAGCATTCCCTTCTCCCTGTCTCAAGCAGTTTTAGGGGGCAGTTGGCCGACTGATCCATAGGCATCAGCGGACAACTCTTACCGTATGCCCGCAGGTCTTAGATCTCCCAAAAGATATGAAGGTGCCTAACCTTGTGAGAACCTGAGATAAAACCAAAGGCGAGTCCCGCGATCGATCAATGTGGGGAGAAGTAACTCCGAGTGAAAGTTCCCACAGGCATTATTTTTGGAAACAGGCTACATGAGGGTGACCCTGAAACCGGAAACATAGGAAGGGAATTCAAAAAAAATAACCCTCATGGAGTCCAAAATACGAGAAATTTGTTTTTATGAAAACAAAATTAATTTAATTAAGAATTCGTCTTTATTTTAATTATATATGAAGCAAAAATTATATGCAATAATTTAAGAAAAAAGACGATTTTATGTAATGTAGATGGAAGAGAAAAGTAGCCATGGGCCCTACCGCATGTTTCACGTAAAGAGATGCAGAGAAAACCTGCATTAGGTATAATCAGGTAGGTTCCTTAAGAAATAATCCTCGTGGAGACCCAAATGCGAGTTTTTTTAATGAAAGAAATTTAATTTAATTAAGAATTAGTCTTCATTTTAATATTATATGAATAAAAAATTATTTGTAACATTTTAAGAAAAAAAAGAATTTTTAATTTCATGTAATTTATCAAAACGCTTTTTTCACCGTAATAAAAAAAGAAGGTAGGATACCTTCATTTGTTGTGCTTCAAATGGTTTGAGTCATCGAGTCGCACCCCTGATAGAAAATTCTTATACGCGTTTCTAGAGGTTAATTTCAATTATGTCCTTTTGTCCAGGATCGGACATATCATTATTAAAACACAAAGGACAAAGTTGTTGTTAACAAAAGAAGTTTCCGGAGACCGTCTTACTTTGGCCGTTGTGTAACTATTATTTAGTTGTGACGTCCGGTCGATATTTGTGAGAGTTATTGTAGTAGTGGCACAACACGTTGTAATGTATTCATGAGATGTGAAAGAGCCCCCGCAAGGAGCCGTAACGAGATACAGGAAGCCGCAGCCTGAGATTGACACGCGAGGAACAGGTAATGAGACACGCGGCTGACAGACAGGTGAAAGGCCTTCCTCCTTCCCTCGCCATGTGAATGCTCTACTAATTGTGGGGATGGCGTGCCATTCAAATTAACGAGGAGCCAAGAAAGGCGCGACACATTATGCCGTGATTGAATTGCCGCTTAAATGACACAATCGCGTAATTAGCTGTTGCAAACTGTCGTGGAACAACAACGGCTGCTCTGCATACAAATGTGCACGGCGCGTGCAATTATTATTCAGCAGCTTCCGAGCTTCACCTGTCACGTGACGGAATGCTTCTGCGATTGCCACTCGTCTTTTCACTCCCGTGTAACCTTTAATAATGTTCAAACTGTCCAATAATTATCTAAACAACGATAGTAGTCTAGTTGCCTTGCGCCCTACACCTAGGACAACAGCTGCTACCTGCTATCGAACCAGCAAGTAAGACTGACTACAAATCAGACGAAACCCACGAAAAATGGTGCTGTGACTAAAGGAGAATCGGTACGATGACAATAGGCAGGAATAGCTCATGGTTTTAAACTTATACATTTGTACAGCGTCACGCCACTGTCTTGACTGGCCGTGTTTTAATACACATATTGTTCATGATAAGGCGCTGTGTGTCTGAAAAACCGACATTAAGCAAATAAAATAAATATGACACGATGTCTAAACCTCCTTAAAATGATCTAAATACAATAAAGACGTTTTCCGAGACTCTGCTGGTTCTTATTCCTATTCTTCTTCTTGGCCGGAACACTTGATGTGACCTGAACGCCAAGGAGCTACTTGTTAAAGTGTCTTCTTCTTAAAAGTCACTACGTTTTTTAATTAAATGTTTTGGCCTGCTCTACAACAGCCTTTTCCTTTCGTGAACCAGTCTCATTCAGTTTTTGACTTTCATCACCTTAATATGTTCTAGAAGGTCGTCCCTCCACCTTATTCTTGGGCTTCCCTTTTTTTTACTGTCTTAAATGGGATCCATTTGTAGATCCTCTTTACAATTCTAGCATCATCCATTCGGTATAGATGTCCCAGCCTGATTAAACATAGTGTTATTCTTATTCTACATTAAAAACAGCCTGTCACTCCTGTACTCAGCCTCCACTGTCTCTCTCTAATCTAACCTGAATCTGATGAATCACAGTCTCCACTTTCGGTCTTCCTGTCGCTTTACTAAATCACGAAGTATGCCATAAAGCCTCCCAAGAATCGATCCAAACCTCCTTTCATGTAAACATTTCCCCACTCCAGTGTATATGGGTAGTAGCGGGGACAAATTCCTCCCCAGTGACAAATATCCCTGTCGGGAAACTGGAGGAGCATTCACCCTACCTACCACCGATAGTTGGAAAAATATAAGGCACGTTCGACAGCAAGGTTCTCACTGAATATTACCGCTTCAGAAAACCTGGATCACCGTCTGGGTTTTACTTCCCTTCTGTAACCTCTTTCAGTATCCCTCAAGCAGACTCCTTTTGATTTTTTACCTCCGAATTCCAACATTTCAGTATATATCTCAGAAGGAATGCGTTACCGGACCGATGTTTAGTGGACATTTAGTTTCTTGATTTGATCATTAGTATCACCTCTCAAAGTGTTGTTGTTTTGGTAATCAGTTCAAAGACTGGTCTGATCCAACCCTCCTACCCTGAGCATGATTTTTCATTCATACGTAGCTACCGCATCCCAGATCCTCCCTACTCAGTTTCGCGTATTCCGTCCTTGGTCTCCCTTTTACCCCAGACACTTCACCCTAATGCTAATTTTACAAAACCCTCATGTCTCAAAACGTGGCCTATTAATCTATCCGTTCTCTTGGCCATTGTCCTGCATACTGTTCTCAATTCCCTTATTCCCACTTAGAAGTTCCTCGTTAGTTACGCTATTCACCCTTCTCATTCTTATACAGCATCAAATTTTGAAAGCTTCTATTGTTTTCAGTTTTCAACTCTTATCGCCCCCTTTTCGAACCCGTATAACGCCACGCTCCATACCAAATTCTTAGCAACGATTTCATAATATTCACACTTATATTCCTCATTTTCGCGAATCCTTCCTTGCCTGTGCTATCTTATTCTTTATGCCTACCATCCCTCGTTATTATATTTCCCACGTAGTAGATTTCCTTTACTTCCGTCAAAATATCCCATCCCAATCTACCAGAATCAGTTATTCCACTGTATTAATACTTATATTAACCATAAATAAATTTCTATTTCTTGCCTGTTCTTTCGTTCTCTAGTTACTAAGCTGCCTAAGTAGCAGAATTCCTTATTCTGCTTGAAAATATTCCTTTGTAATTGCTATTTGGTTTTCTCTCTATTAATCCTCATGTTGTACTCTCCCTCCGGACACGTTCATGCCATTTGTTACGTTTTCGAAGTCTTCTTCTGACTTCCCCTAACACCACAATAACATCAGCAAACATTTGGGTTTTTATTCCTTCACCTTGCAGGTTTTTCTTCCCTTTTCCTTATTAGTTTTTAACATTTTTCGTGGTCTGTTCTAAGTGCAAGTCAAAGAGCACGGGTGACAAATTTCTTTGTTTATTTCTCATCCCACAGGAGTTTATACAGGTGTAAATCAAAATAAATGTTTGACAGGAGAATACAGGTTAAAGGGGGTTGTACAATCCTTCATTTTTTCCGCTAGAGGACCGTTCTTTTCAATTAATCTATCAAAATGTCAAGTATTTTATTGGGAGCCGCGTTACCGTTTATTTTAAACAGCGTGTGTGAGTTATTAACGGAATGGAAACAAAAAAAAATGGAGTTATTTCGCAGAAGAACCGACCGATAATCCGTGAGCATCAGTGTTGCTAGGTAATTCATGTGTGACGGGTGGATGGATGGATGGATGCGTGGATGCGTTTCCACGGTATCGCGGGTAAAGCACTGATGATGAAATTGTGGCTCTTGCATATTTGCGGTAATATATGTATTCCACACGGTTCCTACATCCGTTATGAACTGATCAGCTGACGTTAAAGCTCGCGGGCGTAAATTTAAACGGACGAGAGATGGAGTGCCACTACATTAAGGTAATGTGGTGTTGTTTTTTTGTTCCTCCACCCCCGGCGGCGGCGGCGGCTCTGAATATTGCCGGGGCAGGGTTCACTGCTGCTGCTGCTGATACGGGGCGGCTGTTTTACAAGTGGAACGAAATTCATGAACAACACGAGAACATGCTCAACGCAATCACGGGAAAAACAATTAATCAAGCAGAAGGCAAATAAATATTCTGGGCGCACCCTCCACCCACCCCCATTGTAAATCAACGTGGGAACGGAATTTACTGTCTGGATATCACGAAATAATTGAAAACAAATTTTCCATGTTTTCGAAGGGCCAGGTGCGGGGGTGGAACTGCGTTTCGCTAAGTGCACGATTTATGGGTGACGAAAGACGATGGGGTTTCCAAATCAACCGTGACCGGTCGGAATTGTTTTCCCATGTTGACAGATGAAAAAGAAAAAGGTAGGTAGGTCGGTCGATTTTACGGAACAACAAATTGATTGGATTCGTGTTACGTTTTCCCCTCCCCAGTTTTCATCTCTGTGCAACAAACAGTAATATTTGTCAAAACTGTCGGTCCTCAGATTGTTTTCTGAGCTGTTTGGTTTATTAAAAAACAAATGCTAAAAAATAACGAATTGTGTAATTTAAAACTACAAACTGACCTGTATTTATTACTAAGTAGTTGGAAATAACAGAACAAAATTCTCCAGATATTTTCTTCTTGTTGTGGTATTCATTCCTAAGACTGGTCTGATGCATCCCTCCATGCTAACCTATCTTTCCTTGTAACTAGCACACCCCCACATCCTCCTTAATTTAATGTATTCCAGCCTTGGCCTCCCTCTTCTGTTCTTACCCCACACGCTTTTCTTTAATGTTAATTTTACAAGTCGCTCGTGTCTTAAATCGTGGGCTATTAATCTATCCCTCAACCTCCTCCATATTGTACGCTTTTTTCTGTTTAGAACTTCCTCGTTTGTGATTCTATCCACCGAGATTAGATTAGAAAGATATTTTAGGGGAAGTTAAGAAATTCTGAATACTTGGGAAGCGAAATAACTAGGGATGGTAGAAGTAGACATAAAGAGTAGGATAGCACAGGCAAGTAAGATTTTCCCGAAAAAGAGGAATTTACTTATTACGAGTAATAAAAGTATGAGTATTAGGAAATCATTGCTGAAAATGTTCGTATGGAGCGTGGCGTTATATGTGTGCGGAACGTCGACGACGTTAGTTGAGAAAGTATAGAAGCCTCTGAAATGTGGTGCTACAGGCTGAATGGTGAAAATCCGATGGGTAGATAGAATTACTAAACAGAATAGGGGAAGATTGAACAATATGGAAGACGTTGATAGATTAATAGGCCACGTTTTAAGACACTAGGGTCTCGTAAAATTAGCATTAGAGGGAAGTGTGTGGGTAAGACATTGGGAACGACTGGAAAGCTCTAAGCCGATTAGGGAATTGTGGTAGTTATGCTGAAATGAAACGGCTTGCGCAACATAAGTTAGCAAATTAGTGTTGCATCAGACCAGTCTTAGGACTGAATACCACAACAAAAATTAATAAATTAATTAATTTTTTTAAAAAAACCAATGGCCTTTTCTGTCTCAAAATATGAATTATTAAACCAACGAACATTAAATAGTAGGTAAAATATTTTTCATTCATTGCTGTGTGAATTAAGATAAAACCGATGTAAATGTTTGTAGTTTTTTTGTTTAAATGGATTAAAATTTGCAACCATGCCTTATTGTTTGGCCTGTCAAGTATCAGTGAGCAGTTTATCAGTTTACAAATATATATATTATTTTTTCCGCGCTATGAATGAACTTGAATCCACAAAGGGATGAAAAGCGAGTGTGAGGCAAGCAATGCGGGTCATCATCGATATGTGAGCAGAGCCCCTATCGGATGCCGCAATCAAACTCTGTCGAACTGATCCACGAAACTGGTCGCCGCTCTTCAGATTCTTCGGATTGGAACTGATCGAGGTAATGGCTTACTACACACACACACACACTCTAACACACACGAGTTAGAATACCACCAAACCCTGAAAATTTCGGGACCAACTGTGTGAATCATTGGCAATTTTGTTAAATGAATTAGTCAACGTAAATTCACCAAACTTAGATTAGTTCTACAGTATGGCTGAATTATTAACAGAAAATAACAGTCGAATTCTGTCACGATGGAACCGTCCAATTTTTAAGGTAAAATGCGGGGATCGTTACAAAAGATGGCATGGACGTGGTCCTGGAAAAGATAGTACAACATGAGAATTTGTAAAGGGAAAACCAAGGTAATGGAGTGTAGTATAGGAAACAGTAGAATAATAAAGGGTGTTAGATTGGAAAGGGATATTTTGAAGGAATTTAAGGAATGCTGCTACTTGGGCAGCATAATAGATATAGTAAAATAGCGAATGCAAGAAGAGGAATTTACTTACAATATTAGGAAATCGTTGTTAAATGTTCGTATGGAGTGTGGCGATACATGGTTGCGAAACGTGGATGGTAGGAGTTGCAAAAAGGAAAATAAAAGAAGCCTTCGAAATGTGGTGCTATAGGATAATGAGATGGGTGGATAAAGTTAGTAGCCAGGAATTTCTGAGCATAATAAGCGAATAGCGAACAATATCCAGGACTTTGACCAAGGGAAAGGATTTATTAATAGATCATGTTTTGAGACATAGGCATTGGAGGGAAGTCTGTAGGGTAAGAACATAAGAGGGAAGCCAAGGATGGAACACGCTAAGACGACTAGGGGGAATGAGGGATGTAGTTGTCATGTAGAAATGTAAAGGCTTGCGCAGGTTACGTTAGCATGGAGAGTTGCATCAGACCAGTCTTAGAACATAATACCACAACATCAACAACAACTAAACTGACTCTAAAAATGCCTATAGAAAAATATTATTGATAAATAGTCGACAGATACCACGTTGAATTTTAATCGACTCAATTAATATACCGCCTAAATTACTTAAGTGTCAACTACCATTTTGAAACTTTTTTTTATCGGTAATCCAAAAGCGGTTGTGTTTTCAATCTCAGTCTTGTAAAGGGCAATGCTGAGAAAATTTCTGCAAGATAAAATGTTTTCTGGGTGAAAAATGAATGTTAATCGTTTGTAATTTTTATAGTCCGTCATAAGGTCGGTCTTAAATTAAAGTTTGGTAAATCAGTCAGGGTTGGAAGGAGGAAAACTGAAGGAACGGACGCTGGGCGACGTTCCTTAACCAGTTTCTAAATTTTTTCTTGGTGGCCACAAGAAGTTAGGTTGGTTTTTCCTGTTCCTCGGGGGAACCAACAGCTGACGTATGATCTGTCACGACGTCAGCTCTGCAGTCAAAAGGTCGGATGCAGCTGGGAGGGAGGCTGCGGGGGTGGGAGGTCGTGATTGATTGCGAGAGCTGCTGGAACAAGTGCAGCGGACGGACCTCTGCGTCGGGTCTTAAGAAAGACTGTCGCTTGATTGCTTTCCCATAATACCCCCGGGGCCAAATATCAGGTTATGCCACGGTCAGCTGGAAGGCTTCCTCGATGAAACAGCCACTGTGCATAAATAGTTCTTGCGTTTCTTAGGAAGCCGTAGGAAGACCAACTGAGAGGATCAACTTGGAACATTTTAATAAAAGATCATAAAGTCAGGACACGAGGGGAGTCTGCCATGAAGGGTGAACGGCCTGCAGCGTAAGACTGGTCTGATGCAACTCTCCATGCTAACCTATCTTGCGCAAGACTTTTCATTTTCGCATAAAAAACATCCCACATTCTCCCTAATCTTCTTAGCCTACTCCATCCTTTCTCTCTCTTCTGTTGTTACCCCCACACTTTCCTCTAATGCTAATTTTATAACACTCTCATTTCTAAAAACGTGGCCTATTAATGTATTCCTTCTCTTAGTCAACGTCCTCCATATTGTTCACTGTTTCCCTATACTGCTTAAAAATTCCTCGTTAGTGATTCTATCCACCCATATTGTAAATGATGGAGGGAATATTAATTAATGAATTTAATAATTGGGTTTAAATATATACATTTATTAATTGTAAACACAATAATTTTAATATGGGTAGTGCGTGTATATATTATGTACAAAAATAATTTATTAAAATGGGATTGTATTAAAGATCTCAGGGTATTAATGGTTTGGGTGACCACGTGTAGCAGATCTGTTTGTTGACGAACCTGAGTGGTCCAGGTGTCAGCCGCAGTCCCTTGTTATTATTCCGAGCCACCAAGACGGCGGGCGGAAAAACCCCTTCTTCCTGGCAAACGACTTGCTCATGCCGCAATATTTGGTATTTAAGTTCCCGTAAATTATAATAAAAATTTGGACGCGGGTTCTACTGCACTACAATATCATTCTCCTATGGCACCACATTTCAAATGCTTCTGTTCTCTTCCTTTCCGCAACTCCTATCGTCCACGTTTGGCACCCATGTAACGCTACATTCCATGCAAACATTTTTAGCAATGATTTCATCATATTCATACTTATATTAGCCGTAAATAATTTGCTCTTTTGTTGTCTGTGCTATCCTACTCCAGTTATTACGCTGCCAAATTGGCATAATTTCTTAACATCCTTCAAAATATCTCTTCCGAATGTAACACCCTTTGTCATTCCGCTTTTCCCAATACTACTCTCCACTACCTTGGTTTTCCCTCTATTAATCCTCATATTTTACTCTTTCTCCGTGACCACGTTAATGGCACTTATAAATACATAAAATTAAAAAATAATAACACATGTGCATAAATGTTATCGTACTGCACTCGCTCTCCATATTAACCCTTAACTATACCGAACCTCCAAGACCTCTGTACGCCCAATGTGCTTAAAAGGCATGACAAAGATTTTTTCCTCGCCTATTAATACGTAGATAATTTTATTTTATTTTTGCCGACCCGTTTCCTTTTATTTTTCTATTTATTATTAGGGTTTTTGTTATTATGAACTTCTAAATTACGTTTCATAGTCTTTGTCTAATCTTTATTTGAAGAATATTTTTCTATATTTGAAAATACATTTTATTTGCGATAGTGATAGGACTACCCAGTCCTGAGTAAGTCAGGAAAATCACAAGACACCCACACACAAATGCAAACTCAAAGGATAGTACGTGGAGTGAAACATAAATGGCTGTCATCCTTTAAAGGGACAAAATAAAAATTTAAAGGAAAAGTTGAACTATTGTCAATGAACAAATTATGTTTTATTTTTCGTGAGTCAGTGAAGCAACATGGGTAACGAAGTATGATAGAGGGGGGTATTTTTTCCACCCGTGTATTGATGTTTGAGGAGGACACGGACGGGCGCCCAGAGCCCAACGCAGACAGGCCCGTGTAATGGATCACGCGGGGCAGATGATGTCAGCTGTCACGCAGCGTAACACCGCAAGCTCATCGATATTCCTAGCGCATCTGCATGCACCTGTCAGACAACGCAAACACGTCAGACCCCGCAGCTCTGCCTATTAATGTGATGCACTCCCTACCCCCCAAAAAATAGCAACCATTTTTGCAATTGCCCTCTCTCCTCCTCCTCCCCCGTACCACCACCGCCGCAATTACTTTGATCACTGCAAGGAATCAGACATCGACATGCTATATGACGTCAGCAACGACGGATGAAGCCTCGTCAGTGACGAAATATCTCCTGCAGAAACCGGAAAATAACATTAAAAAATAAACGATGAAAGAGCACTCGGCGGACATATTTGGCGACATTTTCTTTATTTTTATCTTCAGCTTTCATTTTACGTCCACCAGGAAATACAAGGAAACATTTCCGTCGACCAGGTAGCAAAACATCAGCTTCCCCCTCTCATTTTCATAATTACATCGACACATCCTTTGGGTATACGGAAGAATCAGAATTGGTTGGGTTTTTTAAAATCCAGCCAGTTAACAACTTCCTCGCCATCCACAATGGCAGCAGCCACTCTATGGTACCAAGGAAGGCACTCTCACATTTATACCAACAGTCCTCCTCCAATTTTGATATCTCTGCAACAACGTTATAAAAAAAAGGATAAACATGAGCAACTCTTCCAGAAATTTTTCTCCTAGACAGACTGGGAGGCGACATCCCATCTACTGGACTACCAGGAAAGATTTATCAAGTTCTTAAAAATTGTTGTGGTGTTTCACAATCACTTCATTATAGCTCGATTTTCAACTTTTATTAGTTTGTTTTAACTTCCTATTAACAATTATAGTCATTAGGGACTTCCATACCATCACCTTGCTCTCAGGGACACTTATGACGAATTGCTTACAGACTAGGGCTACAGGTTCAATAGAGTATGACCCATTTATATCTTTTCTGATAGCTTTGTTATGAGCCACGAACGTTAGCAGAAATTTTATGACTGTTTCCGAGAGGGCGAGTTCCCTCTCCCTGATCTCTGCCTATTTGAAAAGGAAGGGGGGATGTGGAACGTAGAACAAGGTATCCAAGGGTTGGTTGACTTCGGCCTCTGGGCTATATACGATGCACTGTTGTTTCGTGCACCCAGGTTCGAGTCCTGGCCACATCGAATTTTTTCAGTCTTTCTTCCTTCCTTCTTTCATTCCCTTCTACGCTTGACATATGTATTTCCTTGTGCATGTTTCCATGCCGTACATATGATTCAAAGAGCGAATTTCCTGCCATTCTCCCAAATATTTCTATCTTTCTTTCTATCCAATTATCAAATGCGTGACTTCGTCACTTATCCAATATATAATTTATATATAATATATATATATATATATATATATATATAATGATCACACGTTCAAAATTAAAGAAAAAGGGTGAGGCACAGACGTAGGAAAGTTCTTCTTTTAAATAGATCAATACACGATTGGAATTCCTTGCCTGCAGAAATACTAACGACTTTTCCGAGTAGCGTTAAATCAGTTTAGCAATAGTCTAAGGAAACTAAAGTGAGCAGTTTTTTTTAGAATCATTGAAGTGCTAAATTATTTCCTAACCAAAGCATTAAAATAGTGAAGTAAAAAACACTGAAGTGATTTCACTGTCTCTCCTGACTTTTCTTTTTCAGTTCAAAACCTCATAAAACGGCCAAAAATTGTAATTGTATCATATGTGCTTACTTTGTATATAGCTGCCACCGGATAAATGCCCTATATATATAGGGCATTAATCTGGTGGCAGCTTGCCGGTATATATATATATATAACAAATGACAATTTTAACATGTAATCAATATACATATAACAAATATCCTTAACATCGATGTAACATCTATATTTATTGATAATGACGAAAATATTGAAAACTCGTACAATATAAAATAAAAGTTCTTACACTGAGACTTTTTATCAATTAAGTACTAAAGATCTTACAAGTTGATGGACGGGGTTACTTTAAAAAAAAATTGTTTCCTGTATCACACTGACAAACTACAACATATGTAGATTGCCGGTATTAACTCTGTTCTCCCAAAGTTCTTAATCCTTACTCAATAAACAATTGCAAAAAATATTAAAATATTTTAACCTTCCGTGAAGTTAAGGACCTGACCAGAATGTTAGCTTCTATCACAGAATAAAACATAATCCTCTCCTGAAAACAATTTAGTTTCGAAAAATTGGTATGTGAAGCCTGAATGAAGTGAATGTTCAGGCGATCTCAAGTTTCTAACGACACTTTGCAACGCGTCACTGCTAAACAATCCTTTTAATATCCGGGGATGAAAATGGTTCATATTCAGTTCCAAACCCGTCAAGTTAAAAAAAAGAATAAGATGAGAACGTCTGCACCGAGAATTCAAATTTAGGATCCACATTAATCGACGAGTCTTGAATGTGCACAGTTCTGCAAACCCGCAATACACACGCTGACTTGTTTAGGGTAGGTCGTTCAGAAAAAGGTATTGTGACTGAAAATTTTTACAAAAATTCTTCTGTATGTCATAATAAATCGTAAAATAATGTGGCGATGAATTTTAACACAGAGTTAAAATAAATGGAATATTGTCTTTAGAAAGACAATGGTCCATTTGTCAGTTGATCAACTTCGTAATTTCCCTCAAAGGAAGCGGTAGATAGCGTAAAAGGACTCCTACTGAGAAATACTGCCAGTTGCGTTGATTGGGACTCGAACAGCCCAGCTCCCAACCCCTAAGCTATGGCTGCAGGATCTCAGACGTGTCCATATATTGGTCATTATCTTTATTAATACTTTTCCAACTGACGTCAGATTTGAAATTGAAGTGTGAGACAAGTGTGGACTTCGTAATTTCCCTTGCAAGGAAGTGGTAGACCAGCGCACTAAGGCAAGTCAGCCTCTGGTTGGTGTTCTTTTTTATGTCCGAACCGCGTGTTCGACTTAACCCGGCTTTACGACTGACTCGCGGGCCGCGTCGCAGTTGTTTTTGTAGTCGTCGTCGTCGGCGGCGGCGGCAGGTGGCGCTGTGGCAGGAAGCTCCTCTTCCTCGCGCGCTCCTCCCTCATTTACATATCATCGCTAATCTCATTTCATTTCAATCTCGCCTCTGCGTCTCACTTCAAACAACCTCGTCGTGAAATGACAATGAACCTTCAAAGTTCAATGAATAAATATTAAGCCTGCCGCTATGAACTCGGGCCCAATTGGAACTTTATCGTTTCCTAATAATCCCGCTGCAACGGCCTAATTTATCTGGCAACAACAATTACCCTGGGCGGGGAAAACGGTGGAGTTAATTTGTTTCACCCTCATATCCTAATACGAGTAAGATTTTCCAGTGAAACTTCTTTAAGAGCACCAAACATTCGAAATGTATGTTGAGTAACAGAGCTGTTGGACAACTCTGGCTCGTAGACTTGTTTTTTTAGGTTAACAGACTACATGAAGCTGAACCTGAAGCATAGCATAGGAAGGGAATTGAAAAGGGAGGGGGGATGCGGAACGTAGAACAAGGTATCCAAGGGTTGGTTGACTTCGGCCTCTGGGCTATAGTTTAAAGACACTACCCGGTAATTTATCTAAAGTGATGCAGGGAAAACCCCTAGAAAATCTGTCATCAGGTTTGGAGAATTCTCCTTATCTCCCTTATCATTCCAATCCCACCTGACGAACTCAGATAAGTTGGATTTTAGGAAGAAAAACAGGGCTACGTTCTTGGAGTTTGTTGATTTAGAAAAAGCCTTTTATAATGTGAACTGTAAGACACTACTAAGGATATTTATGAGGATAGGAGAAAAGAGGCTTATCCATAACCTCTACAGAAGGCAACGGCAGTAAATAGAATTGAAAGGAAAGAAAAGAAAGCAGAAATCAATACAGGAGTAAGCCAAGGATAGTCACTCATGTTCATTAACTTATATACAGAACTGGCAAAGAAGAAAGTTAAAAGGAAATATGGAATGGGAGTCATACTGCAAGGAGAAGAAAAAATACTAAGGTTTGCTGATGATATTGTAGTATTAGGGGAGTTAGAGGAAGACTTGGAAGCCATAAGCATGAACGTCGTCCTGAATAAAGAGTGCAACATGAGGATTAACAGAGGGAGAAGCAAGGTGATTGAGTGTAGTATGGGAAACAGTGGAGTAACAAAGGGTGTTAGATTGGGAAGGGATATTGTGAAGGAAGTTAAGGAATTCTGCTTATTGGCAAGCGTAATAACTAGGGATGGTAGAAGTATAGTAGACATAAAAAGTAGGAAAGCACAGGCAAGGAAGGATTTCGAGTAAAAGAGAAGTTTACTTACGGGTAACAAAGTGTGAATATTACGAAATCGTAGCTAAAATATTTTGTATTGAGTGTGGCGTTACTTGGGAAGCTTAACGACCAGAATAGGATAGCACAGCCAAGAAAAAGTAATTTACTTATGGCTAATATAAGCATAAATACAAGGAAATCGTTGCTATAAATGTTCGTATGGAAGGTAAACGTTATATGGGTGCGAAACTTGGACGACAGGAGTTGCGGAAAGGAAAAGAATAGAAGCATTTGAAATGTGGTGGGTGGATAGAGTATCTAAACAGGAGGTTCTAAGCAAAAAAAGGAGTAGGGAGAACAATATGGAGGACGCTGAATAAGACATGGGATAGATTAATAGGCCACGTTTTGAGACATGAAGATCTTCGAAATTTAGCATTAAAGGGAAGTGTGTGGGGTAAGAACGGAAGAGGGAGGCTAAGGATTCAATACAATAAGCAGATTAGGGAGAATGTGGTAGGTATGCAGAAATTAAAACGTATGCACAGACCAATCTGAGGACTGAAAACCACAAAAATATTCTCATCACAGATAATTTCGGGAAAAAATCGCAGTTTCTTGACCCTCTGTTACATTATTTTTTACTGGTTGCACAAGTGTCCCACACACGAAACCTATTTTTGAAGCTTTCGTTGGAGGAAGTCGGGTCAATCACCCCCCGAGAGAGTGGCATCAACAGGAACTACTCCACTCTCCTCCACGTGAATAATAATTTCTAATATAATATTGACAGCGTACTTCATATAATTCAAAGCTACAGCAGCAGCAACTGATGACTGCCTCTCCCTCCCTCTCTCTCCCTCCCTCGAGACAGACAGACAGACAGACACTCGCTGCTCTCTCTATGTTCGCTCGATTTCTGTTTTCCGAAGCTCTGCAGACGCTAAGGGATTGAGGGTTGGATTTCACGGATTCCGGGTTCATCATTGTGCCCCGGAGAAGAGAGAGAGATTTCAACAAAGTAACATTCCATCCCATTTATTCACTCGTCTGTATTTGGTTTCGTAACAAACCTCCAAAATACAACTACCATTTACTCGTTTCCGAATGGTAACTCAATACAGTTTATTTTACTGTAAAGTTATAAATGACGACAATATTGTTTTGATTATTATTAGTTGTTGTGGTATTCAGTCCTAAGACTGGTCTGATGCAACCCTCCATGCAAACCTATCTTGCACAAGACTTTAAATTTCCTTATAAATAATCTTCTCAGCGCATTCCATGCTTGACCTCCCTCTTCTGTTCTTACTCCACACACAACCCTCTAATGATAATTTTACAAGACCCTCATGACTTAAAACGTGGCCTAATGATCTGTCCCTCCTCTTAGTCAACGTCCTCCATATTGTTCGCTCTTCCCCTATTCTGCTTAGAACTTACTCGGTTGTTTATTCTATCCACCCATCTCATTCTCCTATTCTTTTCTTTTCCGCAATTTCTATCGTCCACGTTTTTTCGCTCCTATATAACGCCACGCTCGAAAACCAAGATAATGGAATGTAGTATGGGAAACACTGGAATAACAAAATCATTTAAATTGGGAAGGAATATTTTGACGGAAGTTAAGGAATTCTGCTACATGGGAAGCGTAATAACTAGAGTAGGATAGCACAGTCTTTCCTGAAAAATAGGAATCTACTTACGGGTAATATAAGTGTGAATATTAGGAAATCGTTGTTAAAAATGTTCCTATGGAGCGTGGCGTTATATGGGTGCGAAACGTGGACGATAGGAGTAGGGGAATAGAAGCATTTCAAAAGTGGTGTAATAGGGGAATGCTGAAAATCAGATGAGTGAATAGAATCAGAAACGAGGAAGTTCTAAACAGAATAGATGAAGAGCGGACAATATGGAGGACGTTGACTAAGATAAGGGATAGATCAATAGGCACTTGGGCCTTGTAAAATTAGCTATAGAGAGAAGTGTATGGGGTAAGAACAGAAGACTGAGACCAAAGATTAGGGACGATGTGGGGTGTTCTAGTTATGAGGAAATGAAAAGGCTTGCGGATGATATTTTAGCATGGAGGAATGCATCAGACTAGTCTTAGGACTGAATACCACAACAACGACGACGAGTTTACAACATTACACACATTGAAAGTATTATAAATGGACGCTAAGGTCAGTCCCACTATTGATGGCGTGACACAAAAACGCCCGAGAATGTTCTACATCCAGCAGAGAGGTTGTTAAAGTTCCATATCGTGCGAAAAACAATATTATGAAAGAAGTAGGTAGAATATTTTTTGTTTCTTTTTCTTTTTTCGTATCATTTATTACACTGCTGTAGTGTATACTGTCGGCTTCACCGTCCCGTCGGTCTTTTTTTTTCCTCCTACCCGTAACCCGACAAATCCTCTTCCAGGACATGACGTAATTTATGTCAGTTGGCGAGCAAATTGCGGGAGATGTGAAATCGATAGCGACGCCCTTCCACGTTGTAATTCACATTAATAAAAGCGCACAGGACAGAGGTGACAACGGCAAAGCTATCTCAACCCTGCAGAACCGACGTTCTATATAAAATTCAGGCCGCAAATGTTTCCTCTGCGGGCGGCCCCGGGACTCTATTTACCTATATCCACACACACACACACGCACGCATGATATGTGCGTACAACAATGTGGCGGACCGAGCGTAAATATTTTATGGTCTGGTTCAGAGGACCTTTTCATTCGGCGGCGGCGGCGGCAGGCGTACAAATGGACCCTTGCCTGGCGATAATTGTTTGATTAGGTCTCAGAGGCTCTGGGCATTACAACGCCATCTCTCCGACTGTTTTGTTCCCGTGTGCGTGACGTGCGTTTCAGCCTGGACTGTTTCCAGCTCCCTGGTCGACTATTCCAGATACGCCATGACTTACACAATGCGGCCTCTCATATCAACATCTTCATACCCCTTTACCAAATCTATTACATAAAACCTCCCACATCCTCCCTAATCCATCCTCGACCTCCCTCTTCCTTCCTTCCCTCCAATGCTAATTTTACAAAAACCTCATGTCTTAAAACGTGGCCAATCAATCTAACCCTTCTCCTTTTTAACGTCCTTCATATTGTCTGCTCTTCCCCTATTCGATAGTGATTCTATCCACCCATCTCATTCTCCTACATCACCACATGTCAAATACTTCTATTCTTTTCCTTTCTCTAACTCCTACCTTCCACGTTTCGCAATCCATCACCGCTTTGTTATTCCACTGTTTCCCATACTACACTACATTTCCTTGGGTTTCCCCCTATCAATCCTCATATTAAACTCTTTCTTCATGACCACGTTCATGCCATTTATTACGGTTTTCCAAGCCTTCTTCTGACTTCCCTAATACTACAATATCGTCGGCAAAGCGATGTCCGCTCTTCTACCCATCTGGTTGGAACTTCCTCGTTAGTGATTATATCTACCCATCTGATTTCCAGGCTTCTTTCCCGTTCTGCAACTCTTACCGTCCACGTTTCACACCCATATAACGCCACGTTACACACGAACATTTTCAGCAATGAATTCCTAATATTCACACTTACATTACCCGTAAGTAAATTCGCCTTTTTCGTGAAAGCCTTCCTCGCCTGTGCTATCCGACACTTTATGTCTACTATACTTCTACCATCCCTAGTTTTTACGCTTCCCAAGTAGCAGAATTCCTTAACCCCCTTTAAGATATTCCGTCCCAGTCTAACACCCTTTGTTATTGAACTATTTTCCATACTACAATACATGGCCTTAGTTTCATATCTATTAATCCTCTCACTGAACTCTTCTCTTATTCTGGTTATAACGTCCTGCTAAGATACTCTATCCGCCCATGTTATAGTCCTATAACACCACATTTCGAAAGCTTTCCTTCTTTTCCTTTCTGCAACTCCTACCGTCTACGTTTCACTCCCATGTAACGCCACACTCTATAGGAACATTTTAACGATGGTTTCATAATATTCACACTTACCTTCCAAGGAAGAAAATTCCTCTTTTCCGCGAAAATCTTCCTTGCCTGTGCTTTCCTACTCTTTAAATTATGCTGCCCAAGTAGCAGAGTTCCTTAACTTCCTTCAAAGTATCCCCTTCCTAATCTAAGACCCTTCATAATTCCACTTTTTTCCAAACTACAATTCAGTACCTTGGTTTCAACTGTATTAATCCTCATATTGAACTCTTTTTTTTCCAGGCCCACGTTCATGCTATTTATTATAGTTTCCAAGAGTTCATCTTATTCCCCTAAGATTAACATCGGAAAAGCGTAGGGTTTTCATTTCTTCTCCTTGCAGTATAATTCCTTTTCCACATTCCGTTTAACATCTTATAATTCCGTCATCGCTTCTAAAGAAAATTGAACAGAGTTTCACTTCTACTTTTCCACGTATTACAGCTCTGGTCAGTTGGGACATGTACGAGGTTTTTTCAATTATAATTTTGAAAAGTAAATTGCTTCTCTAATTGCAAAGGGTCTACAGACTAATTTTATAATTTGAATATTTACCTACTTCTCCCGTTTTAATTTTAAAGAGATGCATCATAAATCCCCGGAGAACACTGAGTTAAGCATCCAAATCAATTATATGCGGGTCTGTAAAAGGTTCGAAATTCTATATCCAGATTTTTACAGACCTAAAGAATGACGAAGTCAGAAGAGTAAAGACATAAGAAGTTATATAAAATAAGAGGGATTGATCGCTAGAATCGTAAGTATGTAAGCCATTAACAAGAGGTGTAATAAACGAAAAATTAATCTGAGAGAGATTTGTGAAACATGTGTGCACATTTATTCCAGGATCGACATTTCGTTAAAGTTGTAATATTTTTATTATTTTGAAAAAGTCCACGCAAATATTTGCTACGAACATATTTTTAATGCAGCGTTATACAATCGATAATCAAGTTCACTCACTGCACCATCTTAAGCAAAAGTTCAAGAGCCACGTGATTAATGTTGAACTCACGTCAGAGTGAACTAAAACAGAAATAAATAAATTATCGGTTTTTTGTCTCGGTGAATTGGCGCCATCATATTTAACGTCGCCTGTTAAACGTGTGTAACCCCCTTTCAAAACTCGCGCTGGTGAAGTATATGATATGAGGGGGGGGGGGAAATACACACTAGCTAACGACTCGTAAATACTCGCGTGAAATGCGCGGAGATTAACAAACACAAACCTACAACATTGAATTGCAGAGTCAAAGTCATTGTAACTCAAGTGTGGAGCTTAAACGTGAATTACGTACAGGGAGACAATGAAGAGTGGAAGGGGGGAGAGGTGAGGGGGCGGGAGGCACCAATTCATGGCAGCCATCAACACTTGCTGAATGCAACTCCTGCCTGCTGAAATCATTTATCAGCGCGGCGACTGGCATCACTGATAGTTTATGGGAAAGTAACTTCCCGAGGTCTTCATGGCTGCACGAACAGCGAAATGTTGCAGGTTGTTTTCTATGCGACTACTACTTAAATAAAAACGTTCATTAAATTTACTAATTAAAAGACGGAAGATAGAGGAACTGTAATATTTTATAAAAATCAATAAAAATTTTATATCTGCGTGGAGCACTTTAGACCAAATTTTGTACACCTGTTCCCCGCGATTACATATACCAGTGGTTGGAGTAAAGGGGGCGGAAATTTTTTAACTAAAAAGAAACTGCCGATATTTACTGCGAAAATAATTTTCTGGGGTCAATGAGATTAATCGTGCTTCTACAGATGATGTCCGAGTATAATTTCAACCACCCTAGGGACGTAAGTTAAATCGGTGTTATGGGAGTCACTGAGGTAAATGTTGACATTCAATAAGCTGGTTAAGTTGCAGTTGAGCTCCTAACAGGTGGATGAAAACAAAGTTTCACGAACAATCTTTAAGAGGTGGCGCAATTTCTACCAAAATATATACGCGCAAGGTGAGCGACAAAACAGTATGCATTGTTAATGGGGATTAAGTCTCTACATTGTTAATGACACTGCACAGTTAAACGCTGTTAACGTAATAAATGGTAAACGGGATTATAAGTCAGAATAATTATTAGATTAATGGACATCAGTTCATTACACGACGTTTCGTCCTTTGTTTTGGGACCTCACCCGGCGAAAATTAAGCTTCATAAATTAAGAAAAATTTTATATATTAAAAATTAATATTGATTTTATAATTTCTGGGCCTAGTTACCTGAAGAAGTCCACAGATATGCCTGAAACGTTATACTTACAGTAAATAAACAATAATTAAATTTGTTTGCCGCATTTTTATTCATTTAATTAAGGATTTTTTTTAAAAAAAGACAATTTTGAATGTATAATCTTGTATTAATTTTTCGACATTCAAAATTTTAAAATACAATATAAAATTTAAATAAATAACTTTTATCATCGAATTATAAATAAAATAATGAGATTAATTTGACTTAATATAATGAATGAAATACAGTAAAAAAGGCTAAAATCATAAATAGAGGAGAAGTCAGAAGTTTCGTCACCAACTTTCGGGACGTCTTCAGTTCGCTACATTAATCTTTAAGTAATTTTGTGTTACTTCCGTAACCGTCAACCCGCGATACTAAATTACTGACAGTGAAATTAGTTTCATCTATGTAAAATTTTACCTGAAGAAGTCGTCAAAGATGGACGAAACGTTGTAATTACTTTAATTAAAATACGAAGAAGGACAAGAATGGAAGGAGTGTGGACCGGACCCAGTATTTGAGCCCGCTTACCTGGCGGCCACTCTACCACTGAGCTAGTCCGAGTCGACCTCGCGAGGATCGATTCAGCATCCCTCCACCCTGTAAATCTAAGCTAGGCTTAACTACAATTTATTAGTAATAATCTTCACAACCTTTTTTTCTAGAAATTCAATGAAGCATTGACATTGTGTAAATCGATCAAAGATTTATTCTTCACTGAATTGCTAGAAATCACGTTGTGAGGAATGTTATTAGTGGATTGTAGGTGAACCTGGCTTAGGAGTGGAGGGATTTTGAATTTTTCCTCGGGACGTCGACTCGGACTAGCTCAGTGGTAAGGGAAAGAAAAAACTAGCCCGGAAATCTGGGTTCGTGTCCTGAGTCCGGTCGACATTTTTCCATCTCTGTCTTTCTTCTAAACTTAGCTATGCGCTCTGTACATGAGCTTTAATTGCTTTAGTCTTCCTTTGACCTTAAATAAATTTGTTTGGCAACATATTTCGTCTCTTCTTTCTATTTATTGCCAGAGAATTCTTTTTTAAATTGTACTTAGGTACACCGTCGATTGTGTTTACGTATAGCTTTGACGTTTTCAATCCTTTCCCGGTGTTGATGTTAGGCAGATGTAAGTGTATTGAATTTATTATGTAGAGAGGTTATTTCCGATAAGCGATTAATTCATAAATAGCGGGGAGAGGGGGAAACATGCAAAGAAATATGTACATATTTAATAAATTATCTTCCTCCCCTCGGCAGTCGAGGCAAAGTGAATGAAATATTAATGGGGCCTGGTGAATTAATCTGAAATTACACAATAGCGGCTTGTTTCTCTTACATTCATTATTGAGGCTAATTTATTGGGAGCTGAGCTCTTTTGAGCAATCATAAAACAAGTAATCCGCATAATTGAGCACCTGTAGCAATTAATTACGGGCTCCTAATGGGTCCGTGTAACGAGACAGATTCGACACGCTGCTAAGCTACTTACTCTGTGTGCGCGGATCCAATTTATTGGCAGGCAGTGTTGTGACGTTAGATTATTGTCGAGGGGGCGGAGCCAGATACGTTTGTGCTGCTGTGAATCACCTGCGCAATATTGCCTGCTAAATCTTGCATAGCAGCTAATGCCTCTCCTCTCCTCTGCTCGGCCTGGGACCTCCAATCACTCCTCTTACTTAAAACAACTGTCGAATATCTTCAGAGGCGACGACAAATAAACTCAATCAAAAATTAATGTCACTCAGAATGAAATTTTATAATATTTCTCTAGGTAAACTGAATATTTGAACCTTGCGTCTTCCGTCAAAAATGCGAGTAATATTTTATAACGTTCGTCTTCTACGAATTCTATGCGACGTGTTTCAATGTACACACACACACACACATGGATGGTTACGCATTGATAGAACTCCCGGAAGGAACTCCACTTCTCACTGAACTTGAATAAATGATGACGTTTAAGTCGCAGACACGAACAGCAGCGCCCCCGTCCTCTTATTGATGTGTTCAATAAATGTCAAGAGAGTCACAGGTGCCGCAGCGGGCGCCAGTAGTTATATCTCGCATTATCACAAGATTCTCTCTCCATCTCTCTCTCTCTCTATTTCTCTATGTCTCTCTCTCTATATATATACCTCATTATTTCTCTACATACCTCTTTATCTCTCTATATATACCTCAATATCTCTCTATATATACCCCTATATCTCTCTATATATACCTCTATATCTCTCTATATATACCTCTATATCTCTCTATATATACCTCTATATCTCTCTATATATACCTCTATATCTCTGTATTTATATATCTCTCTCCATACGTCTATATCTCTCTATGTATACCTCTATATCTCTCCATATATACCTCTATATATCTATATATTCCTCTATATCTCTTTATATTCCTCTATATATCTACATATTCCTCTATATCTCTACATATTCCTCTATATATCTCAATATTCCTCTATATCTCTCTATATACCTCTATATATCTATATATTCCTCTATATCTCTCTATATTCCTCTATATCTCTATATATTCCTCTATATCTCTACATATATACCTCCTATATATATATATATTATATCTATTTCTTTATCTCTCTAAATCTCTATATGTCTAGCTCCCTTTATCCCTATTTATCTACCTATCTACTTTTATATCTCTCTATACTTCTCTCTATAGCTCCCTATATCTCTCTATCTCTATATACCTCTCTCTCTGTTTATCTCTATATCTCTGTTTATCTCTATTTCTCTGTTTATCTCTGTATCTCTATTTCTCTATATATCTCTATACCTCTATTTCTCTATCGCTCTCCATAGTCTATATATCTCACTATATGTCTCTATATCGCTATACGAGTTATAGAAATGAAAAGAATAGCAACTTTTGAAGTGTGCTGCTACAGACGAATGCTGAAAATCGGATGCGCGGATAGGGTAACTAACCAGGAAGTTGTAAGCATAATAATAGGAAGAGATGACAATATGGAGGTCATTGATCAAGAGAACCTTGGGGATAGATTAATAGGCCACGTTTTGAGACATGAAGGTCTTGTAAAATTATCGTTAGAGGGAAGTGTGTGGGGTAAGAAGGAGGGAAAGGTTGGAGTACTCCAAGCAGATTAGGGAGGATGTGGGTTGTGCTACTCATAAGGAAATGAAATCGCTTGCGCAAGATAGGTTAGCATGGAGAATTGCATTTGACCAATCTTAGACTCACAACTACCAGAGCGTCTCTAAAGAGAATTGTTAACATTACTTATTTTACAGTAGTTTTCAACAATGAAGAGGGTGCAAATAGGTACCGAAACGTCGGTTTACACGAGTATACAACAAACTGCTTCTATCTGTTAAAAGTTATTTTCAATAATTCTCTTGATATGTTCAAGTTTAACATGGGATTCAAAGAACCTCTTGGAGGAAAAGACACAATTTTCCAAATTATATTTTTTCATTGGTAGATATTTTTGTACTTGAAATTAATTCGGAAAAGCAAAGTTTTAGAGTTGAGTAAATGTAACATTTTGGATGAGGAAGCACTGAATTGGTGTTAAACAATTAAGATTTTCCGTAATGATGGGCAGCATCCAACAACTTTGCCAACTGGCTTCTATATAACAGGATAATCACAATAATTAATTGAGGATATGACCTGAAAAGGTTGGTAACACAACATTTAGTCGTCGTTATTAGAGGTGAACTATATTTCAAAACTTTCAACGGAATACGGTAAAGATTTATTTGGGCGTCTCGAGACTCAGAGTTTGACGTAATAGATTGGGAAATGAGGGGACGCGTGGAGATGACGTGACGCCAGCTAATGCACGGAGTAGTAGAGGAGGAGGAGGAGAATAGTGGCACCATCCAAAAGAAAGAAATTGCTTGCTGCACAAAGAGGGGTTTCTCCCACCCTGCAGGTAGGTAGACATTGCCTTGCAACACTCTTTTCAAGAAATACTTGAAAGGGTGCTTTCCCTCGACGTTCCATAAACTAAATTAAAAACAACCTTTGAGTGTCAGGGAAAATACCATTTATCATTGTGTCGGCAATGACATTAAACGTCTCGCAGAAAAATAACTGTACCTCGCATCTTGTTTATGCGACGGGAATGGCTCAAGGCATTTTCCCCAAATTATTCTATTGCTGATGACGTAATGATACAAAGGTACACAAGAATTCACCACGGCACGTAAAATGTTACTGTATAATCAGTCCTGATCTCAATTATGCAGCATAGTACATGGAACACAGGAATAAAATACCGAGAAAAAAAGGCTTTCACATAACATCTACACAAGTCAGTCAGCTGTAAAGTTAATTGAAGATAAAGAAAAGAAGGCAGAAATCAAGAAAGAAGTGACCCAAGGATGCAGTCTGTCGCCCATGCTGTTTAACGTATAATATAGAACAGGCGATGAAGAAAGTTAAAACTGAATATGGGAAAGGAATCATACTGCAAGAAGAAGAAATAAAAACCCTACGCTTTGGCGATGATGTTGTAGTATTAGGGGAGTCAGAGAAAGACTTGGAAACCATAAAAAATGTCATTGAGATGGTCCTCAAGAAGGAGTTCCATATGACGATTAATAGATGAAAAACCAGGGTAGTGTAGGAAACAGTTGAATAACAAAGGGTGATAGATTAGGAATGAATATTTTGAAAGAAGTTAAGGAATTATGATACTGGAGATGCATAATAACTAGAGTAGGATAGCACAGGGAAGGACGAGGAATTTACTTATGGGTAATAAAAGTGAGAATATTAGGAAATCGTGCTGAAAATGTTCGTTATATGGGTGCGAAACGTGGACGATAGGAGTGGCGGTCAGGAAAAATGATAGAAGCTTTTGAAATCATATGGGTGAATAGAATAACTAACGAGGAAGTTGAAAACAGAATAGTGGAAGAGCGAAGAATATAATCAAGAGAAGAGAGGGTCTTGTCAAATTAGCATTAGAGGGAAGTGTCTGAAGTGAGAACAGAAGACGGAGGCGAAGGACGTAATACGCTAAGCATATTTAAGAAGATGTGGGATGTGCTAGTTGTTTGGAAATGAAAAGGCTTGCGCAAGATAGGGTAGCATGGAGAGTTGCATCAAACCAGTCTGAGTACAACAACAACAACGTCTATCTCGGCCAACGATCTCACTCAGCTTATACAAAGATCTTACCTATGGTTACTCTTTGGCTGAATCCAGCTTCCGTTAAATAAATGACGTTAGTAAATATTTGTTGCAACGTCGCGCTCTGATTTTGTCAGTGAGTGGAATTTTCACTCTAAATAATTTTGCGAAAGTTGTTTTTTTTTCAAACCCCCGCGTAGCTATTACTTGTCAAAAATTAAATTATTTTTAACAAAAGACAGGCGTCACAAAGTGTTCACGATTTCGCACGTAGAGAGATTATTTTAGTATTTGTAGTTGATATTTATCACGGCGTGTGTCGTGCAGTTAAGCGACATTACTTTAGGGGCGTCGTTTGTCATGTTTGA
The DNA here is from genome assembly GCA_034510155.1 of Eucriotettix oculatus. NCBI lineage: Eukaryota > Metazoa > Arthropoda > Insecta > Orthoptera > Tetrigidae > Eucriotettix > Eucriotettix oculatus. The sequence continues at coordinate 102,940,124 of CM067378.1, forward strand.
TATTTGCGAGGTTGTCGTTGTAGGGTGGATGGAGAGAGGAGAACAAAAAATTATTTTTCAATTTTGCAGTTAGGATCTGTGAAGGGCTTCTTTTGTCGGCGGCTGCAATTTGATTTGTCAGGCAGGCAGGCAGCGTCGCTTTCTGCTGATTCGGCGAGTGTAAGGGCAGCGGCGGCGGCGGCGGCGCTGGTGCTGCTGCGACGCCGTCAAGTGCAGCCAGCCCATTGTTCCTCTCCCGCAACAAAGCAATCATTGTTCTGTCTGGAATTCCCCTGCCGGTAAACAAGTCCGAAAATAACTAGCTATTTGTACCGCGGGCGGGAAAACTGTAATTAAGCTTGTAAATAGCGCGGGGTTGGATGACGTTTAACTACTACGGGAAAGTTGGCTACATTGCATTGTTATTCAATTTTATCAACTTCTATGAAAAACTATTGTGGAACAAATGAAACGGTTAGTACAAACGGAACGACAGAATAATTACAGATGTTTAATTTTTATACGGTTTATTCTCTTCTTTTCTTCTCAGACACTACATCACGTCCCGATTTTATTAATTCCACTAGACCTCCTTTGAGAACTATGTTGTTGTTGTGGTAATCAGTCCTAAGAGTGGTCTGATGCAACCCTCGATTTTAACCTATCTTGCACAAGCCTTTTCGTTTCCTTATTACTAGCACAAAGCACATACTTCCTACTCTACTTAGCGTATTACATCCTTTCCTCCCTCTTCTGATCTTAGCCCACACACTTCCCTCTAATGCTAATTGTACAAGACCCTCATGTCTTAAAACGTGGCCTACTAATTCATTCCTTTTCTTATTCAACTTCCTATATATTGTTCGATTTTTCCATATTCTGTTTAGAACTTCATCGCTTGTGATTATATCCACCCATCCGATTTTCATTATTCTCCTATAGCACCACATTTCAAAAGCTTCTATTCTGTTCCTTTCCGCAGCTCCTATCGTCCACGTTTCGCACCCATATAACGCCACGCTCCATACGAACATTTTTAGCCACTATTTCCTAATATTCCCACTTATCTTACCGGTAAGTAGATTCTTCTTTTTCACGAAAGCCTTCGTTGCCTGTGTTATCCTACTCTTTATATCTACTATACTTTAGCATCCCTAGTTATTACGCTTCCCAAGTAGCAGAATTTCTTAACTTTCGTCAAAATATTCCTTTCTAATCTAACAGCCTTTGTTATTCCAAATGTAGCGGATTCCGCGTTCCTCCGTATTCGAGGATTTCTTAATTCTTTTAGGGCGCCAGGTATTTTTCACAAAAAATACCAAAAGATGATTTTAATAGTTTAATCTCAATCAGAGCATGAAAAATAATTATATCTGCAGGGCGTGGTCATTCTCTCGTCGTCCCGCCGACACAACCTGCTCCTTCCGTTACGACTCCCCGTCATAACATATTCCGTGCTCATGTATACTATTTTCGTAAATATTTTGTCCGCATCTATCAGTCTTCTTCGGTATGGGTGTAATTGTGTTGTTCCTAAAATCTTCTGGTATTCTTCCTGTCTCGTAGATTCCGCAAACAGTTAAACATGTATCTTTAAAAAAAGGCACAGGGTATTTGGAGTAATATTACAATTACAAATGTTAATTCTTTAAATGTACAAAAACACAGACACGTAATATTTATTTTAAGTTCCGTAGTGTTGAGCTGAAGATGACCGAACTCTAAACAAGTGTTTCTGCAGCACAGGAAATCTAAATCGTAGCGGGTGGCAGGCAGTGTGTATGGCTCGTGTGTTGATGGCCCTCCATACACTCACTCGACGATGCAACACTGTGCATGGCTGAATGGATTACTGCTTGCTGCGTTTGGCCGGCAGCCAGAGGGAACATCTGTGCTGCCTCCACGAGAGGAACACAGTCCTTCCTTCAAGCACCGTGCTCCGTGCTCCATACATCACATCATCGCCGATCCAAACAAAGTTCTACTTCTCTATGGAATCCATGGAATATGATTTATTACTGTTGTTGTTGTTGTGGTATTCAGTCCTAAGACTGCTCTAACCTATCCTGCGCAAGCCTTTTTACTTCCTCATAACTAACACATTTCACTTCCTCCCTAATCTACTTAGCGTACTCCATCCTTCTACCGTCGTCTTCCGATCTTACCCTCCACACTTCCCTCTAATGCTAATTTTACAAGACCCTCGTGTCTTAAAAACGTGGCCCATTAATCTGTCCCTTCTCTTGGCCAACGTCCTCCATCTCTTTCGCTCTTCCCCTATTCTGCTTAGAACTTCCTCCTTAGTAACTCTGTCCACCCATTTGATTTTCACCATTCTCCTATAGCTCCACATTTCAAAGTCTTCTATCCTTTCCCTTTCCGCAACTTCTATCGTCCACGTTTAGCACCCATTTAACGCCACACATTCCATGCCAAAATTTTTAGCAACTGTTTCCTAATATTCACACTTATTTTACTTGTAAGTAAATTCCTCTTTTTCGCGAAAGCCTTCCTTGCCTGTCTACTATATTTCTACCATCCCTAGTGATTACGCTTCCCAAGTAGCAGAATTCTTTAATATCCTTTCCCAATCTAACACCATAAATTTCTGAGAAAATGCTGAGACCGGATCTACGAGTACTCGTCCATTAGCAGTCTTTTGATTCCCTAAAGCAACGAGTTCATAGGAAATTACCCTCATTTCCTGTCAGATAAAAAATCTTCATTAACGATTTATGTACTTTCGGTAAATAAGATTCCAGAACAAGTGAAAAAAAAAACGTTAATATTTTATTAATATTACTTTCTTTACAAATATCGAAGAAATGTTACAATTTAAGGGGAAAATACTTCAACTAAATGTAAGCAAATTGATCGATAATCAAATTCAGGTACAAGTTAATAGATTCATTTTTTAAATTACAATTATATTGTTAAATAAAATTGACCGTGAGCCGCCCAACAAAGCGTGTGCGCCGAAAATCATTGACGACAGCCAGCAGCTGATAAACAAGGAATTTCCTGGAACCAGCGCGCCGAGTGTAACATCCCGGTCGACCGTCGGAAAACGTGGGAAAATTGGTACATCGAGGAGGGGAAAGAGTAATTTATGAGACGTAAAACAACCAGTAAAATTGTTTTTTTTAAAAAAAAAGAAAACAAAAAAGTCACAAAATTATTTCAAGTATAAATTCCAATTTTATTTACATCAAAATATAGCTTTATTAACTTGAAGTTACATCAAAATTTACCCTCTTACATAAAGAATAGTGATATCAAAATGAAATATCGATAAAATATGAATAAAACATGTCGGCGCCTCTGAGAGAGCACATTGTAAATATTTCTACCTTATGGTTAATTTTAAATATATATAAAATGAAATATTCGGCCAGGCACGAAATTTCTTGTGCATTCTTTAAATAAATAAATAAAATATTATAAAAATAAAAATATTTTTAAATAAATAATATTATAAAAATATATTTAAATAAATAAATTTTTAAAATAAAAGGTTTTTTTATCATTCAAATTGCATCCAACTGAACTATCAAAATAATTTTTTATTTAAAGTAAGATTTAAATTAAAAATTTGTCATTATAAAATTATGAATAATATGCTGGAGCATATTAAAGAGTGAAAACAAGCGTGTGAAACAAGTGAAATTACAGACGGAAAATAAAAATAAAACACGTTTTAACATACGTCACCGACTTCGCTGGTTTATTATGCAAAGGATCAACCCCTCTTCTTCCCCTCCCCCTCTTTGTCTCTCACCCTTGCTTAGACGTTAATATTTCTGATAGGATTAACTCTCATCCTAATACTTTTGGTTTAATTTATAGAAGTTGATTCAAATTTTCTATTTCCATCAGACTGAATGTATTACATGAATTAACTACTCCCCTAAGGAAAAAAAGGTTATTATTAGTCATCTATTTAAGTTGAATTGAACATTAGCATCCAATTACTGATTATTTGTTTGTTCAAAATACTTTTACGGTTAGGCTATCGACATTTTTTTAATATCATAATTTATTTAGCAATCAGAATATAAGCTAAAATGCTGACAGTTACTAACTATAACATTTACAGGGAGATATCCTATGATGTCACCTGTATAATTAAAATAAACAATTGATCATGATGAAACTGAGAATCCCCTTTGTGAATGCAACAGACAAAACACCTTTGATTCGGTTGACGTAATTCTATTCGACTGTTCAGTAGGTTCTTTGGTTTAGCAGATTTCTATATTTACTTATTTACCACAGAGTCACTGGATATATTCCGATCGTTCTGAAAATTATATAGAAACAAGCGTGTATTTGAGCGTGCGTGAGCAAACCGAAATTAAAAGCAAGTAAGTTATTGGGGGTGCGGTGTGCAGGAAGGAGGGAAGGATAATATGTGGCTACATTCTGTCTGCGGCAGAGAGGCTTATATATTGGACGAGAGCGCGGCAAGATTTAATCCTCTCGCTGATATTATTTCAGGGCGAAAGACCCTCGAGACATCTTGCTTGTCATCGTCCTCGGGATGAAATCTCTACTCACGTCGACAAGCCGAGGTAATTCTGCAGTCCCAGGTTTATGAACTGAAAGTAGTGGAACACGCGTTTCGCGTTTCAAAAAATCTGGGACATGACAACATCGCCGCCCCGGCTTGAGTGCGGAACTAAATTTTGAAGATGACTACGTGAAAATGGCTTCTCATCTCGGAGAAACTCCGCTTCTTTTTCCCCGTCTCCTCCTCGTGACGTGATCTACCTTCTAGGATTATTAATAAATTCGTTACAAATTTTATTATTTTTGGTCGTTTTGACAGACACAAACACAGTTAAAAATCTTCTGTAATAAATAAAAATCCTAAAGTATATTTGTGTCCGTCAATAAACCTTTACAGAAACTATTTTCCACATATTCAACGCCAACTTAATAGCATTATGTTGACCATATTACATTTCTCTACAAACTTTAAAGTCTAATTAATTGTAATATTATTACTAACTTGGTAACCCCTGCGACTTCGCGCGGAAATAGTTATTTTTGATTTTGCTGTAAAAAGGAAACAAAAGGTACTGAATTTTGATAAAGGTGAATATTCAATTCCCTTCCTGGTAACCCAAAAAGAGCAATTATTAAATACAATTTACCTGACGCTACAAATAAAATCAATTTATATGTGCATAGTATCGACGATCCAAAGAAGGTTACTGTTTCTCAGGTTAATAACGACGCAAATCCTACTGTAACTACAGATGGATTGTCACTCTCTCATGCTGCCAAAATTAGGCTTATAATTGCACAGTAAGTGGGATGAATGGTTTGGGAACGCCTAATAAAACTTATAACTCGCAGTTGGTTCTCACGCCGCCTTTCACTCGGTAATTGAAAATGATTTATAAACTTTTACATTAATATCTTCTGAACTCTACAAGATATCGAAATGAAAATTACACGAAAATTTAAGTTTTCATTGAAATCCGTTAAGACGTTTTGGAACATGAACAGATCAAGACACGTAAAGGAAAAAATTATATTTATGTATATTACATATATATTAATATCTTCTGCAATAAACTATAATTAAATATGCACGAAAATTTAAGTTAAATCTCCTGTTTTTATTCCCTTAATTTTCAATTTTTATTGCAATTGCCATTTCGGAGCCTATTAGAAACAAACATACAGACAGACACAGAGACACTTGAATTTTATTTATTTGTATAGGATCAATAGGTATATTACAAAAGACTATACAATAAAATTATTTTCAAAAAAATAAAAAATTATAAATAAACTACCCCTGTAATCCTCGTCAGTAATTAAGCCAGTCTGAAATATTATAAAAACCAATACGGTACAAACAAAGATAACCCAAAGATTTGGCCAGCAAAGACTATTTAATAAAGCAACCAACATGTAATTTTACTGAGAAGATTTCTGGTGTTTCATTTACAGAAAATTTATTAATTTTCAGAAATTAATCTTTTATTTATAATTAACTTCCTTATCTAAAAATACCGGTATTAAAAGTTATAGATAATTATTTTACGAATCCATTAAGGCTATTTTTAAACCTTTCTGATTCTGAAAGATTTTTCTCCAAATCGAAAGTTCACTATATTAAGGCAGATTAAGAATGATGTCATTAATTTAAAACGTAAAATTGACAGTCTCAAGTACACAAATAAATAATATATCTCAAATACTATATTATTTTTTGTTACAACTTCCCTTGAACACGTAACAGTATTTTAAATCATACTTAATGTGCACGCCCCTTTATAGCTTTCAAAAGTATTTAAATAAATTTTCTAATAAATAAATTGTATATGTAAATAATTTTAAAGTATAAACAGATACTATATTAGAATTTTTAAGTATAATTTCAAATAAATAAATTAATACTATATAAAAACTATTAAAGAAACATTCTAATATTAAAAGGTTAAAGGAAAAAGTGTTATAAATACATGAATTCTGTATTGGAAAGCTGAAGGTAATATTATAATAAATAAATGGATACTATACCAATAATATTAAAGCAGTTTACAATTAAATGGATATTAAGTTAGGAATTTTAGGGAAACTTTCAAATAAATAAATTAATACAATATTATAAATATTAAGGAGACTTTACAATATTAAAAGTTTTAAGAAAAGTGTAATTAATTATGAATACTATATTAGAAATCTTAAGGTGATATTCTAATAAGGCAGTTTTCAAATAAATAAATTGATACAAAATTATACATATTAAGGAAATATTCAAATACGTATATTAATACAATATTATAAATGTTAAGGAAACTTTATAATATGAAGTTTATCAAGGAAAAATTGTAATAAATAAATTAATACTATATTATACATTTTAAGGTAATATTTTAATAAATAAGTGGAAACTAAACTATTAATTTTAAGACAGTTTTCAAGTAAATAAATTGATACCAATTTTTACATTTGAGGAATTATTCTAATAAGTTAATCGGTAAGAAAATATTCTAATTAATAAATCAATTATGTAAAACAAAACAAATTTAAGAATTGTTGAAATAAATAAATGAATGTTATGAAATACTGTAAAACGAATTTATTTTTTTTAAGGAAATGTATTGATCCCAAGTTATCCCCTTATCATTTGTTGCAGCGAAGCTGGATGGATATTCCTTGATCGTCCAATTCCCCCGCAAAATTCCTCGATTACCTTACCTAAGTTTACCCGTAATTGAAAAATGATCCCCTAATATCAGTTAGCACATTTGATGTTTCCTCTTTATCGTAGTCAATTAGTAACTTTGCCGAAAGTATCTACTGCCAAATTCAAACTTTGCGGCAGTTTATCCATTCTCTCCTCTTCTCTCCTCTCCCTCTCTCCAAAAACAGGAGGATTCGCGCTTCACCATTACTTCTGCGCTACGAAGAAGCACTAACTTGGAGTAATTAAGCTTTTCTAAGTTGTGTTTCACTGCATGGCCTCATTCGCGTCGGTGAGTGAGTTTTGCGAGAAAAGCCTCCGGGGAGATAAATTATGCTAATTTATATTCTTGCACGAGAGAACCAACATGGCCGATCTTTAAAGCTAACAATTAATTGCTTTATAATAATATTTACTTATCTGATCAATTATGAGAAGAAACTCTCAGTTACGGAAAATATAACAAACAGCACCCGAAATAATGGACGCCGAAGAAATTCCAGTCACATCCACCATGTCTATTATCTTTGGAATAAAGTAATTATTACTTTCAGAAAAATAATCACTCACCTGTGTACGATAATTCACACCCATTTGAATTTAAATAATTCAAATCTAACTTCAAGAGGATATTCTGTATAGTTTTACTCATTCATCCTCTTTTAATCCATTTATGTTTGTTACCTGACAAAGTACCAATATCGAGTTGAAACGTTCTGTTTATACTTTAAAATTGTCATTTTATAATTGTACTTATTATTTTATATTTCTTAATGACTTGGGAGGATAAATATCAAGCCTCTGTTATGTAATTACCTGGCAAATTAGCATCTATACTCATCATTAATAACGGGAAAAACTAATATTTTAGGGAAGAAAACTTTGAGAACCTTTTATTTAAAATATTTTCAATTATAATCCCTGTAGAATTTCGTTTATAATCAGAGAAATAATTATATATTAAATCATTCAAATATTTTATAAATAAATTAATTTAATTAATTTGATTTAATATTATACGAAGATTGGAGAAAAGTCAGAAATTAGAAAAATTTAATGTGAACGAAACGGTTTCGTCGAGACGTTTCGGGACCTCTTTAGTTCATTATCTAAAATTTAAATATTAAAATAGATGAAACATTAAAATAATAGAAATAAAATAAGATTAAATAAATTAACGGCAAAATTTTGCAGACACAATTTTTTATTCAATTTAATCAACGTTTCGTCACCACATTTTAGCCAGTTTGATTTTTTTTACAAATTTGTTATATTTTCTTTTCTCTTTCAACAAAATTCCAAAATTGTTAGTAGAATTATTATTTTTTATTACTAATATTTTTAATACTCTTAATTCGTTAGTAACTTTTATTTGTATAATTTTTGTTGGAACATTAGCCCCTGATGAAGACCCAAATGTGGTAACGAAACGTCGATTCAAGTCAATAGAAACTGTGTATGTAAAAACTAGTAACTGATTTATTTCATTTTATTGGGAAAATAGTCGTTAGTTGGATAATAATTTTAATATTGAGAATCCATTTTTTTATTTGATTATTTTTAAAGTAAAATGAGGGTTACAAAGGAAACAACGAGAAAAAGCGAACAAAGAAAAAACGCAGACAGAAAATAGAAATACCAGATATTATCAAATGTTATTGGCTTGCTGGTTTACTATTTCAAGTATCAACTTTTTCGTCTCTACTGTTCTTCCCCATTTCCACGGCAGAGTCAAAAATAAATTCCTTGAGATTTAAATAAATTATACCTGTGTCAGTAAAAACCGCTCATTTTTTAAAATTTTATTGCAAAAACAAACGTTATAAGGTTTTCTAAAAAATAATGTAAATATTGAGAGTGATCTTTTCATTCTATTATTATAAACTTTTGAAAGTAAAGAAGAAATCAATTAGTGAGAACAAGCTAACAAAAAATATACAGAGAAAAAATCCCAGATATTATCAAGCGTCACTGGACCGCTGGTTTACTATTCAAAGGATCAAAATTTCTGTCTATATTTCTCATCCCCTTTCCCTTCGTTGAGTCACAACAAATTCCTTAGATTTAAATAAATTAACACTGTGTCCGATTAAACTGGTCTTTAATTACGTACATTTATTAGCAGACGTTAACTGTCTCGCTGGTTTACTATTCAAAAGGGTTAACGTTTCTGTCTCTATTCCTCTTTACTTTTTCCATCGTTAAGTCACAACAAATTTCTTAGATTTAAATAAATTTAATCTGTGTCACTAAAAGTAGGTCGTTAATTTCTCTAATTACTGGAAACGCAGACGTTATTTAATCTACTATTTAACAAAATTATGTCTGTTAAATGATGTTATTTATATACTTGAAATTTATTCGTGCACTCAAATAACATTGTGAATTCTCGTCATTTCGTGAAGTTTTTTACCGAAATGAACTGCTCCGAAAAATTATTTGAAATTTATACTGAAACTGGGGGTGGGGTGGGGGCCAAATCCACTGGAATGATCATCGTTTTTCTTCACGATGAGTACAGCTTGCAAGAAGTTACAGTTGTAAGAAGAAGGTTGGCTAACTGAAATAAAATATGATTCTTGTAAAAGTCGTGATGTTGAGGTTTAAAGGGCAAAAGTTCCCAAACAAGAGAATTAGCGTTAGAGCTCCTCTGGGCAACGTTAAGGAAGAAAGGGGGGAGGTTAAGTTCATTGGAATTCACGACGCAGGATCCTCCCAGTTTATCTCAGGGGAAAAGCGTCGATTGCGTCAAATTCATTGATCACGTTTCAAATCAACAATTAGCGCGTCAACTTCTCGCATCTAACTCATAGAAACTAACTTTCCACGACGGACGAGTTTGTCACCGAAAACCATAAATTTAACTTCCCCCATAGGATTCCAAACATACTCGCGTCTCTGATGCAGTGGAAAAATTCATTTAGGTACTAAATATATATTAAACCACGTTAAAAAACTTATATATTTACAAATATGCAAACCTAGTTAAGGAAATTGTTAAGAAAGCAAAATTCTCTTCCATTTTCGTATTTACGTCAATTGAAAATTAACCTGAATAATTCCAAAGAATCCAATTCGTCATAAAATACTTTATTTAATAATAATTACAGACGTTAAAATTACGAAAATATATTTTTTAGAAGAAGAAGACTTAGCAAACATAGTAAATAGCATGCCCGTGGTCCTGCAGAAAGAATTCAATGTGAGCATTAAAAGAGGGAAAACCAAGGCGATGGAGTGTAGTATGGGAAACAGTGGAATAACAAAGGCTGTTAGATTGGGAAGGGATATTGTGAAGGAAGTTAAGGAATTCTGCTTCTTGGCAAGCTTAATAACTAGGGATGGTAGAAGTATAGTAGACATAATAAATAGGAAAGCACAGGCAAGGAAGGATTTCGCGTAAAAGCGGAATTTACTTACGGGTAACAAAGTGTGAATATTACGAAATCGTAGCTAAAATATTTCGTATTGAGTGTGGCGTTACATGGGTGCGAAACGTGGATGATAGGAGCAGTGGAAACAAAAAGAATAGAAGCCTTTGAAATGTGCTGTTATAGGAGAATGAGATAGAATCATTAACGAGGAAGTTGTAGGGGAAGAGCTAACAATATAGACGACGTTGACCAATAGAAGGAATTGATTAATAGGCCACGTTTTAAGGTATGAGGATCTTGTTAATATTAGCATTAGAGGCAAACAGAAGAGGGATAACAAGGATGGAATACGCTCAGTTATTTTGAAACCAAATATTTAATATCTTCTAATTTATTTCTTTGATAATACTAAGGTTTTATTCACTTTTACAAAAAAAATCCTGATTAACCATTTAATAAATTGTGAGAAGGGCAGAAAGTTCTTACCGAAAGCTTAAGTGAAGATTATAATTAAGCAACAATTACGCTAATTTCACAGTTATCTCATTTCCAAAACTGCATCTCCCTTTCGTAAGCTGTTCACAATGATACTTCACAAGAAAAATATTTGCGAATAGGAAATTATATATTTTTTAATTTTTTTGAGAAATATGTTGCTATAACTATGCATCTAACTAGCAATATTGATTTCAAGCCATGGTCGCTTTTCTTAATATTCCGTATGAATTATTATTTGCTCCGAGCGCTGCTATTTATATATTTAATATACCCTTCGTACCTCCCTTGAATATTCAGTGCAGTGTGTGTGTTTATATTGACTTTTGTCTATATACACTTTCTTTTACTAATTTATTTTAAGTTTATTTGTCTTTAATTATGTACTTTATTTTGTTCATTTTTAATTTTTAATGTATGACGTATCCTATTTCCTCAATCGAGGATTAATGGAAACAACAATAAATCTAAATCTAAATCTTTGGAATAACAGTGTGTGCTGCGACTTTTGACTCACTCTGTACAATGACGCATTAATTTAAAATGGACGCCCGCTGCTGCTTTACTTTTTAGAAAGGGAAACTAAAATAAAATTATAGAAATATATAAATCGATTTAATTTTTATGACTCTTAAGATAAAACAAAAGTAGTCGTATTCAGAGCCATGAGGGGAAAACAAACTTAATAAATAAACAACTTCAAATACTGATGCATTTTATTTTAGATGTCAGTAAAATTTGCAACAGTTAAAACTAGTATCGCTCAGACACAGCGTTGCAGTCGGGCAAATATGTTTCGATCCATCGATCGAGTGGAAGGACCGCCATGTTGCACGATTTATAGCAATCATTTTATCGTTTCCCACAATAGGTGAAAATTGAATGTGATGCAAATATAATTGCAACAATATATATTAAATTACTGTACTAATTTCCTGTCAACAGGAATGGGGACAGTAAACGACTTCAGTCACCATTATCGAAATGCGAATACCGTCACGTGTTATTACGTAGTAGATGTGTGCTACACATTAAATATGATGTAAATTGAGGAATACGTTTTACAGAAATGCTCTTATGGCACGACTAGTAATTTGTATTGACTGTAGAATAACAAAGTGTCATTTATATCGTGCCTCAACAGTTCTAAAATAATATTAAATAAGGGCGAGTCGATGAAAAAATTGAATAAAACAAGCAGACAACTAAGTAAAATAAATAAAATATACAGAAATTTTTAAACAGTAATATTTTATCAATATAATAACAAAGTTTCGTCCATATCTGTGGACTTCACAAATTAATTATTCACGTAATTAATTTTAAAATGTTAATTAATATTTTTGCTGGAAAATAGGCTATATTATTTATTTAAATAAAATATTTAATTCTAATTTTACATTTTCTATTATTTTTTTCAAGTTATATATTTTATTTTTAAATATCATTAAAATATCTTCCAGAAAATTTCTTTTATCTATTTTATCTATTTAATTCAAATACTTCATTTTAATTTAAACATTCTAATTTTTTTAAGTAATATTATTAATTTTTAAATATGCTGACAAATTGGCTGTATTATTTATTTAACGAAAATATTTCATATTAATTTATTTATCATTTTTAAGTAATATTATTTATTTATAAATATTAAAATATTTTTTTGCTGACCAAGTGGGGCTATTTATTTATTTAATTGAAATATTTCAATTTAATTTAAATTTTCTAGTATTTCTAAACAATATTACTTATTTTAACGGAGATAATTAAGAAACTGTAATTTTAAATAATTTATATTATTATCTGATATTTTTATAATACTGTTTGCAGTCAAAAATTCAGATTAAACGTAGTAGTAATTGAATGAAACTTGTATTCCTTCTGTGAAGTGGTGCTATATTTTTTTCTTTATAAAATTTTATTTAAACGTTATTTTATGTGTGTAAAAATATTTAAACTTATTTAAATATCTTTGACGACACTGTTTAGAAACGTCAGAGAACTTGTTTTCCTTTTTACAGTCAATCCAAGAGCAATTTTCTGCATACGTCGTTTTTCATCCGTGCCGATATTGGAAAAGTTAAAGCAGTCTGCATGATTTCTTGAGTCGTTCGCACGCAAAGATGCCATTAAAACAAACATTCGGGGCCGTTATAAATAAAGAATGTGGATGTGTAAATAACGAGGTGGAGGACGACGGCGAAGGAGGAGGAAGAGGCGCGCTAAGGTGAAAGGATTCTACAGGTGGCGGGTGGTTGACTGGAGGAATCTAAAAGGGAAAAAAATTAAATAAATCACCTTTCAACCCCTGAAGAAACGAATTATTTACAATACTTGTCATAAATTGGAAGACATTTTAACAACGTTAATGATTTAGATTTATTGTTGTTTCCATTAATCCTCGATTGAGGAAATAGGATACGTCATACATTAAAAATTAAAAATGAACAAAATAAAGTACATAATTAAAGACAAATAAATTTAAAATAAATTAGTAAAAGAAAGTGTGTATAGACAAAAGTCAATCTAAACACAACACGGACACTCGGATGTCACACACACACTGAGAAACACAAACAATCACACACTGAGGAACACGCAATGGAGTTTTAACTACTTGGACCAGGAAACTGTCCTTCCCTCTGTCGTAGCTCCAGGCAATACATGAAACAAACAAACAAAAGAGCAGAAAAAACTGAATAGAAATTTTAAGATATGTGATGTGCTATTTTACAAGGCAGCTCATTCAACACTTTTTGCAGGAACCTTGATTTAAATACTAGAAGGACGATTAAGAAAATCCTGTACCGAGTAAAACGCGCCATTTAAAAGAATAGTTTTACTCTGCTTCACAAAGCTTTTGTAGGTACTATTTTTAACCTCTGGCGGAAGGATGTTGCATAAAATTATCCCGGTATTGTGAATACTTTTATGGTGTAGAGCAAGGCGATGCTTGTCCGACCTTAGAGCTGAACCTCTGATTTCTTGACGCGTATTCATGAAACTCGCCATTTGTTTGAAACAAATTAGTGTTTCGCTTTACAAACTTTAATATTTCATAAATATATACGCTTGGTAAAGTAAGTAATGTAATATTAACAAGACCCAGGTGACACTGAAATTCGAAGCGGCTCTAAACTTTCCAGGGATATAGTTTTTAAATAACAACAAATTTCTATTAGAATGTATCATGTCTTTTATTGTATAAGATTAAAATATATAACATCTCTTAACTAAATCATATGAGGCAGTTTAGATTTTTTAACAGGTTTGTCATATCTTTTTCCCCTTTTCATAAAAATTTTAAAAAATGTAAGCTTTGTTATTATTTTTATTACTAATGTTATTAATATTTTGATTTTTAATGTTGATATATTTTTTGTCAATATTTTTTTTGTAGTGACGTTATGTGAAGAAATCCCAAAATGAGGTGACGAAACGACGATTAAAATTAAATAAGAAACTGTGTCTGCAAAAGTTGTTCATTAATTTATTTCATTCGATTATTTGAATATCAGACTTTAATTTCTTAACAGAAAATTGCCGACAATCACAACATTTATGTAAGAAGAGATATGTCTGTTGTTATTTAAAATTTTATTTTTTTGTGACGATGTCGGAAACGTTTCCGGAGCCAGTACCGAAACGTAACTCAGTTAAACATTTGAAATATTACATATACATATGTTTTTACTCTACAATAAATGTCTCTTTATAGGTTACCGTTATTTAAAAATAAAATATTTATAACTGATTCCTATAAATAGACACTTATTGTAATTTTAAAATTATATGTTAGTAATAAAAAAATGTTTTTTGACAGCGCTAAGCTTCAGTACAGGTTCAGGAAACGTTCCAAAAATCGTCACAAAAAAAATTCCATCCGACCCTAGGATGAAGACGGAATAGATTAAATTTCATTAATAAAATGTTTAAAATTAATATCTAAACGAATGTCTAACTTGTATTAAATTCAAAATAGTAGACAGTTGGCAACAGCCATAATATTTAAAATTAGAAAAAATTTAATTTACAAATAGTACAGAAATGCACACAGTTTCAATCTTCCTAAATAAATGTTCTGATCGTTGGAAATTTCCTTTTAAGTTAACAATTATTGAATCAATTATACTCAAACATTCCAATAAATAAATGAAAGAAATCAGTGAACAGTTTTTTAACATATACAGTTTTAGTTTCATATTAAACGACGTTTCGTCACCACTTTTGGGACTTCATCAGGTAATGTTACCACGGGAAACTTAAATAAAAAATTTAACATTAAAATGTAATCAGCTGGTTTTGTATTTTCACGAGAAGGGGGAAAAAGCATCAAGACGAACTGAGATAAAATATTCTTCCCCTTGTGAACAACAACATCATCCCTGGTGCAACAAGAAGGAAACTCTGGCTCTCCCCGACACTAAATAAATAATGCACAACGCAATCATTTCCATCCATTCAATTTTTTTTCTCTTCTCCTTACGACGGACGCTAATATCCCATTTGAAAAAAAGTTTCCCAACCCCCAACGAGTGTGTGTGTGTTTGTGTGTTGCCCTGTGCCACGCAAAATGTTGTCCATGGAAATCACGCCGCTTTCCTCCATTTTATTTTTTTTAATATAAAAAACGTTTAACTATTTAACTCACATAAATTTGAGTCTCAGCATCATTGCAATTAACATGTCAAAGCACAAGTAATCGTATCGTCCTTTCTTGGGGCATAATGTCAAAAGGTCGTTGTTATTTGTTGAAGTTTAATATTCCATTAGATCGAAATAAAGAGGAAAAAAAATACCAAAGATCAAAAACTCTTCTCTTCGGAACACAGCGACATTCGTTGGCAAAGAAATTCATTAATGCTTGCGTAGTGCGTCACCTCGCATATAAATTTGAGTCTCAGCATCATTTCGAAGCACAATAAATCGGTGATCATGGCATCCGTTTTTCCTTTTGAGACCTAATTTCATGGAACAACATGGTCACCCACGTAAATAACCTTCAGTTAAATATACGAATATATTGATCGAAATTGAAAGAAAAAAACAATACCAAAGATCAAAAACTCTTCTCTTCCCAGCCCGGCGACATTAACTCTGCCATTAGCAAAGAAGTTCGTCATCCAGATTAAAAACGAAAATAAAGTCGTGCCAACTTAATCTAAACAAAACTTCTAATAAATTAATGTGACGCGAACCGGCACGTCACAACTTAATTAATGAAATTGTTATTGACAGTTTAAATTACCATCCGTAATTTATTTTAAAAAAGATAACGTAACGATACAACAGCGTTGATTTTATTAATATGCCAAATATTTATTTAAATAAAATTTTTAGTCTGTCTCCATGGTCTAGTGACTAGTGTCACTGACTCGTACCGCCGAGGTCCCGGCTTCGATTCCTGGCAGGGACTTGGGTGTTTTTCTGGTGGACGTATTTGTGTGCTGTTCGCCAATCCCCAGCAAATTTGAAACACTCAAACTCTCAAAAAAACCTCTAAACCAGAAGGTATAAGACGAAAAGATTAAGAAAAACAGAAAGAAAGAAAAAAGAAAGAAGGAAGGAAAGAAAGAAAGGAGGAAAGAATGAATGAAGAAAAAGAGAAAGAACGGAAGAAGGAGAGAAGGAAAGGACGAAAGAACGAAAATAGGATAGAAACATGGGCAGAAGGAAAGAAAAGAACGAAAGACTGAAGGAAAGAACGAAAGAAGGAAAAAATTAACGAAAGACGGAAATAAAGAAGGAACGAAGGATGGAAAGAAAGAAGGAACGAAATAAGGAAAGCAGGAATGAAAGAGCGAAAGAAAGAAAGAAAATAAATTTCGTATTATTTTCCTCATAATATTCATTTATAAGTTATAGATATATAAATAACGAATTAATTTTTATCTAATTGCCAGAGATTGTTTCTTTCATTTCCGTGATAGTGGCGACTGAGTAATGACGTAATATCCAGTGACACGTTTCCCTTATAAACTGAAAACATAAACAGTCACAAATAATGAAAATAAAGGAGCCGCGTGTGGGAAGGGGCAGTTGGAAAATTCTCTAATTTAAAGAGCTCATTAGTAGGGCGAAATGCGATTTAAGATTACGTAATCTTTGCATGCAAATTCGCGAGTCGTTCGTTCCGACAGGGCGCCATGTGTTGGGTTATGGGGAGGAGGAGGAGGAGGGAGCGCGCGTGCTACGAGAATTACTGCCCTATAAAGCGCAACGAAGAGACGAAAGTGAAGGCCGGAGATGGCCCCCCTTCCCTCCCCCCCTTTTTTTCAGCCTCGTCTGAAAGGTTCCATGGAAAGTAAATTGAGTTTTTATCGGAACAAAGGTGGTAAAGGAATCAAGAAAATGCGATGCTCCGGTGTTGGCTAGTGAGGTGGAGGTGGAGAAGAGTGGGAGGGAAACCGCAAAGAAACTGCGGGGCAATTCCAATTAACACACTTTATGGTCTCCTCAAGACGCCAAACAAGTTCTTTAACTGGATTTCAATTCCTTCGATACCTATCTGTATACCTGCCCTTGATAAACGCACTCGCTTCCAATGGATCCGGCCTAACGAAATTCGTCCTTTGAAGACGTAATCTCCGAAACGTTCAAAATTAATTATAGAAAGAAAAAAAAATACACAGAGTCGGAAAAGACACATTTTACCTACAAGTTACATGTGAATTTACAGCTTAAAAAAACAAATTATTTTACAAAAATTAATCTTAAGAACTGAAAAGAAATTGATCAAAATATAAAAAATAAAGCAAGGCAGTTCCTGCCCTTCTGTTCAAGCACAACACAGTTGAAAGAATTACTTGTAAGAATCATCAAGTTACCTAAATTGGACAAACTAAACGATCCTTAAAATTGCCGTTAATGATTATAAACTTAAGCCAGAGAAACACTCAGTGACAACTAAACATTTTATGAGAAGCAACAATGCCTTTGGTTTATATAACACTAAATGTTACTGATAATGAGTGTTGCTGTAATCTTAATTTATTCACATTAATCATACGATTAATATTTTTATTGATACTAAAGATATAAGCAGCGTTTTCGGTTCAATGCTTCTTCTTAGCTACTTAGTAATTTTGAATAAAGTAATTACACTAAACTTACCTAATAATATAAATTAAATACAAAGAAGTAGTAGATTTAATGTGAAAAAAAAGTTTCGTTCCCAACTTTCGGGAACTCTTCTGTCCCATCCAAATAAAATGATGAAGATTACGTTGTCAAGCAATACTTCAATTTTATAATTGTTACACACTCTGTAATGGACATAAATTCAATTATGATAAATACATAAATAATATAAAAAATTAATCAAGACCGTCCCTGCCATTTTCTGGTGCAAACACAGCACAGTTTAAAGAATTTCTTGTAACCATTATCAAGCTATCTAAATTGGACAGACTAAACGACCCTTAAAACCACAGTTACTGAATTATTAACAGCTGACAGACATAACAAAATTTGGTAACTTTCTCTTTAGTATCAAATTTAAAAAATCAAGATAAAAATTATAATAACTAAAACATTTATCTACTCTTTTCTCTATGAACATCATCCGACAGCATACATAAGCAAATATTTTATTAAATATATTTATTATTCCCTCTGTAATTTTTAGTTTAAAATTGAATGTATTACATTAACAGAGTGTGCGAAAAAAAGAGTTAAAAATGAGTAACAAGAGATGAAAAGAAAAAACTAGATAAGGAAAGAAAAGTTTCAATATTTTAAAATAAAAACTCAGTATTAAATGAAATTGAAAATAACGACTTTTCGAAATTTGAACTGAAAGTTCTATTTTTTTGGTTCATGGAAATCCAGGATGGGCGGAAAAGAACTAAATAGAAAGACGTTTCTGAGAACCACCCCCGTCTTGCTTCTTGTGAATTCCCTTAAGAATATTAAAATAGGATCCTTTTTTTCCCTAGGAAAACGTTATATGTAATTACATCAGTGAAATTTTCACAGACTACTTTTACCTCCATGGTTTGAGGGTGGAAGCAAAATAAATTAATAAAGTTACCAGGCATGGATAAACAAATTCTATAATTTTTCTAAAGTAACATGAAATAACAGATAAAAATAATAATTAAAATTCTACCAAAAAATTACTAATTCTCCTTCCACACACACACACAACATAAGCTTACAAGTATGTTCTTAAAATTTCACTTATTTACCTATAACAGTTTATGAGGAAAAGGGAAACTTAAAATCACTATTTTAATAACATTTTCAAGAGGAGCCTTTAGGCTACCCTCAAAATAGTTAAAAAATAAACTGAAAATTGCTAGGTTTGGGTATAATTGGAAGGCTGACGAGGAACATTTAGGTAGCGGCAATATAGAACCGAATAAGGGCAACTAACTTTTTTTCAAATTAATGGAAAATTATTAAATCAATTAACGTCTGACAATAAAATTTTTAAATGAAATAATTTTACAACCAGTTTTTTTTCAGAAAGTATTTAAATTCGGTGTTTATTCGTAACTTCTTCAGATGTTCTGACGGTCGGATTATTATTACATCTCTGGCGAATAGCGTAGCGTGTGTTTGATCGCTGGCAGAGAGATTCTTTCTCCTAAGAGCATCGCAGGTTACCTAGCAACGCGGCTTCGCTGGTATCATTGTATCTCGCCATTGCAATGTATTTTATCAAATATTATATATATAAATATATATTCAAATTATTAATTGTAGAGGATTTACCATTCACTCTACTCATCCAAATGTTAAAATTTAGCTTATTATAAAACAGAAATTTTTTATTTATTGTAAAGAGTGGTCCTAGGTATAACTGAAACATTTATTTATCTTCAGTTTACACAAGACGTAACTAGGAAGACTTGGAATAAAATATATTAATAGACAGTTCATAGGTAACTTTTGAGAACTTATAAAATATTGTTTTTAATGTATCTGTTGTGAATTAAATTCAAGATCGAGAGGAATGAGTTAAGGAGGTTAAGTAAAGTCTCTTCCAGAATCGGGGACGAATAAAAACGGAGAAACCAAACAGAAGTAATCCTGTTAATTTTTTTTTTGCGTGGTGTGTGAAGCCGTAAAGGTCAGGGTCATTTTGTAGAGGATATTGTTTTTTGCGAGAGGGAGGGAGGGAGGAGGGTGCTGACTCACCGTAATTAGAGGCGTCCTCACCTGGCGCCGCCCGCAGGGCTTCGGCCACCCGACGCGACGCCTCCCGTTAATTTAACTACCCTCAACACACGCACGACGCTACTTTTCGGAAATAAGAGAAAATTGTATTTAATAGCCACCGTGCGCACAGATGCCAGGGCGCTTGGAAATTATTATAAATTAATTATTCACAACCCTGAGCTCGCAGAAAGTTCCTCCATAAATACCATATATAGAGGAGACAGACAACACAGCAATAACATGGAACAGAATTTACCACTGACAATAAACGTGTGGAAAAAATCAAATCGCTTACACCCTCATACATAGGGGTTGTGAATAAAGGGCGGGTCGTTGTAGAAAGGGAATAAAACAAGCTGTGTGTGAGGTATTAACGAAACTCCTTTTTTATTTATTTGAAAGGTCCATGTATGCCCTTTGAAATAAAATAAATATAGACTGGGACAATTACCAAATTTTGGAACAGTAACTACAAATCACGATTAGTTTCAAAAATGCCTCACATAAAACACAACATTAATACTCTTAATGTAAAAACTGATACTGATTTTCTCAGTGGTATATACATATAATATCTTAATTTATGAAATGTAATTTGCTAATGTATAATTATTATCTTTTTTCAAAAAAAATTGTTTGGATCTTTACGTACTGTATTCTTTGTCTCTACTGTAATATCTTTGGAATGTCATAATTTATTGCTTTGTAATTCAGCTCAATTTAAAGAGGGCTCATATCAAGACCGAAACCATGTAGATTTTTTTTTTCAATTATATTTTACGTTTCACTAATTTTTGTCTGTTTTGGCCTTATTTTAAACGTACAGACATTAATAACTATTTTTTACAAATAATTTCGTTAACACCTTACACACACAGCTTGCTTTATTCCATATCAACATCGACCCGCCCTTATGGAAAAACCCCTACACTTGCGAAGGCTCATGAGTTAGAATTTATAGGTGTGATTATTCTTTATTCAAAATCACATAAAACAGTTTCTAAAAACAAGCAACTATTTTCCTAATGCGTACAACGAAGAAAGAAAAACCTTTAGAATTCTTATTAATGTTCTTCAGTTTGATTATTTTATGCCATGTGGCTCTCTAAGAAAAAGTCTTTGTCTCCCAAGTATCATTCTATTTTTTTTTCTGTTCATTCGACAGAATATTTCCTCCAACACTAATCGCCGCCTAAGTTGTCGGCCTGCATGACGTGTGCGCAGTGGATGCAGGTTGAAGTAAGGTAACGGGGATGACGTCACGAGCAACGACCAATACGACTCAAATGGAGTGAAAAATTAGATAGGAAAAGAAGAGTGGGACGCTCAAGGCTTAGTTGGATGAATAGATGTTGGAGAGAGATTAAAAGAATATTTTAAGTGATTAAATAGAGTGCAAGGATGAGATTGATGGATTGTAACAATTTTTAAGGGATGAAATAGCATATAAGTAATTGATTTATAGATTCTAAGAATTTCTTAAGGATGTGATGCTGGAATTATAAGAACATTTAAATTATAAGGATCATGAGACAGGGTACAAATAGCTGGTGGACTAAAGCAAATGACAGAGGCGAATGGAGGTCATTCTGGGCTGTAGAGCTGCTGCTGATGATGATTGGAGTACATCACCGTAGGTAGAGGATATTATTTGAGGTTAATTTTTCTTTACAAAACTAAATAAATGTATTATCCTTCTGCAATACCAACATAAACACGAATGTCACCTATTAGATTTCCATTAATCTGAGAAATTTTAAACAAAGCATAATACGGTAGCTGTTTTAATTCATTTTTTCGTGAACACAAGCTTCAGTTCCTTCATTATCATCGACTGATTCCTTCCACCTGTTCAAAGTTCGGTAAAAATAATGTGAATTGGGAAAGAATCGTGGTGAAATCAATTAAATACTATGAAGAGATCTTTTTTTGAATTAACAGTTTGTCACTGCGGTGAGTGTAAGGCGAATTTTCAAGCAGAAAATGTTCTGAGTATTTCTGAGGAGTGAGAGGCTTTTCGACAGAAGAGAGTTATAGTTGCGGTGCCGACCTACAGGGTAAGGACTAAACTAACTAATGCGCCAGGATTCAGTCAGGGTTTTAGTGTAACATTGTCCCAAAGCGCGTACTTGATCAGTGTATAGTGGCTTTACGGTAATGGAACAGCAATCTGCTCAAAGGATTCCTACTAAAACAGATTAAGGAGGACCTTGGACCAAGACGGACCGACCGTCTGCATTTCCTCCGAAAGGTGCAAAATATTATATAGTCCTTGCATCTTCCTGTAAAGATACATACTTTTCTTCTGCTATTAAATTAATCTTCAGCATTAGAATAATTATAATATCACTCAAAAATCAATTTAAAATTAATTATGAGAGGCTATATGAATTAAAAAATGCCAATATATATTTTGACACGTATTGAACGAAAGCGAGGATATACGTCATGTGCCATGGCTATAGTTATCAACCTATTTATCAACCAGTCTCATTGAAAAGATGCTTCATTATCATCTCATTGTGATACACCGCGTTAGGTTATCTCTTTAAAAGGTAATTATGCTGCCTGAATCACGTCCTTTCACGTCATATCATACCTAAAAAGACTGTTCTAATCCCTGCACCACATTATTTCGCCACTTAAAAATTTTCTTATAATTACGGCCTCACATCCTGACACGTCAATTCATCACTCAAAAAAATGTCATAAGACCCTGACTTACCCTTTTACAACTTAAAAAAATTTTATAGTCCGTATATCACATTTAGAAGTTCCATTTTTTACTTAAAAGTTATTGGAAATCGTTATACACATCCATGCACGCTACTTCATCACTTAAAATATTCTAATAATTCCGGAATAACATTCTTACGCGTTATTTCATCACTTAAAAATATTTTTAAAATTTCGGCATCACATCCTTACACGTCATTATACAACTTTAAAAATTCTTATAATCCACTGAGATGTTATTTATCCACTTAAAATATTTTATGAAATAAATTTTGAATCCTGAAACACCTTTCACACTTAAAATTTTTCACAAGCCCTACAACACATCCTTATACGATATTTCTTCACTTCAAAAATTAGTATAATTTCTGCATCACGTCCTGGCGCATTATTTTATTACTTAATAAATTCTTATAATCTATAAATTAATTATTTATACACTATTTCATCCCGTAAAACTTATTATTATAATCTATATATCACATCCTTGCACACTACACTTAAAATAATTTTATAATCTCTGTCACATCCTCACACGTTGTTTCAAAACCTAAAATATTCTCTATATCGCTATGTCACATTCTTAAACGCTATTTCAAACCTTAACATTTTTTATAATCCTTGTCACATCCTGACACGTTATTTCACAACCTAAAAATTATTATATCCCTATGTCACATCCTGACACTTTATTACACAACCTAAAAAATTCTGATAATCCTTGTCACATCTTTACACGTCATTTCATAACTAAAAGAAATCACTTTCATCTACCATTACAGGATGAACCAGATTTTGTGGTTTCATTCATTACTAATATGGTGACTATTATGATTATTTACCATGCTACTGTAAATTTCCTGGAAGCTAAAATAGTTGTTGATCTGATGATGATTGTCAATTCCCCACCTTTCCTCATCCATACATCACAACCCCGGAGTATTAAATAAAATCTATATACACGTAGAGCTCGACATGTTTAATTTTTTATGTCCCGTAGAGTGTTTTAACATTAAAAATCTTTCCAAATATTTAGATAATTATTTTTTCCACGCAAGTAGTTGTTCCCACGTGTCCTCTTGTGTTTTCTGTACTACCTTTTGTGCAACGACCCAATTTCCTGTTTTAGATAATTAAGCCATTATTCTGGGGAAAAAAAAGCATTCGGCTAACAAATCGGGAATCTCATTTCCCACGTTTGTCAATATGGAATCGCCCGTATTGTTGTTTTACGAAAATCTCATTTGCTTTCTGTTCCCTTTTTGCTGCTGCGTGTAGTCGCAAACAAACAATTACTGTACCGTGCTTTCCTCGTGTGGTGTTTTATTCTTGTCGATCATTTAATTTTCCTTCGACAAACCGCGTTTCCTTTCGTTACAGGTTTTCTCTCCATCGGAGATATTGATCGTGTACGAAATCCTTATAATCCGTCACTTCACCGAAATATCATGTCCGCCCAAAATCCAACGGAGCTTATCCTCAAACCAGAAACCTTCACAGGAAAACAAAGAGTCTGGCTTACTGGTCTATTATATTTACTAAATTAATTAAAGTAACAGAAAAATTGAAAATGATTTAAACTCTTGTTTTGTTGATTAATATGACACAATTACTGTGATAAAAATTTTCCATTCATAATATTAAAAAAGAAAATATCATTGAATTTATTAATTATTGAGACTGATTAAAATACTGTCTGGTTATAAAATACAGATTTAATTTTTTTATTATTTTTATCTCTCATTTAAAAATTTGTCTTATCATTAGATTAATGGTTGCCGTATAATAAATTATTCATTATTCAAATTGTCTTGTCCAATCACGAGGCTTTCTTGTCTAGTCCAATCAGGGAATGATTGAAATAGATAATCCTAACGCGACTATTTAAACTACAATTTCTTAATTTAATGGCATCTCGTGTGAAGACGATGGCGATTTCAGGCATAGAAACGTTGTTGTGGACAAAAAAAACTGCATCACCCGACTGGGATCCGGAGAACTCATCATTCAGCATCTATGTTCTCTTTTATGTCCATAATATTGATGTCATGGCTAATAAAACACTTTTTCGGTTACTGTATTGAGAGATATTTTATTTTAAAAATGGTAGCTTTCGGCAGTTATACAGCCATATTCATCCTTGTACTTACAAAACTATTTTCTATTATCCCTACTTTCCGTACAAAGTACGTTGTTAATATCTAAAAATTTTGTGTTGTTTTACACGTCGTCCGTTACAAAACTAAAAATGGATATTGCAAAGTGTGTAACGTAGGGGGCTGTGCTCCAGAAACGCATGAATTTGTTTCCAGAAAAAAAAACATTTAAATAATTTCTTCAAAGAATTTATTTAATTTTGTTACAAGACTGATTTTTATTTAATAAGTCACTTAAATAACCACGTACAAATCCATGAAGAAAGTTAGACATTTTATATACATACTACAATACATGAGGTTATGTACAATATTTTTAAAAAATTGTTTTGTGTCGTACTTCCAAAAAAAAATTTGTAATGTTTCAAAAAATTGTATTTTATTTTGTAAATGAGTATGGCAACGCCGAAAGCATCATGTAAATAAATTTGGAAATCAAAATTAAATAACATTTAAAAGTAATTGGTAATATAAACTGCTTTGATAGATACTTTTTTTAAAATCCTTGTACTTACAAACTATTTTATACTGTCCCCATTTTCCGTACAAAGTACGTTTTTAATATTTAAAATGTTTGTGTTGTTTTACATCGTTGTACTTACAATCTATTTTATATTACCTCTATTTTACGTACAAAGTACGTTGTTAATATTTAAAATATTTGTGTTGTTTTACATTCTTTTACTAAAACTACTTTATACTGTCCCTATTTTTCCAACAAAGTACGTTGTTAATATTTAAAATTGTTTGTGTTGTTTTACACGTCGTCCGTTACTACGTTAAATGTTAACAACGTACTTTGTACGGAAAATATGGATAATATAAAATAGTTTGTAAGTACAAGGGTGAATATGGCAGTATAATTTCCGAAAGCTACCATTTTTAAAATAAAATAACTCTCAAAACAGTGACCTAAAAAGAATTTTTATTACCCATTTCAACAACATTTAAACAGTCGAATAACGCAATGCATTAACATTTTAAGTAATAACTGCCAAATCATCCTTATTGAACAATTACTTTTCAAAATAATTTTTTTTCTAGTTATATGAATAGTTAGAGCAATAAAAGTAAATTTTGTAAAAATTGTAACAAATTTTCTTGTTTTCGTAATTTTGGTACTCTTAACGGTTGAAGGATCCACGTGGTAAAATAACGCATCATTCCTATTGTGACGTTTATCCCGACGGTGAAGTAGCTTTGTTTGCCATTTATATTTTAAATTTTGCAAATGTTATAAACGAGGAGAATGGAAACTGGTAAAAGTCGCCGCCGTGACGTCTACTTAATTTGATTGTATTGGTGAAATGGCCTGGTGGTGGCGCCAACGTCACAGGATAAATCTCTGTGGAAATGGCGACGGTCCCTGTTCATCAGCTCCGGCCAGGATAACCGTTACAAATGCAAATCAAACGGAGGTAAATATCTCATTGTCCCTGTTCCCACAGCCCTGTTTTAATTGTTCTTTATCCGCGGACTAACGATCCATGAAGAACGAAAAGCTCCGCCTCCCCCGCCCCCGCACCACCCCACCGATGCGAAACAAAGAGAGAGCGAATTCATTTTACGCCTAGCTGGGCGAGCCAAAAATTGACTTTTAAAACGAAATAAATCATCCATCTACGAGGTTACCTCCAGTCCGATTATTCATTCTTATGGATTCAAAGAAAATTCGGGCGGATATTAAATCAAAATGCAGTTAATTAATGGGACGTCAATTTACTTGGGCGGCCCTGTTTAATGATACTCACAGCTATTAACACTTGCCAATGAAATGATATTGATACAGGGTTGTGCTCGCACTCTACCGTAATAACTAAATCAACAAAGCTATTACAACGCTTCAACCATTCAGAAACACCCAAATAATTTCCTGTAAAGTCCTGGCATTTAAACTGTATGTTGTAGTAGGGACGATTTAATATATTATAAGATAAAATAAATAAATTCTACAATCTTAATGTCCCCCAAATTTAATTATTATTAAAATTTAATATGATGTGCAACGTTCCGAGGGACCGCAACAGATAACAATTAAAAATTATAAATATGACTTAGTATTATTAATAAAATATAATAATTTGCTCCAACGTCAGGATAAGAAGAATTTTAAAATCAAGATATTGCTTATAATCCCTCCAACACAGCCGTATACCGTAGTCCCTCACTTTAAAAATTCCCTATAATTCCGGCATCTCAACCTGACAAGATATTTCATCACTTAAAAATTCTTATAATCCACACATCACACCGTAGCAAACTTAATCATTACTTAAATTATTTTTTATGATTTCGGCATCACATCCTTACACGTTATTACATTCCTTATGGAACTATTACAGTCCCTATACCACAACCTAACACACTGTTTTATCACGAAAAATTTATATAATCCCTACGTCACATCCTGACATTTGTTCCACTTAAAAAATTCTTATAATCCCTACTACACATCCTTGTACGATATTTATTCCCTTCAAAAATTCTTATAATTCCGGCATCACACCCTGACAAAATATTTTATCAATTAAAATTTTTTACATCACGTCCTTTCACACTTTATCATTACTTAAAATATTTTTTGATTCCCCCATCACATCCTTACGCATTATTTGATAACGTAAGAATTTTTTTACAGTGACTATACCACAACCTGCTTTATTACTTTTTCACTTAAAAGTTCTCATAATCCCTACAACACATCCTTATATGATATTTTTTTCCCTTCAGTAAATTCTTATAATTCCAGAATGACATCCTGACAAGATATTTCATCACTTAAAAATTCTTATAATCCATACATCACATTCTTACAAACTTTATCATTACTTAAAATATTTATATGAGTCCCGAATCACATCCTTACACGTTATTTCGTAACGTAAAAATATTTACAGTGGCTACGCCACATGATATATTATTTTATCACGTAAAAAATTATATCGTGACATTTTTTTTCACTTAAAAAATCTTATAATCCCTATTTCACATCCTGACATACCTTCTTCGCTTAAAAATTCTTATAAACCCTAAAACACATCCTTATACGATATTTCTTCGCTTCACATCCCGGTATCACATCCTGACACGTTAGTTCACCACTCAAAACATCTTTTAAGCCATATATAAAATCCTTGTATACTTTAAAAAATCTTATAACCCATGTTTCACATCCTGACCCACCTTTCTCACTTAAAAATTCATATAATATCAACAACACATCCTTATACAATGTTTTTTCACTTTTAAAAAATGTATAATTCCGTCCTCCCATCCTGACAAATATTTCATCACTCAAAGGATCTTATTACTCCCATATAAAATTCTACCCTACTATTTGATCAACAAAAAATGTTGTAATCCTTACAACCCATCCTTACACGATATTTATACTCTAAAAATTCTTATAATACCTATTTCACTTCCTGACGCTTTATTTCATCCTTCAAAAACATTTTATAACCCCTATATTTAGTTAATGTACTGTTTTATAATTTACAAAATCTTATAATCCCTGTATTACATCTTTTCTCACTTTAAAATCCACAACCTGACAATCAGTTAAGTGTGAAGCTGCTGTCACAACATCAAGGACTTGAGACATTCACTGTATTATAATTATAACATTTGAGGTGTTAACTCTACTGAACTAAAAAATCAAAGTTTGAGTTAAAATATTCTAGAAATTATTAAATACTTTCCTTAATAAAATAGTGACGGATTTAAAAAGAAAATTGAAAAAAAATATGCCAAAATAGCAATATCTCATGTAACAGTCGTATTGAATTTAAAACTTCAGGATGTATATTACAAAATAAATAATTATAAAAAATACAAATTTTCTTATATTTAAGAAAATTCGTGTGGGACAAATTATTCCTCAATAGATTTTAAACAAATGTTGATTGAAATAGAAAAAAAAATATTTTTATTGTTTTGGCCACTCCCAAAAAATTATTAAGGAATACAGAGCGCGTTGCCATGCCTTCCTATCCCCTGAAGAACTATTTTAGAAATCCTTATTAACAGAGAAATCAAACTAAGTGAATGTTTTCTTCATTGCCATTTGTAGATACCTATCATCTATCATACCCATATTTCCTACTCGTAGTTACGGAGTGAATTAAGGCTGCCGAAACAGGTTTCAGGTAATTTAATTTGACAGGAATTGAACACATATTTGTGTTCTATACAGGGCTGAGGTAACATTTGTCCATCGTTCATAGGTTTAATTGCACCGTAGAACATTTGCCGATTGAAACGTTTGTCAAACCTGTATTTAAATATTCACGGAATGGGTAATATTTTGTTAAATTTAGTAAATATCCTTCGAGGAGGTGAAAATTACTGAGGCAACATTTTAGCATTGAAACTGCGGAAATTCGGGAACGTAGAAGAAACTCGATTATAATAACAAATTTTAGGCACCAAGATTGTTTTTAGTTGGTTAAGTTCCCCTAAATAGAGTGGCTCCAAGTTTGCTGGTTAAGCCACCAGCGTCCCTCTTGTATTCATCCGGTCGGACTGTGATAAAGCACGTACACGGACCCACATTCTGGAAGCGAATTTACAGTTCCAGCAATAATGAGAGGAAAATTGAACAACTTAACTTTCACCCATCTATAATGTGTCCTCCAAGTGGAAGGTGACGCACACACACACACAAATGATTCCGCCGGGACAAGAAAAAGAAGGAAAAAAAATTCATAACCATGTCATGCAGCAGCAGCAGGCCGTGATAGGAATGTCGAGCACGCCAACTTGCCACGTCGTCGCCTCCAACAAAAGTGGAATAAAAACACCCCCGTCCCTTTATAGTACGCTGAGTGGAAGGGGTGACCTGTGCTTGGCGTCTGCTACTTCCGAGGGCGCTGGTGCAGAATCGACAACGAGAAAGCTTCCGCTACGAGCAATCGAGACTCTGGCGCGTTGCTTTCTGATTTGGGCATCTTCCTACACACCAATAAATATAATAGAATAGCATTTCTCCTTGGAAAAGTTTTGTTCCCCTCCCCTCCCAGGACAAGAATAAAGAAGGTCCCATATTTAATTTCACCATTTAGAGCATTTATATTGACCCAGTACAGAATTTAATTCGACACTAATGTGATTTAAGCGGTATAGAGTGCGTCGTCAGGTCTCCCCATCCCCTCCTATTAACAGGGGGAGATATATGCAAAGGAACTACTTGAATCTCCCCATGTGCCATTTGTAGATACTCATCATTATTCCAATACTCGTAATTGTAAGTTAATGGAAATGCCCAATTGAAGCCCAGTAAAGTTACTTTTTAGAAGATAGACAAGAATGGAAAAATGTCAACCGGACCAGGGAATCGAACCCAGGAGCCTTGCGATATTCAGCCGCATGCTCTACATACTGAGCTAATCAGAGTCTACGTCCAAGGACCGACTTAACACTTCTCCATTCTGTAAACCTAAGCTAGACTCACCTACAAATTCACTAATCACAATCCTCACGTCCTAATTCGAGGAATTACGTGAAGAACCTCTAACCACGAAACTGTGTTTCAAACAACTTTGCAATTTCATTACGCTATCAAAACCATATTTACGTAAAATAAAAAAATTAAATTTAAAATAGACACACGACAAAGTTTATCAAAAAATTCTCACTCATGCTACTGTAACACCCGTTGCGTGGCTCTGACGAGTATCACAGGAAATAGGAAACGATTTCTCTTGATAGGATAGACGATAGGAAAGGAAGATCTTCGGTAGTCTTGGGAAAGGGTCAACGCTGGAGTTGACCAGTGGATAGCTTGATTATGGGTGTCGCTCAATAAAGAACGCCAAGTCTAAATAGGAAAGAATTTATTCCCAAATGCAGCAATTTGGGGAACAGAAGTGTTAACAGTACGAAGGAAGATTTCAGACTGCCATGAATGTAGCGTCTAGCTGCCTCCAGAGAGGGGATTGCTGACTTAGAGCTTCTCGTGGGTAACAGCCAAGAAGCTGATGGCCACGGTTCTCATGCTCCGCTACTCAGCGTCTACTGTCCGGCTCTTGAGACCTTAACTAACTTTGAAATTCACTTTCCCTATTACACTACTGATAAACATTCTATTAAATTATAATGATAGAAAAAATCTTAGCTTCGATTTTATAAGTTTTTCCCAGGCAAATGTACTTTGAATTCTGCCGTTGTTACTTGAAATGTGGGGAATATTTACGGATTTGAGAAAATCTTTGTATTAATTGTCATAAAACTTCCATGAGTTAGTATTTTGGTTTGTTTTGGTTTCAGTTCATAAAATAGGCTGAGAATCTACTAAATTATCACTGCTAGGTTTAATGGAAGCAAAAGTTTATACTTGATATTTTTTCTGTGACGATATTAAGTTTCAGTTCGTAAAATAAGTTAATATTTAGAAGTTGTAGAAGTAACACTAACTACTATATCTTTGTACCGCGGTTTCTTTGACGAAGCTGAAGCCGAACGTTTCCGTTGTGTGCCGAGCGTTTCACGAAGAAAGTTACTCAGGCGTATTATATATATATATATATACGGATAGTTTAGAATTATCGTCATGAATAATGAAGTATACTTAAATACTGAGCCACGGTTCTTTGATCTCTGTTTCCTAATGTGGACTAGACAAATAT
Source organism: Eucriotettix oculatus (assembly GCA_034510155.1). Classification (NCBI taxonomy): domain Eukaryota; kingdom Metazoa; phylum Arthropoda; class Insecta; order Orthoptera; family Tetrigidae; genus Eucriotettix; species Eucriotettix oculatus. The sequence goes on from CM067378.1 coordinate 102,971,859, forward strand.
TGAAAATATTTACTATGGTTTTGCAGCCTCTGAAGTATTATATATATATATATATACATAAACTGAATAAAATTCGGTAAAAGTTTTGGATATCTGTCTATTTTTATTTTTTAGCCTAGTCTTCTTTAAAAATTATTCTTATTTTCGGTAATTTTGTCGGTGAATATTTTCATGTAGCCACGCGGCGCACGTGCAGTATTTTATTTTTGTTACCACTTCGTTTGCATATCTGAGCAAAGCTACTAATGAGATTGTCTTGGAGAAACGTTAAGGGAGCTCTAGAATCAATTGGGGAGGCATTGTGTGTGGGGAGGGGGCGAGCGGAGGAGGGGAGGACGAAGACTGGTCGTTTAGCCAAATTGACAGTCTCCTTGATGGTACCAACTAGATTCTGTAAGTACATTAAGAGAAGGAAGGGAACCCGCACCCGGGCGGGATGGTTATTTCGAATCAGTTGAAAGTTGGCGGTGATGAAGCTCGCTCGGACAACTTCCCTTGACTTAATTAAGAGAAGTCTGCAAATAAGACTAGAAACATCTACCCAGACCATTCAGAAAATTTCACCACCAATTTATGAGCCGATTACGTTACAAGAGATACTACAAACGTGGATAATGTGTAGTTGTTTCGATTTAATGCTGCTTCCATAGCTTGAAAACTTCTATTGAGGTTAAAATAAATCAATGATGAAAGCAACGAACATCTAATAAACGAAATTGAGAATTTCAGGATCCCCCAATTCAGTTTCATAGCCTTCATGGCTGATCCCTAATTGAAAGCAATTCTTCTAGACTTCCCAGCCAATTATAACGGTTACCTGTAAATTGTGAGGATCCTATTCCTTCTAAATATAGAAAGATAACAGACATTTCTCTGAAACGATATTAGATTCATCGACGATATTACCGAAACAGGTTTTTTTAAAAAAATAAAGCAATCCTCTAGTTTTGTTCGTTTTGATAATCTTGGAAATAATTGTAGACGATAAATTATTTGTTTTAACATAAATCGAATAAATATACAACCGATTTCAGAAAAAATATGTATTTAATTAAACTGACGTTCTGTCACCATATTTCGAAATTTGAATGATAAATTATAAGATTTGAATTTTAAAAATTTGATTTCCTTTATGTTATTCAAAGTTTAACGTTTGAAGAAATTGCCTGAGGAATAAATATTCTGAGATAATGTCAGTTAAATTAAATAAAAATCTTGTCTGTTATACCATTTAAGTATCCCGAATAACAGACGTAAATTGATTGATAATTTTACATTCGATTCAGTTTACTTTGTAAAGCGAAAGTTAATAACTAGGGATGGAAGAATTATAGTAGATATAAAGAGTAGGATAGAAGAGTCAAGGTAGGCTTTCGCGAAAAAGAGGGATGTACTTACGGGTAATATAAGTGTGAATATTAGGAAATCGATGCTCAAATGTTCGTATAGAGCGTGGCGTTATATGGGTGCGATAGGAGTTGGGGAAAGGAACAGAATAGAAGCCTTTGAAATGTTGTGCTCTAGTTGAATGCTGAAAATCAGATGGGTGGATAGAATCACAAACGAGGAAGCTATAAACAGAATAGGAGAAGAGCGAACAATATGGAGGACGTTGACTAAGAGAAGGGATAGATTAATAGGCCACGTTTTGAGTCTGGTAAAATTAGCATTAAAAGGAAGTGTGTGGAGCAAGAAAAGAAGAGTGAGGCTAAAGGTGGAATACGCTAAGCAGATTAGGGAGGATGTGAGTTGTGCTAGTTATAAGAAAATGAAGAGGTTTGGGCAAGATAGGTTACATGGAGTCTTAGGACTGAATACCACAACAACAACAACAAATATGTATGTGTACTTTTGAATGTCTAATTTGATGTTGTTTTCATGTGCCTTAATACGAGTTTTTAAAGCTCTTTTAATTTGTCCGATATATATATTATATTTAATGTTGACTTTTTTGACCGTCTTTTATTTATTGTAAATATTTAAGTCAGAAAAATATGATTTAATTAGAATAAAAGTTAGTAATATAGTTTTAACGGAATATTTGTGTAACAGCAGTAAATAAGTATATAAGGGATACGAGGAATAAATCAGAAGTAGAGAGGTATGTTTTTCAGGTTTTCAAAAGGCTTGACTCGAAAAAATAAAGAAAATGCCGGACATTTTCTCATTCATTTTGATAAACGTTTATTCCGTTACCCAAAATAATATTACTAATTAAGAGGAAACAGAATCGTAATTTCTTTATTTCATTTTATTTTTGCCATTACAGACCTGCAGAAAATTTATTTCTGTCAAATTGAAATATATATATTATGAATCTTTCTTAAATAATATTAGATAGAGTCTCTTGGCATAAATTAACCACAAGAGTCTTTGGTTCCTTTAATATTGCATGGATTGAAGTGGTTCTCCGCGCTATAAAATTGAATTTCTCGTAATACGACGCCAATAAATTTCCCCTTTTGAAGAGAAATTTCATTACATAACGGATCCGGTCTTATCCATAATCGCTCTTTCCGATTAACTATATTCCACGTCTTCCTCTCTCTTTCTCTCTCTCAAAGGCAATTAATTAGCGGGTAGAATATGAGACACATACCAGACATCAAACTCGCCTCTGTCTGCGGGAATTTGGTCCTTGTCAAATTCTCCACTCAGGTTACGAGTTATTATTATTATTATTATTATTATCCCTCAGTTAATTTTGATATTTATTATCTCAGACCCCCCTCCCCCCATTAAAGGAGATTTGTCAGAGATGTTGGTGTTTCACTTCAACTAATAAATGAAGTAGGAGATTTTTAATTGATATTCTGAAGAAAGAGGTTAGGAAAAGTACCGTTTAAAATATCAAACTGAAACCACACCAATTTACTGTCTGCTTTTATATTGATGGATAATATATAGGGGGTTTTAAATAAGGGCGGGTCGATGTTGAAATGGAATAAAATAAGCTCTGAGTGAGGTATTAACGAAATTATTTTTTTATATATATTTGAAAGAGCATACGTGAGCCTTTAAAAAAAAGAATTTCGTCAATACCTCACACACAACTTGTTTTAATCCTTTTTAACATCGACCAGCCTTATTCCAAAACCCTTTACATGCGGTTCATAAATTAATATTTATAAGTGTAATTAGTTTTTACTCAAAATCACACAAAGAGTTACAAATTCTTTGTTTAAAAAAAATAATAATTTCCTAATATGTAAAGTGAAAAAACGAAAGCATTTGGCTTTCTTATTAATATTCTCCCGTTTGATTATTTAATTTCCAGCCGCATTAAAAGATGTCTTTGTCTCCATAGAATTATTAGTTTATGTTCGTTTGGAAGAATATTTCTATCATAACTCATCACCCAAGTTAATACTTTGTTTGTTTCTCGGCATGGCGTGTGAAAGAAGAACTAGCAAATCTAAAAGTATTTGTAAATAAAGAAAAGACAAAAGTAATCAAACTAAAAGAAGGAGAGACTTTCAGCTTTCTAGGATTTGATTTTCGAGAGGAGATCACAAAACAAAGAAAGTGGAGGGTGCAAACAACACCGCAGATGAAAACACGCGCAGGTAAAGTAAGGTAACGGGGATGACGTCACGAGCCACGACCAATACGACTCAAGTCAATTGTTACATGGAAAAGTAAACACACATGAAACCTAAAACCACAAATTAGTGATTACCAGGCATAATTATCATAATTATTGATTAGACAGAATATCTACGTCATCGCCAAAGTGTTGTTGTGGTCTTCAGTCCTAAGACTGATCTGTTGCAACCCTCCATGCTCACCTATCTTGCGCAAGCCTTATCATCTCCACATTGCTACCACATTACACATCCTCCATAGTCTGCTTAGTGAATTTCATCCTTGGCCTCCCTCTTCTGTTCTTACCGCACACACTTCCCTCTAATGCCTATTTTACAAGACCCTCGTTCTTTAAAACGTGGCTTATAATCTATTCCTTCTCTCTATCTATTCCTTCATATTGCTCGCTTTTCCCCGATTCTCTTAAGAACTTCCTCGTTTGTGGTTCTATCCACCCATCTGATTTTTATTATTCGCCTATAGCACCACATTTGAAAGGTTTCTATTCTGTGCCTTTCGCCATATAACGCCACACTTTATACGAAGATTTTTAGCAACGATTTCCTTTCTCCTTTTTGCGAAAGCTATCCTACTCTAGTTATTATGCTGCCCCTAGAATTATAATTCCTTAACTTCCCAATCTAACAGCCTTTATTATACCACTGTTTTCCACACTACACTCCATTATCCTGATTTTCCCTCTATTAATCCTCATATTGAACTCTTCCTCTAGGACCTTTTCTTATGGTTTCCAAGTCTTCTTCTGACTCCCCGAGTGCTACAATATCATCCGAAAACCGTACGGGGTTTTATTTCTTCTCCCTGCAGTACGATTCCTTTTCCATATTCAGTTGTAACTTTATTCATCGCCTGTTCTATACATACGTTTAAGACCTTGGGTAACAGACTGCATCGTAGCTTACTCTTTTCTTCATTTCTGCTTTCTTTTCTTGATCTTCAATTTTAATTTCCGCTGACTGCCTTCTTTTTCTACATTATATTATGTTCCTGTTCACCATAGGTAGGCGATATCTTTTTCTTTGTAGAATAAAATAAATGAATATAAATATTCTGCTCTCGTAATATCACCAAGTACACTTTGAGCAACTGATAATTCCTACGTGATTAAGCTGAGCAATTTTGAAACTAACCCTCATTGAAGAGTCGTATATAATATGTAAATTAAGGAAACTGTTGTCTTGATTGTATTTGGTGGCATGTGGTGTTTCAATACGTAATAGTTCCTACCTTTCCCCCGTTTTACTTGTAAAGACAAGGGAACGAAATAATTTACACAGCATAAAGCCACAATGTCGATGATTAAATTCTTACTTTTCCAATCTCCATCCGTCTCTTTTCCACGGTTTTCGTCCACCTTTTAAGATGCGTTGCTTTCCATGTCCTTCCTCGTCATTTTATGGCTACACAACTCAATTTATTTTGTGTTATTATTTAATTCTAGAGTCTAAATTGAATAGTTAATTATTATCTTTGTCGAATTTAGTTTTCTCTTTTGACGAGACCCGTTATTTCGATAGATTAAGAGCTCGTACTTCATTGTAACTCAAAATTTCTGCCAACCATGTTTAAGACGTGTGTAAAAAATTTATAGACGAGGGAAACGTGACATTAATTTTTTTTTAAAAAAAAAAGAAAGCAAGACAAGTCGCTGGAAAAGCCACAAATCCGCGTCCCGGGGAGAAGAAAGGAAGCAACTTCCCCCTAGTGCTAAAGTTAAGTTGTTTCAATGCATGTTTCCCCCAAAACTGTGTGTGTCTGTAATGCGCCATTACATAATTGCGTCACGTATCCATGACAAATTACTCGGCTTGTTGGGTAAAGTTTGTGATGCACGTGAGTGCTTAATGAGGCGTTAACAAATTCGCACGCACATGTCTGCTCAATTGCAAGAAAGACTTGACTTGTTACTTCTTCGGCATCAAACTTCAACTCTCACAAATCACACAGGACTTTAACATTTTAGGACAATTTAGCAATAATATATATTTATATATAAATAATTTACAGAGCATAAAGCCTCAGTGTCGATGATTAAATTCTCACTTTTCCAGTCTCCATCCGTCCTTCTCCACGGTTTTTGTCCACTTTTAAGAAGCGTTGCTTTCGATGTCCTTCCTCGTCTTTTTCTGGCTACACAACTCATTTTATTTTGTGTTATTATTTAATTCTAGTGTCTAAATGAAATAGTTAATTATTATCTTTGCCGAATTTATTTTATATACATATTGTAGTCGATCCGTCGTTCCTCCGTATTCGAGGATTTCTTAATTCCTTTAGGGCGCCAGGTATTTTCATAAAAACACCAAAAATAGATTTTAATAGTTTCAATTCCAATCAGAGCATGAGAAAAAATTATATCTGCAGGGCGTGGTCATTCTCTCGTCGTCACGCCGACAATCACCCCATGACGACTCCCAACGTTTCGCCAGAACACATTGTTGGCCCGGGTTGCGTCAGTTCCTCAAAAATTGCAACTCGCAAGCTGGCCTGCATTGTCCATCGTAACTTTTCATGTTACAATATATATATAATTTACCTATGCTGATCCATAAGCTAAAAACCTACCGTGAAACTTTTGGTGCTCTTTAGAACTTGTTTCTCTTTACCCAATGCCTATCTGGCGAGTAACCAAAATTAGTTACGGAAACAGTTTTAAAAATTACTAAAAAACGGTGAAATTCGGGTACGTTTTGATTTTTTTGCTTTTCAGGTCAAACACTTTCTGAAAATGGTAAAATAATAAAGTTCCCCCCCACCACCAATTGGTGGACCTTAATATCATGTGAACGAAACCGGATAATCGTTAACCCAATTCAAATACGCGGGCTTTCGGTTAATCTTATCCACTTTCCTTAACTTCACAATAATGTCCATAAATTAGTGAAGGAAACAACGTGGGCTTCATTTACACTTAAAATTTTCTATTTTCCTTAATTTTTGTTGTTGTGGTATTGATTCTTTAGCCTGGTCTGATGCAACCCTCTGTCTTAACCTGCTCTACGCAAGCCTGTAATTTATACATAGCTACTACATCATCCCAAATATGCTTAGCATTTTCCATCCTCGGCTTCTTTCTTCTGTTCTTACCTCACATACACTTCATACTAATGCTAATTTTAAAAGATCCTCATGACTCAAAACGATACCTATTAATCTATCACATCTCTCGGTCTCTAAATAGTTCTCTCTCTTCTTTTATTCTGCTTAGAACTTTCTGGTTACTGAGTCCATCCATATCATTCTCCTGTAGTACCGCCATTTCAAAGGCTTCTATTCTTTTACTTTCTGCAGCTCCTACCGTCCACGTTTCGCACCCATATAACGTCACACTCAATACCAATATTTTAAGGAATGATTTCTTAATATTTGCTGTAAGTAAATTCCTCTTCATTGGCTGTGATATCCTACTCAAGTTATTATTCTGTTCAAGTAGCGTTTTTCAAAATATCCCTTCCAAATCCAACAGCCTTTGTTATTCCACTATTTCCCAAATAAGCTCCATCACCTTGGTTTTCCCTCTATTACTTCTCATGTTGTAGTATTTCTGGAGGACCACGTTCATGCCATTTATTATGGTTTCCAAACCTTCTTCTGACTCCCCTAATACCACAACATCTACAGAAAACCTTAGGGTTTTAATTTCGTCTCCTTGCAGTATGATTCCTTTTCCATATTATTTTTAAATTTATTCATCGCCTGTTCTGTATATAAGTTAAAGGACTTGGTGCCAGAATCTTTGCAGACCTAATTTGACTTGAAGTCGCAGAGGAAATTATTTCCGTGGGACATTATTTTTCCTGAAAGGAGGGAAAGGAAGGAATTTATATGTCTAAGAGATGAATAGAAACCTTTCTCGGAATGATCAGCGCTAAACACAAAACTTTTAAGGTAATCGGATGAATAATATGGGAAATCATAAGGGACAAAACTGTTTGGGCATAAATTGACGTAGGAACATTTTTATCTTGCAGGATGAAAGGACAGAGCCTAAATCTTCAAAATATTGACAAAAACTTTTTTTTGGGGGGGAGCACTACAACACACCAAAATTTAATGATAATCGGATGATTGATACACGAAATCATAAACGACAAACATGAAATCACAGAGGCGACAATAGGCGTAGGACCAGTTTTGGCTGAAAGTGTGGAGAAGGAAGGAACTTAAATCTTGAAACGATCGACAGAAAGTCTCTTCTGTGTAATCAGCGCAAAAAAAATCCACTGAAATCTCATGAATAATACAGGACATCATATGGGACAAAATTCTTAGAGTAGAAATTGACGGGACAAACTTTTAGCCTGGAGGGGGAAACGATCAACGTAAATAATGGGGAGGGCACAACAATAAACCAAACTTTCATGACAATCGGACGAAGGGTATAAGAAATCATAAAGGACAAACATGAAATAGCAGAGCATACAACGAGTGCGTGAACCTTTTCTGGCCTGAAAGTGAGGCAGAGGTGAAGGAAGAAGCTAAAATCTTCAAAAAAATCAACAGTAAGGGTCTTCTATATGATCAGTACTAAAGGAAAAAAATATAGAGCAATTGCATGATTGGTATAGGAATGTGTATAACTTGCAGCGCGTTTTTAAGGCAGATGGGGTGTATAAGAACCTTGATCGCGTCACATATTTGCCTTTTATGTATATAGATATTAAGTCTGATTATACCAATTACTTCATTTCGAGCTCTTTTATTATTAAAGGTTAGTGATGTATGTGCGAGAATTGTTAATCGTGATGATTATCTTGAAGTCAAACTCTGTCCTGTTATGCGGGATAGTAGATCTGCCAACACGGTATTGTCTGAAATAAACCGCGGTCAGCGCTAAATTAAAACGGACATCGGGGCGTAGTTTAGGCACTAATAATAAATGAGCCGAGTCTTATAATTAAGGCGCTATTTACTCCGCGGCAGAGCCTAATGAAAGCAGAGACAAGAGCATCTTTTCTTTACAATTACCCGGGACGCCATGCACTCAGCAGCGGCGGGGCGGGGCAAAGTAGCTGCATCTCCCGGGGTGTGAGTTATGTTTCAGAGCTAACAAGCGTCGTGGGGGGGCGGCGGGACGGGGCGCAACCCTCCCCTTCCCTCCCCTTCTCTATTCTCCACTACCAAGGAATCACAGTATTAACTACACTTACAGACATGTTTCACCACACGTTATCCTTCAACATAACCACCCCCAACAAAATATACATAATTGATACAAAACTAAAATAAATTATGATGATTATTTTCCCTTATTTATATCAGTCACTTCATAAAACCAAATAAATTTCAATTTTGATTTCGAAACTTTATTCTGAAGGAGCTTTCAGCAATTGCCATATTCATCTACAAAAAAAATATATATTTGAAACATTACAATTTTTTAAATTACATATGTACATAAATGTGGAACCTCAAAAATAAACAGAACATAACTCATTATTTTAAACCAATAGTTAATATAACACCTAAATCAATGATGCAGTTAGACAAGAAAAAATTAATAACACAAAAAATTGCTCTTTAACACACATTGATACATTAACACCCAAAATAATCAATTTTTTTAAAAAAATAATGGTATTAATGAAATAAAATTTGTAATAAAGCCTGAAATTATTTATTGTAAATTTTAATGTAAGAAAACTATGTTGCACATAATATATTCTTTATTTAATCCAATACAACCCCAATTATTTAATTAGATTACGGTCTATTAGAAGGTTAATTATATTATATTTGAACTATTGCTGCGATCCTGTTCCAGTGCTTTCAAATTTATTTTCTACTTTTCGGGTGTTTGTCCAGAATAAGTCGTCTCAAAAGAATGTTCTGTATGTTTAAAACCTTGCAAATAGTAAGTTGCTGTTTAGCTTTATGAGGAATTATCGTTATTTATTCAACGCCATATAAACGTTTCCTTTTAATTGTCCAGAAGACGGAGAAGCGAATTCACCGAATCACCAAAGTAAATATCGCATAACAGATTCAAGCAAGTTTTACGTCTCTCAGCCTCGGGCTTTATTAGAAAATACCTACCTTGCGCATCTCTCCCTAAATTTTCTTCTTGGCGGACAAAACTAATTTAACGGCGGCCACGTTTCCTAACTTTGCATATTGTTTGCATTATACGGAATACTGAAACCTCTCCAGACAAGTTGATTTAATTAAAGTGTCCTCTGAAAAGTCATACATCAACGAACGGCACGGCGCGGGGGAATTTTTTTTTTTGAGATTCATCGTGATATCCTCTCTTCCGGGCGCCTAGATATCATCGCTTTATCTGCGCTTGATTTATCTGTTCCGCGAATCGCGATTGTCCTCCTCCATGATTGGCCGAAACCAATTACTCGCCTCTCTCCCTCCCTCTCTCTCTCTCTCTTTCCTCCCTTACTCCCATTGTCCATCTCTCTCACGCATACAAGGAATATATATCATTGGGCATGAGCTGCTGCTGCTGCAGAAATATATATGTCTGTGTGTGTGTGTGCATGCAGAACTTAATTTACATAAAAACCGAATTCCAGGCGGTGCATCAAAGAGCGCGAGCGTCATTAGTATGGAGATTCCATGCGCTCGGGTAATGGCGAGGAACCAGAGAGCAACGCTGGAATAACAGCGACGCGATAGGCGCTCCAGTTTGACAGCGCTAAATCAAGGTGGCTGATCGCAGACTCACCACTGATATATGCCATTCCTACACTAAAAAACTTCCTTTCCTTCTTCCTAGAGAAACACTTAAGGAATTATCAAGGTGTTTACATCTCAATTTAGGATGAGATATGCCTAGAAAATATATTTTATTCTTATTTAATACATGTGTAACGAATTATCGTCATTATGGAGGTCATTACACTGTGTTACTTGACGCATTCTATAAGACGTCTTCAAATCAGGCCGTTCAATCCGGTAGCCAGGGAGAATTTGATGACAAAATGCGTGTGTCAGCTCTCGGAGCATCGACCCGTCTTATACAGCGTGTGGAGTTTTATTTGGTAACGTTGAAACTCTCCAAAATAATTTTGTGAACAACAAATGTGTTCCTTTATATTTTTGAACTTGCCATTTTACATATTTTTCTGCGGTTTTCCATCAATTTCTTTTAGGTGAATCAGCGGATAAGATCATTAAACTATAGCCTGAAGAAACTAGACAGCCCTTGCTCTACCTTCCAATTCCCTGCCTCCTATTTCAGAATCACCCTCATGTAGCATTTTACTCTGCCCCCCTCCTCAGAAAATATAAATAAATAAAATTGTTAAATTATCTGTCTTAAGATTATGAAAGAAACATAAAAAATGGCCAAAAGTCATAAATAGAATAATTTAATTTGAATACGTTTCGTACTTCAGCTTTCAGGACCTCTTCAGTTAAAACCTTAACAGACGTTTTGAGTTTCTACCGCAAAAATCAAGTGTCCAATATTTTTTTAAAGTCAGTTTAAGCTCTATTTTTTATTTATAAATGTGTTTTTATCTTTATAACGTATTGATTATTGAATTAATCTAAAAATTTGAATGAAGGGAACAAATATATTAACTTTAATCTAACAACCAGGTAAAGGATTCACTTTAGAGGTAGATTATTAACGGTAAGGATGAATAGCGCAGGTCCCATAATTGAGCCCTGAGGAACTCCGCGCGTAATGACCTCCCAGTCTATACCTATGTATATATATACAATTTTCTTTAAAATTTAATAATCCTCACAACTTTCTGATGTCGACTATAAGCAGTTTCAGCGATTTTTATTAAACGAGACGAAACAAAAAATTCACATCTGCCTTCGTTTGTTTTTCCCCCTTCCGACTCATCAGGTACATTTTTAATTACGTCATAAAGACCTGTGTAGTTACAAAGATCGTAATTTAAAGGTAAATTATATACGTGTAGACTGGGGAGGTCATTACGTTGCGGAGTTCCTCAGGGCTCAGTTTCGGGACCTTCCCTATTAATCCTTTCCCTTAATGACGTGCCTCTAAAGACGTACAAAAAAATTTCCTAAGCCCACTATTTTTTATTATTGTTAACACTATTTGGCAGAACTGAGTTCTTTTAAACAGGATGTTTTGAAAGAGTTCTTAAAAGCGAGTTTCGTTTGTTTTATGTAGCATGTATTACAGTCCAAGAAACGTTTTACAGAAAATCATTAGTTTTGTTTGAGTGATTTAATTGAAGACGAAACGAGAAGAAGCCTTCTATTGCATATTTTCTAAACCACAATTTATTACAGAGCTTTTCCTACATATAATTGACTCGTCATATTTTTTTAGTAAATAATGGGAATGATACATTCCAGAACTTGGAAAATGTAATATATACGACAGATTGCTTTAACTGCGATGCATGATACGTAGATTATACAAACAGAGCTTTACATACTAAATTAAGAAAGCTTTTCTCTCTCTTGAAATTTCGGTTACTTCACTCGTTTTAATTATAGAGCAGGTGTTTGAAACGTTACTTTATGTTTAGAAGAGCATTTAAAGGTAGTTTTCTATCCTTCATAGATACAAGTATGTGTCCCTATAATGAGTTATAAATGTACGAGTATATTAACCAACAGGCAGAAATAAAAATTATTATTTAGTTGAATCGACGTTTCTTCACCACTTTTGTGACTTCCTCAGGTAATGTTAAATTTTGATGAGAAAGAGGAGTCAATAGTGTAAAAATCCGAACTGTAATTTCCTACTACTACAAGGGCAGCTTCAACCGAATTTTTTTTATACATTTGGCACTCAATTTTCGTTCTAAAATACAAAATTTAACATTATCACAGTCTGCCTGACGACGATGGCGGAGATTGCAGTCGAAACGTTGCGTAAACATAATTCGACCCGGTTTGAGACCCGAGAATAGTATTTGAAAGAAATTCACCGGGAAAGCATTAGCTCTTTAATTATCAGAGAATGTCCCGAATATGGTGACGAAACGTCGTGTCAACTAAATAAAAATTCTGTCTGCATCACTTAATTGTTTTAAAAAGAGACGTCAATTGATTTATTTCTTCGTTGGCCCTACAGCCCATCGAGGGCCTTGGCCTTCCTGACTGGTCATCTTACACGGCACTTTCCGAATTAGGAGTGAGACGTGTTCAGCGTATCGACTCTCCAGCAGTCTCTATCCCAGTCTCCGTGTCCGCGTTAATTGGTTTTCCCTTTTTATAAATATGTTTGTATTCGTACGTTTCATAACAGAGAGCTGATAATGGACGACACACGCATGTAATTGTCCGCAACTTTTGTCCCTTGCATAGGTAATCTGATACTGTATATTTTACCCGCGAAAATGGAAACATCACGTTTATTTTACGCTGCTGTGCAATTTTACGGCGTTATTATTCGCTAAATTGAAAATTATATCGGTATTTGCTTTCAGAGTAAGTAAATGTCGGCTAATGGGTGTGATCCTTCACTCCTGCTAGTTCACCCGTAATTAATATAATAGTTTACTCATACTACGGAGCTGCTGATAATAAACAACATGTACAAGCCAGTCATGGGGGGCAGAAAAAATAACCCACAACTCTTAATTCCAATAGATTTATGCTGCAAAGCACAGTCACACTTCACATTACACCGACGGTATTATTTTATTTTTTAATTGAAATAATTTGATGCTAGGAATTCAGCGGGCTGCATGATGATAATGATCCTGAAACAGGGAACTCCTCTTTAATAGCAATGGAAAGGAGGAATGTGGAAGGTACAGCCAGGCAGCCAGGGGTTGACTAGATTGTAAGTTAAGGAAGCTGGCCGACTGATTCAATAGGATCAGCGGACAACTCTTACCATACGCCCAAGGTCCTCGACCCCAGTACATACACCTCCTAAAAGAGATGTAGGTGCTTCGGAATTTGAGAAACCCAAATAGAGAGAGAGAGGAATGACCCGAAGGTGAAGAGAAAGCTCCCTAAGGTGTCAGTGCCCTCGTATTACTCGCTTGTTTTGGGGGGTAACAGGATATATTAGGGAACAGAGAGAGGCAACTCCTCTTTAATTAGTTTAGGAAGGGAATTGAAGATGGGGAAAGGTGGAAGGTAGAGAAAGATAGCCCAGGCTTAACTAGAGGCCTCTGGGCTGTTCTTTAAACATCCAACCGATTTTCCTCAAAGAGATGCAGAGAAAACCCTAGAAACCCTGCATCAGGAAGGTCGGGTTATTGTCTCACGCTCTTTCGATGCCTGGGCCATTTCCTCGTTTAGTAAAGTGTATCTGATTGACAAATTTGTCAACTCTGCTGTGGAAACTGCAGGAAATTTGAAGTTCATTAACAAAGGTAATGTATTCCACTCACTGTAGTTATTTTATTTTCTTTGAATAAAGGTAAGATTTTAAGTTTCAATTCGAATACTTTCAATAAGCACGCAGTATTTTCGATCCGTGGGCTGATATTAAATTAACATATAAGGAATGTAGTTAGGTTATTGGCTAATTGAAAACAGTTTAAGCTATTTAAAAGAGTGGCCATTTTGGTTCTTTCTTATACACTCGTATAGAGGATGTTAAATAAATAGAAAAATTATCTGAAGACGTTTGGGGTTAATTTCAAATTACATCCAAGGATATTTAAGGACAAGAAAAATATTGTTCATCAAATAAAATAATTTGTAAATTCTCACGCGTGGCTTTAAATTTAAAATGTTTTTTTTCCCCCTAGAGTTGGAAGTTCCGAGAAACGAACTTTTCGCGCACATTGTCACAGCTCGGCACAAAGGGACGGCTATTCAATTTTTTTTATTTTAAACTCTGAGGACAAATTATAAATTTGCTTTACGTTCCCATTCCACCTGTACAATCTTCTTCTTATTTCCACTTCATTCGTTCCTCACTCAATTTAGAGTCCATCCTCCCTCAAAATCTCAAACTTCCTCCTTACTTACAAAGAGAGAGGATTTCGTCTTTTAAATGTAGTCCAAGTTTAGAGCTAATAAATCTTTGTTAAGATGTAATGAAAACTTCATTGCCCACAAAGGAAAAGATGAAGAATTTATGCGGGAGCGAAGAATAGCAGAAGTACAGGCGAAATCCTCTTAGAGATTCCAATTTCATCTTCGGCGGAGATCTGAGATGTAGTGCGGAGGATTTCCGCAGAGGTGTGTGTGTGTGTAGCTGGGAAATATTAAGCGAGCAAAATGCTCTTGTGGAGAAATCGTTTCACCGCTGAACTTGTTAAATATCTCTCACGTAAATTATGTCGGACTTCGGTACTAAATAATGCTGTAGATACGTTTCGGAGAGGAGATGTAACAACATCTTAAAACATACTGGACACTCTTCATTTTGTATATATTTTTCCCTAATATTTGGCATCGTTACGAGTTTCGTTATTTTCTGTATGTGTTTTAATGCTGTAGTTTTTATGTATCGATACTGAAGTATACTGACGTTGACATTACGTCATCGGCTTGACAATCACATTCGAGAAGTAAAAAAGTTAATTAATTAAATTCTGAATTTAAAAAAAGAATTGAATTTTAGTTAACGTTACATTTACTTTTATAAATTATATACTTTTAGCTATAAATCTATTTTTAATTTTAAAAATTTTAAACCATAAAACAGTCCAAAAAATACATAAAAAATATTTAATTGTTCTTAAATACAGGATCTTTTTAACTACTTGTTCAAAATCATCTGAAACAAAAATAACATTGTAAGCAATAATCAAACAAAAAAAAACGGCCGATATTTCCATCGTATTCTGGGACAATTGACATGATGATAGTGTTTCCTCCGATATAATTTCATTCCCCGTCTTTTATAAAAGGAGAATATTCTTAGGGGTGGTGGGTTTGAGGGTCGTCACATCAAAAGATCCGGAAAACGAAATTGGCGGAGCTTTGTGAGTCGCCGAGTTTAATTCTGACATTGAAAAAGCGATTTAAGTTACAATCCATCCGCTAAAAGGGGATGGAAGGGGTGTAATGTTAGTCGATGAGTTTAATTCTTACATTAAAAATGCCTTTTAAGTTACAGTCCATCCACTAAGAGAGGATAGAATGGATATAACGTGAGTCGATTAGTTTAATTCTGATATTAAAAATAACATTTAAGTTATAGTCCATCCGATAAGACCAGACAATAGGGGTATAATGTGAGTCGATGAGTTTAATTCTGACAATAAAAAAGCCTTTTAAGTTACAGTCCACCCGCTAAGAGGGGATGGACTGGGTAAAATTCTGACATTAAAAATGCCTTCAATTTACGGCCCCCTAAGAGGGGATGGAAGGGGTATAATGTAAGTCGATGAATTCAATTCTGAAATTAAAAAAGCCATTAAAGTTACGGTAAAATGGTGAGTCGATGAGTTTAATTCTGACATTTAAATGCGTTTTAAGTTTCAATCAATACACTAAGAGGGGATGGAAGGAGTTTAATTTCAGTCGATGATTTTAATTGTTACATTAAAAATGCCATTTAAGTTACGGTCCATCCCCTAAGAGGGGGAAAAGTTACCTGCAAAAAATTGTAATCTTATGAAATCATATTTTAATAACATTTATCCGCAATTCATATGAGTCGTACGTGACGTTCATTCAAATGGGAAAAGATAAAAGTTTTGTAATTATACAAATAAGTATAGTTAGATGTAACATAAGGTAACTGGGAATTAATCTCAATTCAGTTATGTAAATAATGGGACGCTCTCACAATTCCCCTCGTAAAGATACTAGTTTAATTACACTCACGACGTAATTAAAAAGCAAGCTTGTGCTTAGTGTTGAGAACCCTGAATATGAAACAATTAAAGGTGTTGGTGACTCGAGACGCGTAATCTCGTAATGAGTTATTCCTCGTAGCATTTGAGGTTCGCAATGGCGGAGGAGGACTCGTGTTGAATTGCATAATAAATAGTCCCACGTGAGACGCTTTCTAGGCCAATTATAGGTGCTTTGCATAATGTAAGCACGACGGTCTCTCCCAACCCTTATTCCTCTCTCATCCCCCCACCGCCGCTTTACGTTTCCCCTCCCCCTCCCCTACCGTATGTAATTGACGCTTCAAGGACATATCCAGTAAAAAATAATTGCCGCTGACCTGCTGGCTATACTACCCCATTCGGAATTTCCCCCTACCCCCCTAACATTCTCTTGCATTGCCAATTTTAAGGCCATGTGCGTAATAGGGTACTATAAATCCTTATGGGATTTTTACGAGTAATTTTCCCTGGGTTAACAGCTTTATGGGTGGATCTCGATGAGAGGTAAAATGTTCACTTCTCTGAAGCCGTTTGGATCAAGTTGTAATCAATAAAATATTCTGCTTTACCTTTAATTTTCCTGCTCGCCCCCTTGCCACCCTAGACATTTAATACGAAACGCATTAATGCTTCAGATTTGAATACAGGAAGAGAAAATTAATCCAAAAACTAAAAAGTCATTAATACCGCAGTCCTGTATATTTATAAAAGGCTTACAAACTGTTGGAAATGCTGATTATTGCATAAGTGAAGCGTTTCCAGATAATATAGTCGGTGCCACAAAAATATATAACAAAAGTGTTGTTTCACATCTCACTATAGAGTAGTACTGTCCTAAGGGAGAAAAACAGTAAGTAGAAAAAATGCTTTTGTAAAATCAACGGATACAGTTATTCTGAGTTTCGAAATAAACCCCTTTATCTCTTTGAAAATGTTTTTATCCGTAATAATAAATATAAAATAATTATAAGACATTTATCAGTGAATTATATTTAAAAGATAAAAATATTTACTTACTGCCTTTCTACTTTGGATAGCAGAATACACTGCCATACTTATCTTGTCCTAACAGAACGTCTTTCATGGCCTGGTGCAATCCATTTAATTGTTGATTTTTTGTTGCCATTTCCTAGTTTATTTTTACATCTTCTTTATCCACTCTACTGTCTTTTCGTTTCAGCAGTCTGATATGCTATATTATTCTACCTCCTGTTTCCGTATACTTAATAGTAGTTTCAGTTTCATCTCGCCCTGTCCACAAAACCCCCCTTGTCACCTGCAGAGAAATGCACCTCTAATATTTTTTTTCGCATTTTAGCACCTTTAATCGCAATGGCAACTTCAGTTCTAATTTATAGCTTAGCCTTTTTCACGTATACTTGTATATCCAATAAAAATTATAACCGAATGTGTCCTGGCAGACCTTGAATCATCTTTGTTCCCACGAAAATGATGATCTACGGAATCTGACTCGTGTATAAGGATTTTTCTGGAGTTCGGCTGGAAGTCGAACACTAGCAGCTGTAAATCGAGCAGTCACAGTGTCTGAAATAGTCTTATTCTTGCTTTCCTGGGGACAATGTGATTTTTTAGTAGAGGAAGTAGGGCATTGTAGGGTCTTTAGGCATTTGTTATTCTCCTTTCTATTTCAAACTCAATTTCATTCTTTGATGTTAACAAGTTCCCCAAATAAAATAAATTCTTGTACGATTTTAAAATTTGTAAGATTGCAGAAAGGAAAATAATAGAATCTTACGAAACGTGGTGCTGTAGAAGAATGAGATGGGTTGATAGGGTAACTAACCCGGACGTTCTAAGGAGAATAAGAGAAGAGACAACAAAATGGAGGACTGTAACCAAGGTAAGGGTAGATTAATAGACTACGCTTTGGGACATGAGGGTCTTGTAAACTTAGCGTTAGAGGGAAGTGTGTGGAAGAGAGAGGCTGAGGATGGAATATGCTGATCAGACTAGGGAGGATGTGGGATGCGGTAGTTATGTGTACAGGTTGGTTAGCACGGGGTCAAAGGAGTGACGAGGGCAACAAAGTCGACCATGATTGATGGTATACAAATAAGTGTACCACAGAAAGAGTTTACGAGGTATTTGAAAGGAAACGTCGTGGGCGGCTCGAGAGGTTAAATTGAGGGTAGAGAGGCACGCGTTGCTGGTCTCGGGACCGTCGCGACGCCCGCCGCCGTAAAGTGAGTAACGAGTGACGGCAGCTGTAACCCAGGCAGAGCGTCGCTGACGTCACCATGTCACCCTCCGCAGAGGCTTCAAGGATCGATAGCAAACATGAACAAACCCATCCATCGCTCCATACGGTATGTGACGTTCCCTGACGCTCCCAGGCAACATCCTCATGACGGACGCAACGCTGTTGCCAAACAACCTGTAATTATCCTCTTTCCTGATATCTCCTACATTACTATATTGTGGCGTTTCAATCTCGATAAAATTACACAACAAGCGATGTCAAGATCCCTGAGAAGTATCCATACTATACTGACATCTTTATTTGGCTTCCTATACAAGTACTTTTAGTACTGGATACTTTCCTGACATTACTTTCGAGTATCGATACACTCTTCCGACGACGAAAACCACCGGAAAAAAATTGAAATTTTTGGAATAAAACTCAGATAATAGTTTAAGAAGACGGAAAACTATCTAGGTGCCCGGTTATACCCGGGTACTTACTTGTATTAACCCAGTACAGTATTTCATTCGACACTAATGTGATTTAAGCACGATATAACGCGTTGTCAGGCCTCCCTGTCCCCCACCCCATTATTAACATATGCAATGAAACTGTGAGAATCTCTTCTTATTTGCCATTTGTAGATACTCACCATGATTCCAAAACCAGTAAAAAATTTTAATCCTACTCGTAATTACGGAGATATCTCGTTGTGACGTCACCACTCACTCTCGCTACAATCTCTAGCTGTTTACATGATGCGCACTCAACCCCCCCGCCCCCCAAAAAAATAAGAAAACCTCCAACTTCAAAATTGTTTTTTCAACAACTTCAAAGTTTCATTATGATGTCAAAACATACCATTAGAAAGCATAAAATTTACAATTGCACTTGCTCTACCTTCCGCATCCCCCTATTCAATTGCCTTCCTATGCTATTAAAGGGGATTTGCCTGATTCAGGATCACCCTTTTTTAAAACTACATGTTTTTTTTAATTTCTCATGAGCCCAAGGGTTATTAGCGAACCAATAATACATTATTTACGTCGAAATTTTCATAATTTGTTTGACTTTACTTTCAATGTTTTTGAGAAAGAAAAACATTTGTGTCCAAATAACAGCAATCGCAACAATCTACGTTATTTTTTACAATTACAACGTTTGCTTCACAAAGTTGTGGTATTTCTCAAAAATAAATTATATTGTTCTTGAACAGATGCGTTGTCGCTGAATCATTTTATGCATTTATTACTTTGTTAATACATATTAAAAGTCAATGTTTTTTCTCTATTCTGATATTAATTAACATCAAATCTCTCACTTAAAGAATAAATTAGGATGAGGAGGCAACTGCTACTTATATGAATACGAACAGCTACAACAACGTTTACAGATGACAAATAAATATCTTGAGGATGCTTCTATTCCAATTTACTTTGCTCTGCTAACAGAAGGGCCAACTGTATCAACATTTGAAGAACTCCCCCACACACGCTTAGAGAGAGAGGGAGAGAGAGAGAGAGACCCTTAATGTTCGATTCTCCGCCCCCCAACTAACCACTTCCAACACAACTAAGTCGATTCTACTTACTCTGCGTCGTGTAGGGAAAACTCGAGCTGGAAAGTTGGTCCTCGGCTCTATTTCAGAATTCATTTAAGCCTCACAAGTCGTAGCCAGTCAAAACAAACGCGACGGGACTATGCGTTTCGCTTTGTAAGGCTGCATGAGGATTTTACTCTAAATAATCGTTCTCAATAAATGCAATTGCAGTGTCTGTCTGTCCACCCGTATACTAGTCAGGAATAGGCTCCGAAACGGATAAACGGATTTCAATGAAAATTTGAGGATTTAAAAAAAATTAATTATTCGTGCATATTTCATTTCGATAATTATATTAATATAATATAAATATTCTTTCTACGGGAAGGTTTGTTGGCGTACATGCCTTGGAATTTCCAAAAAGAGCACGCGAGTTGTCTATACTCTTGATCTGTTAACGCTCCGAAATGGTTCAGCGAAATTCAATGAAACTTTCAGGAGTGGAAGCGGGAATATTAGTTTAAATTTTCGTGAATGTTTCATTTCGATATCTTGCAGAGTTCATAAGATATTAATGTAAATATTAATAAACCCATTTGAATTACCGTGAGAAAGGCGGCGTGAAAACCAACTGCGAGTTACGTGTCCTATTAGGCGTTCCTATACCATCCGTCACGCTTACTGGATAATTTTGGCAGCATGAGAGAGAGGAAGGAAAGGATAACATTCTGACGCCATCTATTGTTGCAAACGTGTGAAAGCAGGGCGTGTTCAAAACCAACTGCGAGTTATAAGTTTTGCCGTGAAGCGATCATAAATAAATGATACCGTACTTTTGATTTTAGGGGAAAATAAAAAAGAACTATTGCCGCGCGAACGAAGTCACGGGCATAGCTAGTAAATAATAAGAAACATTATAATATTGCACAGGATAGGTTAACATGGAGGGTTGAATCAGACCAGTGACGACTTGATAGAACACATAGAAGGAGAAGTTGAGTTGGAAAATACCATCAAGGAGAGGAAAACATTTAGACAAAAAATATGTGAGATTCAGTACACTCATTAAGACGTCGCATATCATTAAGGAAAACCAAATAATAAGAGTGATGTATTATAAATAACGGCTGTAGGGGTTTTAAATGTTTGCGGGTCGAAAAAAGTATCTGTGTGCGAGGTATTAAGGAAATTATTATTTTTAATTTTTAAAGGACATTATTTGGACCCCACACACAGCTTGTTGTATTCCATTTCGACGTCGACTCGCCCTTATTAAAGAAAAGCCTATCGATCTCCGTTGTATGTATCTTAAATAGCAGGGTACGTTCCTTAGCGACACACCGTTCGTGTGTTTACGTGATAAATGTACCCTGAACCGAAATTTAATTCAAGATTACCTTCCATCATAATTTAGAATATTAGATAATCAATTTGATGGGACGCGCACGAGTGATGATAATATTAATAGTTTCTCATTTTTATAACGAATTTTTTTTCCCGTGTGGGGGAGCCACGAGGATTAATGTGCATGAAGTGAGCATCAATTTCACAGATGGACAGGGCGTACAGGGTTTCACCCTGCGGGTAGCTTATTGGGGTAGCGGCGGCTCTCACGCAAATGTACGGTGGACACGCAAGCAGACCCTCACGGGGTGCAAACACCTGTTCCTCCCCTGAGAGCTGAGTCAACACGAGCCCGATACTGCCCCAACCAATGCCTCGCCGTATTACGTCAGCCACTCTCAAATACATCCTCGGTGGGGAAAGTAGCCTGATTCGCTTCCATTACCCATTTTCATTTTCTCCGTTAGTGAACGCTTAAGTTATTTTATTGACAATAAGTGATCCTTGAAATGATGTTGTGGTACTCAGTTCTTAGACTGGTGTCTTATGGAACCCTCCATGCTATCCTATTTGTGCAAGCCTTTTCATTTCCTAATAACTAGCACAAACGACATCCTCTCTAATCTTCTTAGCTTATTCCATCCTTGCCTCCCTCTACTGTTTTTACCCCACACACTTCCCTCTAATGCCTTAAAACGTGGCCTATTAATTTTTTCCTTTTCATAGTCCACGTCCTCCATATTGTTTGCTCTTCCCCCTATTCCGTTTAGAAATTCCTCGTTTGTGATTCTATCCACCCATCTGATTTTCAAAATTCGCCTATAGCATGACATTTCAAAGGCTTCTATTCTTTTTTTCTTTTCCGGAGATCCTATCGTCCACGTGTTGCTCATATATAACGGCACGTATTTTTAGTAACGATTTCTTAATATTCACACTTTTATTATACGTAAGTAAATTCCTCTTTTTCGTGAAAGCCTTCCTTGCCTGTGCTATCCTACTCTTTAGGTCTACTATACTTCTATCATCCCTAGTTAATACGCTTCCCAAGTAGCAGAATTACTTAACTTCTCAATCTAACATCCTTTGTTATTCCACTGTTTCCCCTACTACACTCCATTACTTTGGTTTTCCCTCTATTAATCGTAGTATTGAACTCTTTCCCCATGACCACACTCATGCCATTTATTACGTTTTCCAAGTTTTCTTCTGACTCCCCTATTACTACAATATCGTCGGAAAGCGCACGGTTTTATTTCTACTCCTTGCAGTATGATTCCTTTTGAATATTCGGTTTTAACTTTCTTAGTAGCATGTTCTATATATATATATATATATAAGTTAAATAGCATGGGCGACAGACTGCATCCTTGTCTTATTCCTTTCTGGATTACGACTTTCTTTTCTTCATCATATATCCTAATTACTGCTGGTTGTATTCTGTATTGGTTATGCAAGAAGTCTCCTTTCTCCATATTGTACATTGTAAAAATCCTTAATCGTGTGTTCCAGTTCACATTATCAAACGCTGAAATGCCATGAACTTAGGCCGGCTTTTATTCTTATCCTGTCTTGTAAAATTAGTTGCAAAATCAACGTTGCTTTTCTTGTCCCTACTTTCTTCCTGAAACCAAATTGATCTTCTCCTAAGTTCATTCTGTTTGACGTGGAATATTTTTCAAAATTACGTTATTTACATTTCAAATATTCCAGTCTGCAGCAAGTAACTCATTTACGACAAGTAAATCATTGACGTAAGATTACTGATTGCGGCGTGACGTCACTGTCACGTCATCGCTGAGCCTGAATTAAACATGATTACGGAGCTTGATAATATAATAATAATAATAATAATATACTACTACTACCGTATTAAACACAAATATCTGCTTTTATATACGTTTTGTAATTTTTTCATCAACCTATAGGGGTTTTAGTGTGCTTTTAAGTTATTAATATTGTCACGTTTCTGAGATATCGTGAGATTCAATAACACACACGTAGAGGTTATATGCGTTTATTCAACGGCGAAGTGCTGTACAAAGCTCGTACTGCGTAAGACTGACTCCGATTTGGAATCCAGTCCAATTTATACATACATGGAATATTCCAGAAGCAGAACATTCTCGAAACAGAAAATACTAGAGAGTAAAGGCAAACAATGTAAATAAAGTAAACAAATAAAAATGGTTGCGTTGGGTGAGTCTCGAACCCGGCTCTATGCCCCTCTGCCATCACTACAGGTCTTGACATGCGGCAATATTTTTCTTTAGAGTGGTAAGCATATGTATGCAAAATTTGGTCTGAGTTGTTATTTGTAATATGCAGTGTTATTTATTGGCTAGAGTAAGGCGTCCCTGAGCCTGTTGGAGGTACATGTGGATGAAGCCATCGCACGTGAGCCGATGGTATCGCTGCACCCCGCGACCTGCAGTCAAGTTTTAATTTGTACGCCACGCAGCCAGGCAGCTTTTACGACATCCAAGCAAGGGCTTCCCGTAATGGAAGGCTGTGTGATGTTCCAGCAGTAGTTGCGCGTAATGGTGATGATCGTGTTAAGCCTAATGCAATTTTAAACATGCTAATATTCAAAGACTCTCCTCTCAAAGATACAACATTAGCAAAGTAACTTAATTACAACTGTGGCCGACGCTTCTTTATTTCGAGGAGGAACTGATTCAGCACAATTGAACTCGGCCCAATTCAAGTTTTCTTCCGCGCGGAGCTTGTAATCAAATTAATTGTATTCACTGCTCCTCCAATTAAAAGATTAACTCGTATTATTTATGGACGAGTAGTTTGCTTGCCGGACTTGGCTCTCGTAATTGCGAAACTTCAGGAGTCATTAAAAGGCAGTCACAATTTACCATAACGTTGATAAGAGTAGCGAGTCTGGTAAAGTTAAAATGTATATAAAAGGAACAAAAATCAGACATCTTTAAAAGAAAATATTTATGAAATTACAGCAAACGTATTATTAAAATATCTCACATAAAGACTTTGATGTTTTCTTATTAAATTGTAAACGAGGGCGGGTCGATGTTGTAAATAATAATAGGGGGAGTTTTAAAAATATAATCATAATAATATTTATATTACAAAAAAAACATTCCTTTACTGGGTCCTGGGCAGTTATACATGTTAACAATATTTACTATTTAACCATCAAACGTATTCTCAGGGCTAATTAATGGAGGTAACAACGTGCAGCAGAGATTTTATATTGTTTCGTGTTCCCATCTTCTAGGCGATTCCGGATCTTCCGCTTAGTAGATTCTTCCTATCCTCCCTCCCTCCCTCTCCGGCTTCCTTTGTCGGGTTGTGGATTTTCTCTCGGTCGACGGAAAATGCTCTGGACCTGGTACTGCCCGGTGATTGAGGAAAACCTGCTTCCCTCTTTATATCTTAGCCGATAATTTTGTAGACTTCTGAAGAACTTGTACTTTCATTATGTACGTTTTACTTTATGAAAATCAGTCTCCTGCTTTCAAAGTATAAATGTTAATTTTTTCCACTACCAAGATATACCCACTATTTAATTGCTCAGTTCTTATTCTCTCATACTTCCTCGGCTTCCTGTTCCGAGCAACACTGACAGTTCAGCATATTTCATTTTCCACTCCACTCAATTTTCTTAATACTAACCCTATTATTATTATTATACTAATCCCTATCCCTAGTCAAACATAATCTGATGGTTAAATTAATGTTTCAATGACGCCAAAAGCAGTATACAAATTAATAATAATAAAACAAACAATTTAAATTATAGTTGGTTGTGCTTTATTAATTTTTTGGTCTATTTTTCGCCTCATTTAAAGATTAATTTAAGCTTACAGTCGTTAATAAATATTATATTAAATCTGATGGTTAATTAAAATAAAATTAAAATCGACGAGGCTGAATAATTTTAAAACATTAAATTTTAAATTATTTTTATGTTTATTATTATTATTATGTTTATCGAAATTGCTAGTTTTATCTTTAATATTTATTTATAACAAAATTTAAAGGTTTGAAGATAGCCCAGGTAACATTTTTTAAACAAGTCAATTATTGTTAAAAGTTTCCTCGCAGTAGAATTAACTCTTTCCCTCTTTTGGTTTATACCGTATATGGCTGTTCACATTCCAATTTGCCAAATCCCCTCATTGGTCCAATATTTGAAAGAAAATTTTTCATAAATTTACCTTGTTATATCTTCGTGATACTCATAAAAATAATATGGATTTGCGCACTTAAGATATGCGTCCGTGTAAGTTCTCATAAAATTATTTATTTCAGCTAGCCTGGTGTAGATTTGTAACTGCTTCGGTCTAAATTTAGATTTTTTTCTGGTTCACAATAGTCACGTAGCCAAATAACTAATGACGTCATGGTAATTTGATAGATTCCTCGTCGTTCCACCCGTAAAGTTTGTTGGCGTGTTCCCGCAGTCCTCCTCCCGCATCGTTACGGACAATCGATAAAAGAACTTAATAATTTATTTGCAAAGGTCGTTTTTCAATGGCCGAGTCGTGACCGCATGAAACGGTCGCGTTCCGTGCAATTATTAAATATAGAGCAGTTTGTTTTCCTTCTCTCCATGTACGAAACGCGACAACAACGCTCTCCCTCTCCTTCTTCCTCTCTCTTCTTCTCCACCGTCTCTCCACCTCCCTCCCACTTCACTCTCTTTCTTTTGCGACTTCATTAAAATATAGACCTTACGTTCAGTAACGCTGCTGGGTCTCATTATATTTAAATATATATATAAATTAAATAATTTCCGACTGATTTTTACAGACAGTTTTTATTTTTTATTTAAACGACGTTTCGCAGAAGGCGCGAATATGCTCCGAAACGTCGTTTAAATAAAAAATAAAAACTGTCTGTAAAAATCGGTAGGAAATTATTTAATTTGTTATTTAATAGCACGCGTTAATCGATTTAATATATATAAATATATAATGGTACTGAGTAAAGCTATTCGTGAACCGCTCGGTTAAACATGGAAACGCTCGGTTTCAGCTTCGTCAGAGAAATCACGTTCCAGAGAGCACACTTAAAAAACAGTTTTCCATACTAAGAATTACGTTATATTACTTAATGTTTATTATTTAGTTTATAAGGTGACTGAAGTACTTGGAAGTAGCTACTTAATACTTCTCTAGCATACGCTAAGTTACAGACTTTCTTAAATTATAACAACATACATCATTAATATTTATAGTTTTGTTTAAGGTGGTTGGAGGTTATTAAATGACCGCGACACTAAATTCTTCACATGTACATTCCATAATCTTTTCGGCAGAGGGGAGTCAAGGAGAATATATGATGAATTGATAAATTTGTAAGTTTCTAACCACGCATTTTATTATATATAATTTTAAAAATTTTGTAATACAGAACCAACATTTAATTTCTTGTAATATTATGTTTGTAGTACGCCTGAGGAAATCTCAAGAAAAGAGACGAAACGTCGCTTTTCAATAAATAGTGATAAATCTATATGCTGATTAATTGGCCGTCTTTTTATTTATTGTAGTCTCTATTCTCGTCCAAAGGGAAAAAAATATATTTTTTACTTGGGTTGGTAATAAAGACTGTTTAAGCCAAAACTTCTATAAACGTCTTTATATTAGTAGCATGAATTAAATCTTTATACTCGATGTTATAATAGAGGGTGGGAGAGGGAAGGAGGGGAAATCTAAATGTTAAGTTCTTCAATTAAGGAACGGATAATAGGGAATGTAAAGTCCCTGAGTAGTTGTTGGAGGAAAGAGCCATTACAATGAGACTGTAGGGAAGCGTGCGTGAACTAAGACCGTGGATATGCGAATATCGGATTACAGCGAAGCCTCTAAGTGATTCTCAGGTGGCACAGCGCTTGTAATTATTCCGACTCACGCACACAGCTTATCGGTTCCAAAACGCATGTCATTACAAGCCAGGCCTTACACATATTGCATCGGCCGCTCCATTAACTCTCCTTTTTTCATTTCAATGGTTGCAGATGGAGATCAATTTCATGCTCATTACTCTTACACCACGCGCAGGATCTGGCTTCGATTACAGACGGCGCTGATATAGGAAAGCTATGTTACGGCGGGAATGAGGATTCATATTACCACATATCAGTTGAATTGTTGCTACAGCAACAGATTATTCCGAGAAAATGATAAATTTAAGTTTATAAATACCGATTCGGGGGACATGAAGAGGACGTCGAGTACGTCGTGGCTTCTGGAACTGGTACGTGCCATTTACAGTAATATATGGGGCTTCGCGGCGCTTATAATTTGAATCGTCTTTTATTTCACA
Source organism: Eucriotettix oculatus (assembly GCA_034510155.1). Lineage (NCBI taxonomy): Eukaryota > Metazoa > Arthropoda > Insecta > Orthoptera > Tetrigidae > Eucriotettix > Eucriotettix oculatus. The sequence goes on from CM067378.1 coordinate 102,999,556, forward strand.
AGAAAGACAAGAATGTCGACCGAACCAGGGACTCGAACCCAGGACCTCTCTATATCCTGCCGGGGGCTCATTTGAAGCATTTCCACTTCCTTAGACTAGAATTCAATGCACCCGTGATCAATTTATGCAATGTCCATTCTTCACATCATCTCCTGGACGCCGGAAAATTAGGGAAACCGTAATTCCGGAGCTGGAAGTACAACCCGTGCTAGTGAAGTGGAGACGCAGAGAGGAACATTGAAAGGCTGTCTCCTGCCTCGAAAGGGAAGCCCAGGAGACAAGAATAGGGCGATGGCTGACCTCCTGCGTCTCCACACAGTATTACTGCTAGAACTTATGCAGGGAGAGCGTTCTGCCATAATACACAGTCTGCTCTACAGACTCCCTGCAGGCAAGTGCTTCCAAATTTGATGTTAAAGATAAATAAATCAATAAAAATAGCTGAACGAAAATAAATAAAATAATTGTAATACCTTAGTTTGTAAATCCCATTCATGTATAAAAAGGATGGAAGCTGCTACTACTTAGCATAGTTTTCCTCGCCTACAGCACTACATTTCAAACGCTTCTATTCTTTTCCTTTCCCCAACTCCTATCGTTCACGTTTCGCACCCACATGACGCCACGGTCCATACGAACATTTTTAGCAACGATTTCCTTATATTCACACTTATATTACCCGTCAGTAAATTCCTCTTTTTCGCGAAAGCCTTCCTTGCCTGTGCTATCCTACTCTTTATGTCCACTATACTTCTACCATCCCTGGTTATTACGCTTCCCAAGTAGCAGAATTCCTTAACTTCCATGATAATATTCCTTCCCAATCTAACAGCCTTTGTTATGCCACTGTTTCCCATACTACACTCCATTACCTTTGTTTTCCCTTATTTAATCCTCATATTAAACTCTTTCTTCAGGACTACGTACATGCCATTTATTATGGTTTTCCCTAATACCACAATATCATCGGCATTGCGTAGGGTTTTTATTTCTGTGATTCTATCCACCGATCTCATTCTCATATGTCACCACATTTCAAAGACGTCTACTCTTTTCCTTCCCCCAACTCCTATCGTCCACGTTTCGCACCCACATGACGCCACGCTCAATACGAACATTTTTAGCAACGATTATATTACTTATATTACCTGTAAGAAATTTTCTCTTTTTTTTCGCGAAAGCCTTCCATGTCTGTGCTTTCCTACTCTTTATGTCTACTGTATTTCTACCATCCCTGGTTATTACGCTTCCCAAGTAGCGAAATTCCTTAACTTCCGTCAAAAAAAGGTTTAGTTACTCTACATAAATTATCAATGCTAACTGACGTTCCCTTTACAAATTAAACCCCTTAAAAAATGTGATTTTTCAATGTTTGAGACGCTATATCTCTGTTGGGGATATAGATAAAAATCTTAAACTTTTTCGTATAATAGGTCTGTATGAGCAGCAAACTACAATATAAATTTTAACTTTGCGATTTAACTCAAAGATAGTACGAGGGGAACAAATATTAACCTTTTTAAGATGGTGCGGCAACCGATTTCTGCTTTCCTGGACCACTCGGTTTCTTTGATAATCCCACTGGGATTGCTACCCGGGTGACGCCGGGCACCCATCTAGCGCTTAATAAATTAATATCCATAAGGGGAAAAATATAATAATATTGTTAAAATAATTTCGTTGACTGGGATTGCAACCCGAGAAAGTTTTACACCATGAAACGAATGGTATTTTCATTTTTAGGGGGAAGAAATATAATAACCTCCCCCTAGGACTTGATTGTGCGTCGTCTTATCAGGCAGACGTCATTAATCACGGACGAGGCAGGCTTGACTCACCAGCACGTCATTACTGAGTGACGTCAGGCCCTGGCCAGATATGCCCTATACTTTAGATTGATGATAATATTGATGAGGGTTACAGTTATCTCCTCCGCAGAGTCCGCACGCCCAGTATCGCCCCCTAAATTGCCACAACTGCAACCACACGTGAATTTTTATTTTAAACGTTCATTTTTGTACCTGTGTGCATCGCTTTACAAAGTGATCGTGTGCACACTCCTCCTTTTTTCACCCAGTGCCGGGCAGTTATTAATGGAAATTGCTCCTGTCACATGAGACACCGTTATTGGCTTCTCTAATGAACTGCAATTTGGAACGAAAGTGTTATTCGTGAGTGGCTACGTACTTCAACGGGCAAAAATACAGCTGGTAATAAAATTGCGAGAAAAAAAAATTGGAGCTTTGAATTCACAACTGCTACACTCACTATACGTATAGAAGGGGGAAGGGGCGGGGGGGTGTAAAACCCTACACCCATTTTTATCCGTTCTACAATAATTAACAGGAAAAGTAAAACGAGTCTTCAGCAGTGAAGTAATTATGTAAAGCTCTTGATACGACTACGCTTTTGTGTTACGAAATATCGTGTATCGTGCACAGTGAATTTTTGTTTCCACCTACGGAACATATTTATTTATTTTTAAAAATCATATTTGAAAGGTAGAGGGTTGTTAGTTAAGGGTTACTGTGAATTAATTACAGTAATTAGAAGAAAAATAACTTGCTTCACGCTAAAGAGCGAAATATATCAAATTAATGGATCTGTACAAACGAGTATTTCATGGCCTACAGACACAAAGTGTACTTGGAAAAGTATTCAAGGTGCCTTACAGTTATTTTTTTTATTCTCCTTGCAATATCATTCCTTTTCCACATTCCGTTTTACCATTCTTCATCGCCTGTTCTATATATAAGTTAAACCATACTTTAAAAAAAATTGAAATTAATTACAGAAACTGTCTTATTTTTATAAAGTCTGAAAATTTGGTAAATTTTTTTTAGTTATTACATAAACCAGACTTAAAATATTAATATTAATTACAGACGTGGAAAAAATAAGATATACATAAACAACTATGTTGTAACATTACACATTAGAACAGTATACCTCATAGAAACGTTGCAAAATGGAATACCGTGATATAAAACCCTGGTTAAAAATTACCCAATGGGGAAAATAATAGAAGATTTATTTTGGAAATGAAATTCTGTTATAATAATACAGACATATTTAACATGCTAAGGAAATTGGGATCATTTCCCTTTACATACCCTTAGGACGACTACTGAAGGAAAGTGTCTCAGACAAGAAAAAGACGCAGGATATTTCAATACTAATTTTATACATTAAAATTTATACTGTATGATTGAACCAATTCTTGATTGCTCTTATTGATATTGAGGGTTGAATTTATGAATCTCATTCTATTATTAACACCTTTCTGGTTAGCTACTACCTTAATACTGACACCTCCTCGGCTCCGCGTGTTGCCATGTCCTTACGTGTAATACAAAGTAGGATCGCGCCTGGATTATTATGCATAATGCGCAACAGTCTCTCGCCTTATCCTGGACGATCAAAGGGAACAGCGAGAGCTGCTGCATGACGTCACAACTTCCTCCACGAAGATTCACCGCCTGAAAATTGTCCTTAAACATGGTTTTTAGCTGAAGAATATAATTGAATCTAATTATTTCAAACACCTGTTGTTAAGGGTAGGGAAAGGAAAAGAACGTGAAATACTAACGAGGCGACTATAGTTTTGAACTTCAAAGTTGTAAATCATCTGAATTGTAGACATTCGTGTAGAAATGCAAAGTACAAAATATAAATGCCTTCAGGATTCCTCGAAAATCAGAAAAAATAAATAAACGAAATTTTTATCGGCAACTTTGGAGGCCGATGCTGGCTAGGGATGATACTTTTCTTTATTATTTTCGTAATCTGAGCATTAGGTTTATCCTAGAAAATAATTTTCAGGATCTATTCTGTAATATCTGCCGCAAAATTAAAGCTCAAAAGAGCCATTTTTGGAACGACGTCTACTCTGACGAACGGCTGCCTTCTGCGAAAAAACTCGTATTTCAGTCAGAAATGCATATCTCGAACTGAAATTTTTCAGATGTTCATCTAAGGCATCATAGTACAAACTGTAAAAATTTCATCAAAATCGGAAATGGTTTCTCGGGGATCGGTTCTGAAAACTAAGCCACATGACATGGAACGACCCATTTCCTATTTTTGAAGTGAAAAAAATCAATCAAGGAGTGAAAAAACCATTAATTTTATTTTTTCATGTGGTAGTGTATATCTTTATAAATAATAATTATAAAAAACTTTTGTCGTTATCCTTTTCCCTCACGATGATATTCCGCTTCGCGTCGATAGTGATATTTCATTAAAAAAAATTCATTTCACCACTTCAGAGTTTTTTTCAGACCACTTACAGATAGTTTATAGATACAATATTTTTTTCTGGCTTCCTTTCCTATTGAAGTATTCCCATAAAAAATTTCATCAACATCGGTTGGTAAATAAGGAAGATATAATGTATTTTCTAAGGGAGAACAAATTTCATTTCATCCGCCGATCGAAAAAAAAACACGCGATTTCAAAAACTTTAGCAGGCTGTAAAACAAAAACCATTTGTGATAGAGCAGAAATATTTCATATCATTCCTTATATCCATGAAAGGAACAAACATGCCAAGTTTCATCAAAATCTGAGACCATGGGTGTCGAATCGTATTTTTTTGGGTTGATTTGACGTGGAATGACCCTACTGTAAAATAAATTTTGACCCAACAATATAAGGGATTCAGAATTCAATTATCCTTTTTACACTTTCGTCCTACGTAATGTAATATTAAATTGGCGCAATATCGGTTGTTACTCATACATTAATGGAGCCTATTTTAATAAACCTTGCTTGCATTGAAGCTAAAGTTGCATGATTTTGGTCCCAATAAGTATAAAAAAATGTAATTAAAAGGTCCAACTTAAATTTATGTCGTTCAAAATATTTAATTTCCTATTAGCGTCAAGCTTGGTTCGGTATGAGAACCCTCTACAATTTTATTTTTCTTGTAAACGATATACATAATTGTGATAATTCTTTCAGTACCTAAAATCTCAGTCCACAGTAAGTCAAGGAAACGATCGATCGAGTGACGTTTATAAAACTATTATGGATCAGCCTAGAATATTAAAAATATATATTTAGTAAGAGCTTATTATAATGTCAACTGGAGCAAACTATTAAGGATTATCGAGTATCGAGAAAGAAGACTTTTCTATAACCCTAACAGATGGCAGTAAGCACTAATTAGATTTAAAAGGCAAGAAAGGAAGCAAAAATCAAGAAAGCCTTAAAGCAAGGACGCAGTCTGTCGCCCATGCTCTTAAATGTATATATACAGGGGGGCGATGAAGAAATTAAAAAAATTAATACGATAAGGGAATCAAAATGCAAGAAGAAGAAATAAAACCCCTAAAGTTTCCTGTTGACATTGTAGCATTAGGGGAGTCAGAAGAAGACCTGGAAAACATAATAAATGGCATGAACGTGGTCCTGGAGGAAGAGTTCAACATGAGGATTATTAAAGGAGAAATCAAGGTGATTGAGTGTACTATAGGAAATAGTGGACTAACAAAGGGAGTTAAATTGGGAAGGGATATTTTCAAGGTTGTTAAGGAATTCTGCTACTGGGGCAGTAAAATAAGTATACTATTAGGAGAGCACAGGAAAGAAAGAAATTTACTCTCCACCAGTTTTTAGGAAATAATTATAATATGGGCGCTAAACGTGGACGGTAGGAGTTGCAGACAGGAAAAGAATAGAAGCTTTCAAAATCTGGAGAAAGAGATGGGTGGATAGTGTAAGTAACCAGGATATTCTAAACAGAATAAAAGAAGAGAAAACAATATTTCGGACGTTATCAATAGAAAGGGATTAAATTAATAGGCTACGTTTTGAGAGTAATTAGAATTAGAGAAGAGTGTGTGGAATAATAACAAGAGAGAGGCATATGATGGAATACGATGAGCTAATTAGGGAGGATGCGGTAGTTATGTAGAAAGGAAAAGGTTTGCGCAGCATAGAGAGTTGCATAAGGCCAGATTCAATATTAATAAAAAACATGAGATACGAAATCCTCCCTAACCCATGATTCTCTTGTTTAGTGATACAACAATGCTTATATCTATGCCTGTCCACGAAAATATAGTCTCACGAGCGGTTTTTGTTTTCTACATATCTTTTCCACCATTTGGGATAACGTAATCATTTTTAACCCTCGTGGTCTAGACGGAAAAGTTGTTTTAACAAACTTCCCAAGGAAACAGATAATTGTGGGTTTCCGGATGAGCGGCGTCTTTGTTACTAAAGGAAACAATTTCTTTGAAACGTCTGGATGATGGGTTCGTCCCATACGAAGTTAAGTTCACTTTGTACTTTTCGTCGGTCTTCATAGTGAAAGAGTTACTCCATCGTTACAAACTCCCTATGGCCCTTCTAATTACAAGAATGATTTTCTTTCCTGTAGCTGATAGGAACAGATATTATTTCTGTTCCAGACTGGTGTTTAATTATTAATATGTATTACGAAATAAAAAAGGACACCGAGAATGAGTATTTATAAGTGAGTTGTCTATAATTAGTCTTTTCCAAGAGAAGGTGGTACTGAAAACATCTCAGGGGAAAACATCCCTTGCGTATCAGGAAATCCGTACGAGAGAAAATCCTCGCTTGATAAGCTTGCATCTCAAAACACAATTTTACTTTCACCTGAGACGGAGAGGATAATCCTGAGAGGGGGGCAGGGACACCAACACTTGGCCACGCAAATGCTTCTCATCCATTGTGTCATCCTACTGATCCCCGGTCCTCATAAATGGCTCAAAGGCATTCTGTCGTAAAAGTAAGAAAGGAAAAAACTTGCGGAGAGAAAGGAGGCACTTGAGCTATTCCTCGGGTAAGTCGTGGAAGCTGATGGAGGGAGACTGGGCCACACATTATTCTCCCTACAACAACATATAGTAATGAGGTTATGCCATGAAAACTTAAGCATTTCAGTGTGCCCTTTGCAGATGGAGCTCATGAATCGCGATTCACATTGAAAGAAAATTGTAGAAGATAATGCTGAAACGTCGCATGACGTCATGTGTTATGATGACCTGAGGGTACATTTGTAATTTATATATAAATAAATAATTGGGTTAGATTAAATAAAAACAAATTAAATTTATTTCCAGAAACCAAAAGAAAACAACAATAATTACTAAACTTTAGGGCCTAATTAAAAACGAATTACAACGGCTAGCTCAATTTACTCAAGGAATATTTTTTTGTAGCCTTATCGTGCAGCAACAGAATCGTCATCACTCGATATTGGCACTTCCTGAGATTTATTGATGGCCGTAAACAGCTTCATCCTTTGCCCACGCCGGTATCTTGTCTCCCATGAATTCTGGTCGCCTCTGGAGATCGTCCCTGGGCTTTGGGAAATTAAATGGACATGACTCTACCTTCAGGGACATCCTACCTTCTACTACGCCAGCGGATTCCTCGTTTTCTCTCAACCTCATTACTTCAAAGCTCGTTCCTGACTGACTAATTTTTCTAGTGTCCTGGCTCAACTATCGCGCATTCTCCTGATATCCTACTTGTTCAATTCTCCATGCCCAACTGCCAAAATTTCTCCTCCTCGACTGCCGTGCCGTGGGTCAAACACCACGCACACTCTCAGACATCCCCTTGCGCCCGACTGCTGAAATTTTTCCCATCCATCCTCGCACGCCATTTCCTTCATTTACCCCACCATGAGATACATGGCGGATCACCTGACCCTCAGTATTACCTTCAAAAGTCAGCTTGACCCGCGGTTTCTCTCCCTAACTTCTGGCCTTCAAAGGACTGGACTCAGGAATCAAATTTTTAAGTCGACAAACGGTCGATTAGAAACGTTCTGTAACCCGATGCCTCGCTTTAGTCTTTATTAGCCCGGAATGTCTCCAATATGGTAATATTTTTAATCCAGTGGCGATTGCCACATCCACTAATTAGAGTGTGGATTTTAAATTTATACCAGAGCCAAGTAAGTTTTACCAGTCTGAAACGACAGACAACTACGTCAGTAGAATACGTAAATTAGTCGATTCTAACGCATACAAATACCAACGGCACACAAGGAAAAATTGTTGACAAATCTTTTCAAATGGCTTGAGACAAACGTTTGGTGTAATTCCCAATACGAGTAAAAATTAATTAATAGTGGCGTGTTATTCACACATTCTAAAATCCACGGCGGTTCAGTGAAACAAATAAAGCGGAAAAAAGGCGGCTTAAAATTTTATTACGCGTTGAGATTGAGACACTTATGTTATTCCTATATAGGAAGATAAGGAAATCTGCTTCATTTGTAACAGGCTACATGAGGGTGAACCTGAAAATGGCAACTCCTCTTTAATAGTATGGGAAAGGAATTCAAAAGGTGGGGGGATGTGGATGGTAGAGCAAGGTATCAAGGGATAACTAGGGTCCCAGGGCTATAGATAAAAGATACTACCGGGTGTTTCATCTAAAGAGATGCAGGGAAAACCCTAGAAAACCTGCATCAGGTCATGTCTATTGACGGGAGACGAGTTTGCAGACTATTTTTTGTGGGGGAGGGGGGTAACAGGCTACATGACGGTGATACTAAAACAGGCAACTCCCCTTTAATAGCATAGGAAGAGAATTTAAAAAGGTGGGTTGAGGAAGGTAGAGCAAGGTAGCACTTGGGCTGCATAATCAATTCGTTCGTGTTCGTCCAGTGCGTGCGAGGACGTCCACTACACTGATGAAACGTTTGGGAACGCCTTGCACGCTTGGCTTACGGACGCGGCTTAAGGCAACAGTCGAAGACACTTGACGTCATCGTCAAGTAATAAATATTCTTCTTCTTCCAATGGCTCAACAGCCCTGTTGAGGGCCTAGGCCTACCGAGACGGCTGCTGACTGTCATCTGGCGTGACATATTTGGGGTGATACGTGGTCAGTGTATCAATTCCCTAGCATCCTTAATCCCGATCCTCGTGACCATGACGACAGGATTCAAACCCGACAGGAGGTCGGCAAGTAATAAACATGTTACACCAAATTATTTCAAGTAATTGATTTTCCTGAAAGTTCAATTGAAATTTCGTCAAAGTAATGACGTGTCTCAAAGTTTATCAGTGAATGATGAGAGTGCAGCACGTTTTAATAGACTGTCCGGGGTTAGTTTGGGTGTGACATATCAGGGTTCAGGGTCAGCTTGGTCGTGGCAGGTAAATGCGACGCTTTCAGGGCGCTGACAGTGATATGCCGAGCTTACGACTCCATCTCTGCGAGACAGCCTTTGTAGCACGCGCCTCGTCCATCATCGTGACACCTCAGCACAGCTCAGCCGGGGGGAAAAAAATCGCCGCAGCTTCTTATCGCAACCTATTAATTACTCGCTATTGTCACGAATAACGAATTATAGTCGCGGTGGATTTGCGCTAAGATATCCGCCCGCCTGAAATTTCTCTCGCCCGCCTAATGACGTCACGCGCCTTAATCTGATGGATATGGGACGCCGTGAAAAGTCCACATGAAACTTTTAGCCGCTGGCGTCATTCTCCCATTCCCTAAACAATTAACATGTTTCAAGGGAATCAGTGGCGCGTCTCGATTTGGGGAAAAAATGGCTGAATATGATGTTAATTACTAGTATGTAAAAAAAACGAACAATGGAAAGATTTGGTATATTTTTAGAACCATTATTCAAGGTCCAATAAAATGTTACTCGATAATATGGAGTGTAACGTTCGTGTTATAACTCTTGAGTTACAAGAGCTTAACGAAGAGGAGATAATGAGGAGTATCTTTGGAGGTCAGCGATGTTACTCTAGTTATTATGAGACTCGCTGGTTCCATGTGGCAAGCGGGTTACGTATTAAAAATATTCATGATTGTGATAATAATTTAATAAATAGGCTTATAATTCAGAAGAATTATTAAATTTTATTGACTAAAATGTGGTGCCATAGGAGAATGCTAAAATCACTAACGAGGAATTTTTAAACAAAATAGGGGAAGAGCAAATAACATGGAGGACGTTGACTAAGAGAAATGATAGATTAATAGGCCACGTTTTAAAACATGACGGTCTTGTAAAATTAGCATTAGAGGGAAGTGTGTGTGGTAAGAACAGAAGGTGGAGGGCAAGGATGGAATACTCAGAATAGATTAATGAGGATGTGGTAGTTATGTAGAAATGAAAATACTTGCGCAAGATAGGTTAGCGTGGAGGGTTCCATAAGAAACCAGTCTTAGGACTAAATACCACAAAAACTTGACATTAGTTTATTACACGTCGTTTCGTCCCATAGTATGGTGTCTCATCTCGTGTCCTGAAGAAACAAATAATTAAAAAGAATAAATTTTGGTAGAGGCTCAAATTTTTAGATCTGATACAGGCATTTTATACTAAATTTTCAGTAAGAAAATAATACAAAGTACTGATACTGAGCCAGACCTAGCATTAGTAGGCAATTCAGTGGGCGATAATCCTCTTTAAATATTTTTTAGGTAAGCATACCATTACCCAGAGTCAATTTTTTTGAGAATTTAAATACGTGCCTGGCTCAATAAGTAATTCCTCCTATATTTTCTTATCCTTAAATAAATTAGTTTATCTGAACGATTAGAATCATTTTTGTCCAATAAACTACAGCTACAACTTCAGACGTCAACAGGTGGCATCACCGCACCATCTTTTAAAACGACTGACGTTGACGTACGAATGAGACAGCCTTCTGTGTTTGAATTCTTAAATGTGGAAGGTAAAAAAATATGTATGGTGATGTAACAGTGGGTGTCAACGCTGTTTGGTGATGGATTCGTCGATGTAACGAAGCTGAAGGGTAAACACCGTTGGCTGATGGAAGGCCCGAAGGATTTGCACCGAAACGTTGAATAAATTAAATAAAAAAGATCGTCTAGGTTTGAAATAAATAAGAACCCGAAGCAAAGTTGTGTGACGGCTCCTCAAGTGTACCTTTCACAAGGAATCTACCTCAAAATATACGTATTAGAGAATTAATACGGAAAATCCAATCATCTTCACTGATAATACTTTCCCAGGTCGGACGTTGGACTGAATATCGAGTTACGCTCGTTAACTGCGTTTTCTAACGTAAATAAACAAGCACAGCCGACAGTTGCTGTATTCTTCTGTTTCTTTTTACCAGAAATATAAATGCAGCTTACCGTGGCTATGAATAGGGATAAAAAATACATCGGCAGATTTATACTGCGTTTTAATCCCCCTTTTCAACAGATCAAAAGAGCTATTAATTTGATTCGAGACAAAACTAGAATAATTCCACGAGGACTATTTATTTTAGCGGAGTAATTATTTTTTTAATTATTTCACGGGAACCATTAGTGAATGTTCTCAGAACCATTATCAGAAATTAAACCCCCATGTAAAAAATATATTTCTTGTTAAAATTAAAAAGAAAATGTTAAAAGGGTAACAAAGGTCATCTGAATCTCTGTGAACGTAGAAGAGAGAGCAACGACACTAGGATGACGGAAAAATCTGTCGTTGGCATCTCACAGCCATCGTCGGGCGAAAGTAAAACTTACCATCACAGAGTTGCACCTGATGATCGTTTGCTTGGGGCGCTTTCCTGACTCTAGTGGTGTTTATCCTGCAAGTCGTGAGATTATATAGAGCTTGTTTTTTTTCTTATGAGCTAACATTCACATTATTTACCTGATAATTATAGGTTATCCAAATCTCAACTAAAGCTAAAAATAGAAACCCTCCACATTAATTCTCGGAACACTAATTTTTCTCTATGATTACTTTTATTTACGACAGCTTCTAGAGCACCCTGTGATGATAAAATCAATTTTTCTGAAAAATAAGTCGATTTTTTAAATTTTATGAAGAAGATTCGATTGAAAAAATAATCTTTGTGGGGAATTATGGTAACAGTACGTGGAAGACGAAATCCATTGTCGCCTGTCCAGACATCAAGGCCTCTACAATTTGTTTCATGTTCCTTAATTATAGTTGACAGGGATCGTTTGGTTTGGCTAATGTAACAGTATATCAAATTATTTTCCTTGTTGGTCTGCTCCTTTCGTCTGTTTGTGTCTTGGTTTGTTACTTCATCTCCCTCAATTATGTTTGAAAGTTCCACTACTTTCCTTTGTGTAATAAATAAATAAATAAATAAATATATATATACATATAAGTTACAGTCCCAGATAAAAACAATATGCGAGCAGGGCTGTAGCTTGCGAGTTGCGACCTGTTGGGCAAGTTTCGCGCCACGATACGGACAGACATTGTTGTGGGTGAGACGTATTGTCGTGTGGCCTCGTAGACGGAGGTACTGTGATCCGCGAATCCTTACGGCCACGTGATAATCATCAGTTATCGAATCAACCCAAGATTTAGGTGGTGATACGCAAGGAAGTATCGTTAAATGCTTAATTAGTTTACGTTAACGAATTTTGAGAGTTGTTAGCGAAGGATGAATGAGTGACCACGCCCTCTAGATTCCCAACTTCATGTTTTGAATAAAATTAAACTTTTGGTATTTTTATGGAAAAATACCTGGCGCCCTAAAATTTCATAAATTTCAACATCGAGGAATCGACCAGATCTGCTACTATATATATATAATGGTAAGAAACATGGCTCCGCGTTCCCTTCACTCAGGTCTGCCAACATGACCCTTACAGGCTATTTAGCTACCTCCCATTATAAAGAACATGATATATATATCTTCAGTATTTAAGTTTCGCTGGAATATTGACTAGGACCACAAAGGCTGCTCAAAAAATCTACATTTTTTCAAAAAAAATTTTTCTTTTGTTCGAAATTTTGTGTTGTCTGTTATACGGGTGGTTAATTATTTTATTAAATGTGTTAAATTAAAATATAGCACGAACGCGTGGGACTGTACCGACGAGAAAATTAAAATCTGGGCCAGAACTCTGTTACGAAAGGGAAGTTGACTCGGGTGTCCTGTATAGAATAGAATGACGTGAATATGGAAGAAAGTAATTTTAAGACAGAGCATTTGAATATGGTATGAGCCAATGGGATGGCACGGAGCTAACCTTTCCTCGTCGCCCCACTTCAAACACTTCCTCTTTGCTTGCGCCCCGCGTCCTCGCTGTGTGCGTTCAACAAGCCAGTGAAATTACATCTGTAAATCTCGCTAGAACAATAGGGCTGCCGAGGAAAGCCAGTCAACCGTTAAAACAGACAACAGCGCGGACCAGAACCCGTCGCCATAACAGCAGCGATGAACTCTCTCCAAGAACCAGTCCAGCTCTGGTGGTAATTGCATTAATTACCGTGGTTCACAGAGGGGGAGGGGGAGCTGATTTGATTTACGCCCCCCCACCCTCCTCTTCGGCAGTCTACGGGGGTACAGAGGCTGTTTCGGAGACAGCGACGTTGTGTATGCGCGCAGATAGAGCCGCCATTGTGAGCCGTACAATATGGTCCTGTGCTCAGTGGCTGAGAGAGAGCGCGATAAGGAGAGGATACTGTATCAGCATCCGTCTCGTGTCTCCGCTAACTTATTACTTGTCTACATGCCAGGAAAGTGACATTCTACAAAACCGTTCACCGGGAATTTACTCAATAAACACTTATCTCACACAAATAAACATAAATTTTATTTCATGAACTTAAATAAATGAAAAAGTAATTCAGAAGTGAAACTAAAACCTTAGCTACGACTTCCTGGCTGCATCTTAGGTATATAACCTAACCTTAATGTAACTCAAGGCTAATCAGCCACATGTGGTATGTCGGGCTCTCTGTACTCGTCCCACGCCATTCCGAGGACTGTAGGAACGGTCTTCTACGTAGTCACGGAATGTCTGATTCACGATCTGGGTGGGTTACCATGAATGGCAAAGACGAAAAATACCAAATAGTTATTTAAAAGTATTCCAAAAATCGTGCTTTCAAATTGTAAATAGAAAACATTTCTTAAACTGCTAATGGTTAAGAAAACTAACGCCAATGTTTCCTCTGTAACCATCGTGAGAGACAGTCCACGACAACAAATTACTCCTAATGTAATAATTCATCCATTTAAAAATAGCTGAAGAAGTGCAAAAATTTGTATTTGTAATAATTAAATGCAAATTAAATTTTTAGTTATTTAAACGTATTTTTATTCATTAATATAATATACTGATTGGGATGGTCAGGTCTCACTGTGAAAGATTACAGTGACAGTGTAAAATTCATGAAACATCCAGATTTAGTCACCTATTCATGGAAAATAATAATATTCAAGTACGCAGGAGAAAGAATCCATCTTGTGGATGACAGAAAAAGCCCAATCCTACTCAGTCCGAGTCTCGTGCTCATATTGATTTTCCTTGAGTAAAATTATCTCTTCAGAAAAATGAAAATATAATAAATTTCCCTCCTTCAGCAATTGCTTTGTGTTGATGGGTGTAATAAAGTCAAGTAAAGTACCCAATTTTAGTTTATTTATTATACCGCACTTTTCTCTATTAATTTAACAGATATTTATTTATTTTTTATCTAAAATGGCTAGAATAAATTTAAGGTTTGCCTGTTCGAAGCGTCGAGAATCCTAGGAGGAGAAATTCCTGATGGAGCTTCCCGGCTAAAAATACCCCGCAGGTAGAGGCATTCCAGGACGTCTGCCGTACTCTGACCGAGCGAAGCAGCATTCCACAGCCAATCAAGGAATTGTTAACAGGTTTTGGAGGCGGTACTAACAATATTTTCCACCAATGAGGTAAATTTTATGAAAAATAAATAGGGAAAGGCAGTGAGGTCAGAAAGGCTTGGAGAGAGGAGGAAATAACTTTCGGTTTGATTTGACGGAGAATAGTTGGTCTTGAAAAGACGGAATGGAGGGACGTGGCTTGATAAACCAGACATTGTGTGGATCTTTGTGTGTGAGAGATCGTTTTACAGGTTTTTTTCTATCCTTGAGTTTTAGGCACTAATATTGTATTTACCTTTCTACATTATTTGAAGGTTTATATATCAAAACAAGGGTAATTTGTGCTGTGGAAAAAATTTATTACTTAATTAATTTTCATTTCTGGATATATTTATATATATTACCGTATTTAATTTGAATAAATGTAGATTTGTAATTAAATTGTTTTTAAAATCCTGGTAGTTCTACCACGTGGTGCACATAATTTCATTAATAATAATTTTTTCTAATAGTTACAAGATTTAATTTCCTCTACCTAATACCAGTCACGCAACAATATTAAATTAAATTGTTAATAAAGTAATTTAACCTTTCAATAAAACTTTTTATGATGTTGAAAGGAAAACAAAATACCCCAAAATTAGTTACAACAGGTAATACATGACTAAGTGATATGGTTTAATTACTTTGAATTTTATTGCAGATGGTTACGGTCCATTGCGTCTAAAGACTTGATTTTTTGACTATGGTACATTGAAGAACAATTTTACTGTAACAACCCGTGGATTTACTACTCTTTTTTCTCTCAATCTAGAAACCTTGAAAAACTTTGCTTCCTGATGGATCAGAGATGTTGCAGTAATTCCAGTTCAGGTTAACATGTGATACAATTAGTCGTAATATAATATGTGTAGGTATCTTGGCTACACACACACACCAAACTTCAACAACTCTACACTTAACACTATAACATTTACTGTAGGACCTAAGCAAATACTAACGACGTTTCAATAATCTTGTGGATGTGTTATTTGAACGTGAATTGTCACTCACGATTCTCTGCACGTTCCCCACATCCCCTTGACACGTAACGCCAACCCCTTAGAGTTCCTCCCCTCTCTCCTCCCCTTCTTACACGCTATTCTCTCTGGCATTGGCACGGCAACAAATTTTATTACTCAACTAATCTGGTTTACGTACGAGACACTCCTCAAACTAATTATCGATTGAGTCTCTGTTTCCTTCCTTCTCCGGGTCTACGACCTCGTATAACTCTTCTGGGGGGAAAATCGCTGCTAGAATGATTTTTTAAAAAGGATCAAAATCACGTCATATAATAAACCGAAATATATTTCATCACCCGGATGTTAGGGCAGCAACACTAAAATTTTAATAAAATTATAACTGTAATAACTACAACATATCAAGTTATTTATTTACATGTAACAATAAAAAAATGTGGAGTAAATATCTCCAAAATTGAGGACGAAACGTTCTAAATAGAATTAATTTCTCCTATTCTCATTATCGCCCAATTTAATTTATAATAATAAGTCAGATTAATTTAATTAATTTATTTGTACTTCATCCGATTCATTTCAACAACCCAACGGCAAAATAAATTATACTTTGCTCCTACTACTTTCATTTTATTGTAACCGAAATCCTACATAACACAATCAGTACAACCTTTACACAATATTTTTCAGTCCTCTCCTTTCCCATTATTCCATTGAGTCATCCCTCATGTTCCGATATCTTATTTGTATTCCCGTTATCCCTTATCCTTATAGAATTTTTTATGAGAATATATATAGGTAAGTGAAATATAAAACATTTTTAAAAACTTTTTAGAAGCGTTTCAACAATTTTTATATAAACATTTGTAAAATAAAACATTTATTTAACCCGCTGTGAAATGTCTCCTGCAGCCATATTGTTTATTAATTTATTTCAATAACAGAATGCTAATTTGTCATTTATCTGAATAATAATAATTATATAATAATCACTTTTTAAAAATTTATTCCCATAAAGTTTAAGCATTTATATGTGAAAAGTAATTTTAAAATTACTTAAAGACCAAACAATATATTTAAAACATACGAGAGATACGTTATTTTAAATTTAAAATTAATAATTTTTTAATAATAAATAAAGGATATGTTAACTATTATTGTATTTTCGGTGAATAAGACCAAAAAATGGTTTTGAAAGCTGATGCAATTCAAACTATCAAATTTTAATGTAAAGTAGAATTAATAGAATTTTATTCAAAAATCCTTTTGCTTATTCATTAAAAGATCGTAAAAATCGTAAAAATAATGATAAATTACCAGAGTTCCTTCGAAAAGACATAATTTAAATGTTAATGACCAATAAAACCGCGCTAAAATATTTAATAAAGAAATTGCATTAAATAAATATTTATTGTTTTATCGACCGGGTCGATAGGTTATCAGCAAAATTGATCATTGCCTTCATCAAGAGAATCATTCAATTTCCCAAACTACACTCCATTACCTTGGTTTCCTTTCTATTAATCCTCATATTGAACTCTTTCGACCTATAGGGGTTTTAGTCGCGTTTTAATGCATTAATATCTTTCTTTAGGTTCGTAAGGAAATGTATGCAAAATTTGGTCCGAATTGTTATGCGTAATATACACTCACATACGTACAGTGAGATACTCGATGTTATATTGAGCAAGGCGTGGATTGCTTGTCAGTATAAAAACATATTTTAAAAAATTCTCATTTTAAGTCAATGATCAGCCGAAAATTTGGGGAGACGCGAATATCTTCATGTACTGAACAACGTGAAGGTAACGTTGAGTGATACACAAAGTAGTGTTTGTTGTTGTTGATGGACAACCCTGTCCTGAGAGGGAGGCGGGTTCTGCCAGCCAGCCAGCATGCAGCTGCCACCCTGTAATGAGAATTAATTCCCTCAAGGACAACTGTTGAGGCGCTAACTTGGCGACTGTTCCTCGGAGACACCAAAAGTGCATCCTGGAACTAGCTGCAAATGGGAGCGACCCCCACCATTAAATTATAAAAGTCCCTTCTTCTACTCGTTGTTGCCGCCCCTCGTTGCCCTTTCGTCCCCTTCCCCCTTCCCGTCACCATAACATTCTTTGCAAACTTTTGCACCGCTAAACACCACCTCAGACCGTCTTAATAAATGAAACAGTCATAAAAAAATTTGCTTTATTCTTGTTTTCTTCCCTAATGTTAAGGTAAAAATTATTACCTATTTGCGAATAATGAATCTCCAATACGCTACCTAAGTGCCCTTCATCCTGTCAGTGTCGTTCACTTTCTCTTCAAGAAAAATTCGCAACTTCTTCTTTCGAGACTGGGAAGATTTTTAAATTCGTCATCGTAAACGTGATGGCAATCATTTATAAGTCTGATGTAGAAGAGGAAGAGCGAGCAATATGGATGGACGTTGACCAAGAGAAGTGATAGATTAATAGGCCACGTTTTAAGGCACGAGAGTCTTGTAAAATTAGCATTAGAGGGAAGAACAGAATAGGCAAGCTAAGGATGGAATAGGCGAAGAAGATATGGTAGCTGTGCGTAAATGAAAAGTCTTGCGCAAGGTAGGTTGGCATGGAGGGTTGCATCAGACCAGTCTTAGAACAAGTTTTGGGTATTAGCAAATTCATTATCTATCTGCCCATTTGTAGACTAACGATGAATACAAAATACAATAGTTAGAACCGGGAGTATTTGTGACTGTCTCGAGTTCATATTGTGACGTTTTCGATGCCGGTTCTATTATGTGTTGCCCAAGAATTAAATAATGTACCGGGGCAACGCCGGGTCCCCAGGTAGTTTAGAATAAATTTGACTACCTAAATAATTAAATATTTTATCGTACTATGAACTTGGGAAATGTGTACTGCGTTGAAGTAGTTTCGAGACCTAAGTTTCTGTACATCTTCAGAGGCCGGCTGTGTGGAACGCTTTTAGAGGCTATTGGAAGGGTTGGCTTGATCTCTTATCCCTCTTCTCTGGCTGTCAGCTATCCAGCCACGCGAAATCTACGCCGAGAGAAATTGCGGTGTACCAGGTGATGTGTGGGTTTTCTCGTTTCCGGCTGCTTTTATCCCGATAAATCACGCCCTTCTCCGCCTCGCTCGGCCATTCATTGAAAATTGTGCCTGATTGGGAGGCATTGTTCGTTTCTTTTCAAACGGCCTTTCTACCGTTTCTTCGCGTTTCACCCGGCGACAAATTATATTGACGTTTTTTTTATATCAATGTTCCGTTGTAAATACGAGTTTCTCCGTAATTAACTGGATAAATGGTAACTAATTACAGGCACTGGACGTCTTATTACCTTCATATTACAATTGAAAATAGATGAAGTAGCTTCATTATATATATTTAACAAGGATGGAGTCTATCTATCCCCCATACTGTTTAACTTATATATAGAACAGGCGACGAAGACAGTTTAAAACTGAAGAGGGGAAATTAATCATACTGCAAGGAGAAGAAATAAAAACTCCCAACGCACTGCCGATGATATTGTAGCGTTAGGGAAGTCAGAAGAAGACTTGGAAACCATAATAAATGGCATGAACGAAGTTCTGGAGAAAGAGTTCAATATAATGTAATGGAGTGTAGTTTGGGAAACAGCGGAATAACAAAAGGTGTTAGATTGGGAAGGGATATTTTGAAAAAAGCTAAGGATTTCTACTACTTTGGAAGCGTGATAGTTAGGGATGGTAGAAGTATAGTAGACATAAAGAGTGGTATAGCACAGGCAAGGAAGGCTTTCGCGAAAAAGAGGAATTTACGTACGGGTAATATAAGTATGAATATTATGAAATCGTTGCTAATAATGTTCGTATGTAGCATGGCGTCATGTGGGTGCGAAACGTGGACGAAAGGAGTTGGGGAAAGGAAAAGAATAGAAGCCTTTGAAATGTGGTGCTGTAGGAAAATGAGATATGTGGATAGAATCACTAACGAAAACGTTATAAACAGAATATGGGAAAAGCGAACAATATGGAGGACGTTGACCAAGAGAAGAGATTGATTAATAGGCCACGTTATAAGGCACGAGGGTCTTGTAAAATTAGTACTAGAGGGAAGTGTGTGGGGTAAGAACAGATGAGGGAAGCCAAGGGAAGAAAACGCTAAGCTTATTAGGGAGAATGTTGGTTGTTCGAGTTATGAGGAAATGAAAAGACTTGCGCAGGATAGATTAGCATGGAGGGTTGCGTCAGTCCAGCTTTAGGACGGAATACTACAACAACAACTGCGGACGAAACAATATGATTTAAAGGTAAAAGAATCACAGAGAAATGAATTCAATTTTTTGAGGAGGGTCGTGAGGGGGAGGAAAGGGGTAGGTTTCCATCCGTCCTCCTCTACTTTCAAGAGCAGGAATAACGAATTCACACCGCTCTGTTGAAGAAGCATCGAAATCGATTTTCTTGTTTACCACGAAACTCCGTTGGTTGAGGCAAACACGTGGTTTTTAAATATTTAGTTGCCTTGGTGGGTCTTGATTTCCACGGGACCATGTTTACGATGGAAATACTCAGGTCATATTCCTACGTGTCCGTAAGCCATATCCGGGGGTTAGAGACGGCGCCGGGCCCCGACATGCTGACGCCAATTCCGGGTTTCCAATCCTTGCTAATTAGATATTTAGAAATAATAAAATATCAAGTATTCCCACTTAATAAGAAACCAACATATGCAGCCCTTGTAGTTTCTAAGAGGGGATAAAATCATAATTATAAATTTTATAATCATCGTCAGCAATTGTGCAGATTTTCATTCCCACGCTAGAATAAAAATGACCATCCTGTCTAACTCTCTTCTTCTCTCAACAAATTGGATGATTTACAGTTCAAATGTTCATAAAATATCATCCCATGTCCAAATTTATTAAAAAAATTACGATTCACAGTGCAATAATACAATCGCCAATGGCTGACGTCAAAATTTCCGCTGGCGACGGACGAGAAAATAATTCTAATTTGAGGCTTGCGGAGAAATCAGAATGACTGTCACATTGTCAAGCGTCCGTTTGTGGCGGAAACTGTGACAGCGTCCAGTAATAAGGGGCAATCTTTTAATTACTGTAGCTGCGCGTAGTGACACATCTCCTGCAGGACCTGGTAATGATGTAATTACACGGACGCAGTGACGCGCCGCGGCCCGTGTGATTGGAAAACGCCGCCGCCATGCCACAAAGCCACGCGTGGGAGAGACCGTAATACAACACAGCGTCCTCCCTTCCAAGGAGCGTGCACATCACTCTTAAGATCAATCACACCTGGCAGGACGGGTTACGTAACCTGATCGTCTGCAAACTGTACAATATATGAAACAACAAATCAGGATAATTAACTATTCCAGATTTACATTTCATGAAATTACAAAAATTAAATAAAACGATTTCAAAGTGTCTTCTCAACTTAGAAACCACATCATCAATTTTTAGTGCAATAGGATGCCCTAATTTATTCAAATTTTTATAATTTAAAAGGATCTAAAAATTCAGCAAGAACATTATAACTGACGACAGGCAGATAAAAGTGGAATATCACGGCGCCAGGCTGCCTGTCGGGAGACGTGATTGTCTGCGGATTTATAATACTGAGCTTGTTTTGCTGAAGGTACGTTCACCCATCAAAATTTCCGAATGGCACTTTCCTTTTTAATGGAAAATTTTCTCATGAAGATTGGCGGAAAAAACATCACGTGAGATACAGTTTTCCCTTAGAGACCTGATATAGGAGTTTATTAGGGAGGCGAGAAGCCGAATAATATTCAGAATGGTTCTAAGCGTTGTAAGGGAGAGGAAATAGTGAGTTGACCAGGACGTGGAAAGGAGGAGAAAGCTGGAGAATGGAACTGATGTTAAAAAGGAACCTGGAGATTGCAACAAGAGTTGAAAGTGAGGTGTGAATTGCTGCTCTTTTTTAATGAGAAGATATCGAGATCAAGAAGGGGCAGAGGTAAGGAAGGAGGAATAATCGAGTTTTCCTCAATCACCGGCAGTACCAGGTTCATCCCACTTTCCGCCGACTGATGGAAAATTTACAATTCAACAAAAAGGAAGAAGTACGTTCCGGTCGTCTAGTAACTGCGTCGTGAGAGAAATGAAGATAAAACTGTTTCGTCAAACGAAAGATATCTCTGCTGCACATGGTTACCACATAACTAATTAACTCTTATACTTAAGAACCATCCACTTTAATTAATTTATTTGTTTTTAATAGCGCGAAGGACTCCTTAAAGTCATTTAAAAAGAATTATATTATATCTTAAAGCGCAAGTAACTTCATTAAATAATTTAAATGAAAACCCCTAAAATCATTTGCAAGACAGTGATCCAGAAAATCATCAGCTACTACCGGAGAAGGTGAAGCAGCAACTCAATCGTCAGGCTATTAAATTTGTCTACTCTAGATTACGTCATCGTGACGTAATTCAAGACTGCTGCTATCGACCCAGTTGTCACTTACCCCTTTTTTTAGAAAAATATTTAAAGGCACTGTCCCTTTGATACCAGTTACTATTTGTTGTATATCATATAACTCAGATTAAATATCCGCCTACAGCCCTTCAATTAAAATTATTTACATTTTGAATCAATCATTTTGTGGAAAACATCTAAATATTTATTTTCGAATAAAATTGTAAATAACGTTATTAAATACAAAACAACTCATTATATTTATAAACAGTTATTTTCAAGGTAATATGAAAATATGGTGTGTTATTTGAAGTGTTTAAGTTTCTACTGGTTGGCAAGACTGTAAAGTAACCCACTACGATTATTTTAATTTGTTACTGGAAATAACGTCAATGTTTCCCCCATTAAGGTTATGATTCACGCAGTTATTTACCTTTATTAAAGGCTATGTAAAACGTTACAGAACAAAACACAGCTTTTGCGTCCTGTAAACTGGAAGCCACTAGTAATGGGGTAAATATTAGTAGAGTAATTCAGACCTCGTGTTCGTCAGCAGCCACACACGCTGAGTGAGTGAGCGGCCATATTTATAACAGAAAATCAATCACTGGAAGGGGGGGCGAAAATATGTTCATTATCTTTTAAAATATGAAATAACGTCAGCCTAAACAGCCACATTTTCTCGTTCCTCTGGAGAATTTAAAAGGTGATACGAAAGTTTAAGCTTAATTTAATAAAAGAATAAAACAAAAAAATATATGAAAACAACATTTTAATTGAAAATTTATAAAATGTGAAAAAATATCAGGACGAATCGTCCTTACTTGAGTACTTCTTTAAATTTATATATACGTTTGAATAAAAGACCATTTCATTTGTTAAAAAAATACGAGATTCCTTGTGTAAAAAAGATGGTACCTGATATTGATTAAAATAATATATACAAAATAATATATGACTCATTTATCTCACTGGAGTCAGGTAAACCAAATAATCAAGTTAAAATAAAACGCGGCGAATGGGACAAAAGTCAGAAATGGAATAATTACACGTAATGAATTATATAATGAACGAAACTTCAAAATAAACGTTTTATAGGACAAACTCCTATTTTGTCAACATTAATTTGGAATTACAAGAATAAGAACGTCTGTGAACAACAAAATCAAACGATTGGTTGATTTCAGAGACATTAAATGTTTTTTTTTCAATCTTTTGTGACTGATTTGTGCACAAAAATCCTATAAATTAATATAGGCCGGACAACTAAGGATAAAATAAATTTAAAAATAAAAGTAATTAGGCAAAATTTTTACAAAATTTGTTAGTTTTGAACCATGTATTACGAATAAAATATTAAAACATAAAACCTATATCTAATAAATTGTAAGGTTATTTTTGTCAGTATGTTTGATGAAGTGTCAAAAGGGAGACACGAAACATCATATTTGAAATTAATTGAATATTAATGAAATTAACTACGGACTTTCTTGTTGTGATATTAAGTCCTAAAATTTGTCTGATGCATCCCTAACTAGTGCAAGATTTTTCATTTCTGGATAACTGGAACATCCTACATCCTCCCTAAATTGCTTAGCTTATTCCATCCTTGGCCTCCCTCTTCTGTTATATTCTTTGTAAATTTTAATTTACAAGACCCTCATGTTTTAAACGTGGCTTATTAATCTATCCTTTCTCTTTGTCAACGTCCTCCATATTGTTCGCTCTTCCCCTATTCTGTTTAGTGATTCTATCCACCCATCTCATTATCCTATAGCACCACATTTCAAAGGCTTCTATTCTCTTCCTTTCCCCAACTACTATCGTCCACGTATGATTCCTTTTCTATATTCCGTTTTAACATTCTTCGTCCCTTGAGCATCGTTGTCTTACTCCTTTCTTGATTACGCCTTTTCTTGATCTTCTATTCTAATTACTGCTGTCTGTAGAGGTTATATATAAGCCTCCTTTCTGGATATTTTATTTCAATGCTCTTCAAAATCCTTAATAGTGTGTTAAATACTATGAAAGAGGTAAAAATAAAATCAACAAACTATGTCCTACTGTTCCATGAACCCTGAATTTTACCTCGCTGAATGCCTAGAACATTATATTTAATGCATAAACGTTCGTACCCTCTTTTAAAATATCACTTCCTTTTTGCACTTCACTCATTTTCTTCATACTAACCCTATTACTATTATGTATTAACTTCTATCATAAATAGTTAATCTGTTTTGGAATTTTTTCACATTCTTATAAGCAGACCTTTAGCCAGCACGCTATAACGTAGACTATCCCAATTTCCCTTTATTAGATCTCTCTTTCCTTTTCCTTATCTTACACGATGCAAAACTTTTTGGGTAAGAGTCAGTTATACAATTCTTCATTTAATTAATTTAGATTATTCAAATGCTGATGGAGGTTCAACACGTAGACCACGCGTGTCAGGTCGTCGGAGAAGAGAAGAAAGGTTAACTTGTGCTGTTCTTATATGAAGTAAGACCTTCTGCAGGTCACCAATGACCATTGAAGTTGACGTCAACTTAAAAAATAATAATTATAAATTCGCATGTTTCTGAGTTTTTCCTCTAAAGGAAATTCTGGTAAACGACCTTCATGTAGTGGTAAAGTATGGAGACTATTGCAGAGTGTGTTCTGAATTTGCCGAGTTCGGTCGTCATTAAATTTTGATTCACGTACAAATTTGAATGAGAACTTTAAAAAAAATTCAGTTTCCCCCCCCTGCCCCTGCACTTGTGTCAATAGCGAGTGTGTATGTGTTGGGGGGGGGGAGGGGAGGGTAGAAAATTTATTTGTATTGGTGGCAGGCAGAAGGAGCATATTGAGGAGCGCCCTCTGGTGTGCTGGTCACGTGCCATCCAGGCCTCGCTGAGCGACAAAAGTCTTGGACAGGTGAAAAACGCCCGCAGCACGTGATCCTGGGGAAAAGTCGTCTCGTCTTCAATTAGACCCCTGGACGGAAACCGTCTAGCATTTCCGCTCTTTCTCACATAACTGCTGCTAATTACTTTGTCACATCTCCCGGTGGCTTGTTTAATTCCTCTTGTAACTCGGCGGAAACGCAGCCTGGCGCCGTAATGTCGTTACTTACATCCCATACGAATTATGAAACGGTAAAATATTCTCACAATATTGAAATCCTTAAACCTTGAGCTCTCTTTCGGCACTACAGCCATTTGTGAGCCTTGGCCTACTCAACAATCAGCCTCCAATCGCTTCGATCATCAGCTCTTCCCTTCCATCTTCAATGTAATTGACAAAGCGCAGGGGTTTTATTTCTTCTCCTTGCCGTATGATTCCTTTTCCATTTCCAGTTTTAACTTTCTTCATAGCCTGTTCTATATATAAGTCAAACAACGTGGGCGAAATACTGCATCCTTCCTTAATCTTACTCCTTTCTTGATTTCAACTTTCTTTCCTTGATCTTCAATTCAAATTACAGAGTTTACGGATAAGTCTTCTTCCTCAATATTTTATTTGTATAATATACAAAACAAATGTCTACAAATTATGAATTTTCAGAAGTAATAAAATTTAATAAACGATCTTCGCTACAATTAATTTTTTTTAAACCATGGAAACTAATTTTCACAAATATATAACATATTTCTTAGCTTAAAAGTATCAGAAAACTTTCTTTCATCATTCTAATAATTTTACCTTTATCGACGAGGTAAACCTTTTTTTATATTTCCTGGTGAACGAAAAACGTAAATTATACCTAATAATATTCTCTAATCAAAAAGTTAAAAAATGTAATTAAAATCAGTGTAATAAATTATTCAATGTTTAGTAACCACGGGTAATTTTTTGGCAGAAAAATTAAATTAATTTTTTTTTAATTTACCACTTTCAGGGGAAAAATTACTGAAATGAACGTTTATTGCTTTACAAAATGACGTCAACACACAATTCTGAGAATTAAAATTTTTGCAACAGTTAAATTAAATTAATGACTTTCCGTGAAAATTCCTACACGTAGAATTATTTTATTTCTTGGAAAAATAATAAATAAAATATTATAGACATTAAAATTGCTCCGAACAATTTAAAATATCTCTGGTTGGTAATCGCATTTCATTAATTTTTCTTCTTTACGTGACTTAATAAAAACATTCGTAAATGTATCAAATTTGTCAGAAAAGTAAAAATACATTTTAATTTTACAAGAATTTCTCATTTTAAAAACAGATCAAAAATTTTTCTCAACAATTTAATTTATGAGCTATTTTTTCATTTAGTGATGATTAGTTTTAATGAAAATATGTGAAATATCCATAAAGTACTCTGGAATTTAAACTTTTCAGAGATATTATAATGCGAAGAAATAATTAAATATTTATTAATAATAGTTTTAATCAATTGGTATTTAAATTTTTTAAATAAAACAAAATATTAGTTTCTTTATATTTTCATTACTGATTTAAAAGGAATTATAAAATATACTTCAAATATTAAAACTTATTATATTGTGTGGATAATTAAAATTAAAGTCAGTTAAATGGATCATTGAAAGTTTATAAAACAAATTAAATTTTGTCAGAGACATTAAATGTATTGTTTTTTCTTTGGTGACTAATTTTTGTACCAAAAATTCCTAGTAATTTAAGTTAAAATAAATCTGATAATAAAAAATTTAAGGCCGAAGGAGTTGTGCAGTTAACATCACATGAATTGCTAAATTTTTTAGTTTTGACACAGTTATACGTATAAAAAATTGTTGCAAAAAACCTGTATCTAATCTATTATAATGCTATTATTGTCAGTATGCCTGATGAAGTCGTATTTGAAACTAATTAAATAGTAAATAAATTAATTACTGACTTATTGTCTGTCTTTTAAATGATTTAAACTTAAAGCCAGAAAATTATGCTTGAAATTTAATAATTTAAATTTTTTTGCAATTTTAAAATGCTGTATAGTATAAAACATTATTGTAACATATTATCTAATGTAATCCATTGTAAATTATATTATAGCATACCTTCAGAAGTCTCAAATGGAAGACGAAAAGTAGTACATTCCAATTTTTAATAAAATAAAAACTGACATACAGGCTGTTTAAACTCATTTAATGCATATTTCACTGTCAGATAAATTATGTATTTAAATTTAATAATAAATTCTCGATTAATTAGCCAAAACAAATGTATGTTTGTTCAATTTTGTCTGTTTTATTGTTTCGTGACTGCGTAAGAAAAATATATTAAAAAAATATAAAATTTTCTACAATTTTTAATTGCTAGAGTGATCGAAGTTAAAATAAATGTAATGAATAATTTTTCTGTTTCTAAATTTGCCCATTTTTAGTCTTAAGAATTAAATTTTAGTTGTAATTAACAAATGTTCTCATAATAAAAATTGTCGAAACACTTCAAAAATAAAGTCGATTTATTAAACGATTCTCGGTTTATTAGGCAACCAAATTTTTTTTTACTTTATACCAAATGATCGAAATTACGACCTTGGGATACGATTTATGGTTTCTGCCAAGCTTCATAAAAATTAATTTTATATTTTTCCCCTTTGTCCCTTTATATAATCTTATTATTTTTTGATCGATTTTGTAATGAGATTTAATTTTTGTTAGTATAATAAGTAATTAGGTACTCGTAGGGCGGGTCTCAATATTTTGGTTATACAAAATACTACACGAAAATACAATATCACAATAAATTCCTTTATAAAATGAACTCTTACTTTGTAGTTATAGTAAAAATATTATTTTATTTGTCCTTTATAGAGCACATATTTCAATTTATTTAATTTGGTTTATATATATATATTATATATATATAACCACGTTGAGTGCATGCCGGCTAAATTTCATTGCTATCCCCCAGTTATTGAATTATAATTTAAATTTTTTTTATCTACCGTAAATTGTCTGTGCTAAGTGTGCGGCTAACACAAGAATGGTCGGGTACTGTTAAACAATTCCAGGAAGAAGGTTCCGTTTAAAGACAGCCAGGTTCCCGGAAACCGTCTTCGCCCCATACAAACCCAACCAACCAGGAAACATTTAATAAATTTGGCTGGGGGATGCTGAGGCCAGTTTCCTCCAATTAGGGGGAGCTGTAATGAAACAAGGAGATGAGCAATGCAAAAGTTTTGCAGAACGTAAGGATGACATTCTTGACTGTGACTTGATGGAGAAATGGTCGAGGGAAGAGTGACTACAGAAGCAGAACACCATGCGGCAGAAAGAACCGGTTGTTGCTCTATATCCTTCGGCAGGAATCCCAACTGGTGAGCCATTGGAAGTTAAGTATGATATTTTTCCATTTTGATCAAAATTCTGGTTAATCGAGTTTCCAGCGTAAATCACGGTAACCATGAGAAAAAGAGTAACATGTTGAGTACCTGGCAAGATATTTTTTAAACTCAGAACATTTCTTTTAATTATATATAATAAATGTTATTACATAAAATTTAATTTTTATTTTTTTTAATAATCACGTGACGTGTCACATGGTAAAATAGAAAATACAGACATGATTTTAACGTTGAATATCGTTTCTGTGTGTGGGTACGTACATAAATATATATATATGATTTTTTTGGATCCTTTGATTCGCTGATATATAAGAGAAACATGTCACCGAATTGTGAAGGGTGAATCAGTCGAAGCATGACGCTTAATTTATGTACATCGCAGACATAAATTGATTTACTGAAACTGTCTGCATCAATGACAAATAGAATTATTTATAAGCACCGAAATAAGAGTTAAAGTATGATTGTGGCAGAGTCGAGGGATGTGCAACCAAACACGAATATCAGCATAATAACGGATGAGACCATCGTGTCACCCGATGCATTCATTAACGTGCTATTCATATGGTGATATGTATATTTTTTATAGTGGGCCGCCCTGTGTGGAAAATGGGAATTTATTCCGAAAAGAATGCTGATCGGTGGACCATTTTCTTGTTGGGATAAAGATGGAACGAGTAGGGAAGAAATAATTATTTTACTGCTATATTAATAAATTAGAATTGAACTTTTATAATAAAAATAATTTACTTTAACATAAACAAATTTACGTCAATATTACAATTTTGATATTTTTAACTTTTATGCTGGAAATTATTTCTTAATTAACACTATATATTTATTTACAAAAAATTATGCAAATAAATTCCTTAAAACTATCTCTATTTCTAAACTTAAGGCCTTCTCATAGATCAGAATATTTTACTCAAAGTCTACTCCACCCTGGGATTATAGGAAATCAGCTAAAAGGCACAGGGGTAATTACCGTGTCGTCATAATGTCCCTTGCAGCGTCTTCCTCCTAATTGGCTCGTACTCGATCCATAACACAGCCGCCGCCACAATTCTGAATTCCAATCATCTTTCCAGTAATCTCTGTCGAAATCACTTACCAAAGTTTGTCGCTCTCGAAAATCCCTCCAAAATCTCACTGCGAGCCTTTTTGAAATCTACTCCCCAGTTGTTTAGTTCATACCGCCAAGGTGGCAGGGATGGATTAGGACCAATAGCATGTATGATTACTCTTAAGAAAAACACTGCCCGATGCCGCCAAATCTCATCAAAATTAACAAACACCCCAGGCGCCCCGTGATTTATGGGTTTTATTGCCCCTGCCTCAGATGCTGTCTCCTTTCTTTTCACTCCGCACCGCCAAAGTCCGAGCAGATGTGTTTGACCGCTACAACGTGTACGTGTCAGAGCATTAAAAGTTAACGAGTCCCGGTTGTTTTTATCTCTTAATGTTTTAAAAAAGCTACATAAACGATTACCTCAGTGAAAGAGTCAGACGTGGTGAAAAGTAAATAAATTGTAACGTGTGTGTTGCCCTACCTTGTTCATTTCCTTCACTCGACGGTGGTTTGTAATAAAAAAAGCGGAGATTTAATTATCTCATTTCCTGGAAACGCACCCTGTAACGTCTGAAAACTTTTACTTAAGCCACGGTACATTTTTATCAACTTGTGTCAACTCTGATTTACATCGGCGTGTGTGTATCGTGCACGCGATATTCTCATTCTGTCCGATGTAGTTTGAGGCGGCTGTATTTCTTTTTCGTTAAGAAATTCCTCCCCCTCACCCTTACCCCCGCCCCCTGCAAATTAAAATTATTCCGTGTTTTACATAATAGTCTCCAAATTCATGTATTATTATTTACATTAATTATACCAAACACCATATAATTGATCACTCTTGGAATAACTGACATAAACGGAGATCTTTCCAGGACGGTTCACCTAACGCTTAAAATAGAGGGGGAAATTGTAATTACAGGTAATAAACGATAATCTACCGGAAAAATTTTCTGGTCCTTTCTCGTCTACGATACAATTGGCACGCAGAATAGATAAATGTTATGTTCCAAACCGTTTAGTAATTGACAATACAATGAGGACATTATGACCCAACTTCGATTATAAACCTCATTTTGGGACTTTATAGGGCGTCCAGTAATTGAAAATAATTAAGAAGAAACGGAGAAATTTCAATGCATACTAATATGATGGCAGCTTCTCGGGTAAAAAATGCCGGAGGTAAAATAGTCTCCCATTCGGATCTCCGGGCAGGGACTACTCGGGAGGATGTCATCAAAAAGACAAAAAGTGAGGTTCTACGAATCGGAGCGTGGAATATCAGAAGTTTAAAACGTGCTGGTAAATTAGAAAATTGAAAAAAGGGACATGCAAAGGTTACGGTAAGCAAATTGGGGAGGATGTGGGGGAGTGGTAGATATCTACAAATGAAATAGTTTGCTCCACACACACACTAATACTAATTTTACAAGACCTTCATCTCTCAAAACATGGTCTATTAATCTATCCTTTCTCTTGTCAACGTTCTTCAAATTGTTCTATTTTCCCCCATTCTGCTTATAACTTCCTAGTTACTAACTCTATTTACCAATCCGATTATCAGCATAGCATACCGAAAGCACAATTTTAAATAATGATATGAATTTTGAGATTTCGTTGCAATTCTGACCACATTTTATATATTATGTTAATGAAGAAAATAATTTCAAACCTCTGGAGACTGTTAACGGTTACACTTTGTCTTTAAAGTGTAAGCTTGGAAATTTGCTTAATAGATAGTGTTAAATTCACATCTTGGTTGTATGTCACACTAATCTGCCCTCGTTACTTACGCTCAATCAAAGGTGAAATAAATTCATTCAAGGCCATTAACACTCAGATTAAGAGTGAGAAATAAAGTTTATATAATTTCTCTAAAAATATGAAAACAGAAAAAAATTCTCATGGACTTAATACATAGTGAGTGTCATTTAGTATCTATTTAAAAATAAATTCTTTACATTGTTTGGATTCATTAATTAAATAATTAAGTTGTAAAACAAAATAAGTGTTTTAGAGCAATTTAATGTTATAAAACTTTGGTTGCCTCAACCTGGGGTTATTACATCGATTTAAATGTTAAATTTAACACTACACGATAAAAATAAACAATTTCTAAAATGGAATAAAATTATTAAGTCTCATTTGTTTTCATAATGGAAATATTGACAACCAGTTGACGGGATAATATATATAATAAATTAATCTGTTTTAATACTTGGCTGTACCGTGAAGTGTGAAATATGACTTTGTGTTTTTACGTAATATTCAATTAAAACATGAATACAAATTACAAGAGAGGTTGTCATTTTCAGACAATTTTCTTTTTCTGGTCGCAGATCTTGATAAGAGAAAGACTCGCGCTCGGTCGTGACGAATCAAGACACGATTTAGTGGGCAAGAAAAGGGGTTGGTAAGAGAGGATGGGAAGGGGAGTGGGGAGGAGGGGCGAACATTCTCCGTGAAGATACAGAATAATTTATATAGCACGAGTCCGAACCGTATAAGAAATGTCCCAAGAAAACAGCGATGTTGGACGTGCCGCCGGCAAAAGCAGAGATATTAATGGAAATTGGGTGCAGAAAATAAGCTTCCCAGCAAGCCTGTCAGAATGATTAATGGTGTCTTCGCCTCGTTTCTTTTTAAAAAGTTGTGCGAACAGTAATTGAAAATTCTTTAATAATGCCGCTTAAGTATACAACTTTATATCTTAAAATGCGTTTCTGGAAAATTTGCAGTGCCACGAGTCGTTTCCGTCGTATCGCCTGCTGCTGCTGCTGCTTAATTAAAATTCCCTCCCGACGTCATGGTTGCACTATGTTTGCACTCCCTCAAAGTTCACGTGACGGCGATACCAAGGAAGTACACTGCGATCTTCTCTATCGAGTATATATATCACCTAAGTGAAGCGCACCCGCTTTGGGTATAGTTCATTATATTAACGTCCCATTCATCAAGATAATTAACAATTTCTTCAGTCAATCACAACTTTCATGTAAAGCAAATAAAAATTATAAACGGAATAGGTAATAAGATCTAAACATATGAATTTTAAAAGAAGGTGACAGACTAAAACAAACATAGGCGGGACATATGTAGACTTTATAACGACGGCACCATTACCACAAAAATATTGATATACTGTATTCATGGCTATGCACGGTCTTAAGCCAACAAAAAATTAAAGAACGTATATCAAGAGAATCACAAAATAGGTAAACGTTCTATCGTGACGCGCCGTCACAGTTTCCTCTCACTGTTAATAAGATTTTAAGCCCCAATAAATCACGCTTCACACATTCAAATCTGATTATATACATAACTAGATAATTGAAAATTTAATGCAACAAAATTACGAAAAGGTATTTAGTTTCATTTACGTCTCACACATTTGGTAAATTAATTGTCACACTGTTGTTATGGTAGTCAAGTCCTAACACTGCTCTGATTCAACCCTCTATGACAAGCTATCTTGCGCAAGCCTTTTCATTTACTTATAACTATCACAACCCACATCCTCCCTATTTGCTTAGCGTATTCCATCATTACCTCCCTCTTCTTATCTTACCCAACGCATTTACCCCTACTGCTAATTTTACAAGATTCTCGTGTCTTAAAACCTGGCCTATTAATCTATCCCTTCTTTTAGTTAACGTCCTCCATATTGTTCGCTTTTCCCCTATTCTGTTTTTAACTTCCTTGATTGTGATTCTGTCCACCCTTCTGATTTTCAGCATTCGCTATAGCACCACATTTAAAAGGCTTCTTTTCTTTTCCTTTCCCCAACTTCTTTCGTCCACGTTTCGCAAACACAACGCCACGCTCTAACGATTTCTTAATATTCACACTTATGTTACCCGTACGTAAATCCCTCTTTTTCGGAAAAGCCTTCCTTGCCTGTGCTATTCTACTCTTTATATCTACTATACTTCTACCATCCCTAGTTATTACGCTTCCGAAGTAGTAGAATTTCTTAACTTCCTTCAAAATATCCCTTCCCAATCTAACACCTTTTGTTATTCCACCGTTTCCCATTACCTGGGTTTTGCCTGTATTAATCCTCATATTGAACTCTTTTTCCATGACTACGTTCATGCCATTTATTATAATTTCCAAGTCTTCTTCTGACGCTCCTAATACTACAATATCGTCGGCAAAGCGTAAGGTTTTATTTCTTCTCCTTGCAGTATGATTCCTTTATCATATTCCAATATTACTGTAATCATTGCCTGTTTGTCACGTAAGTTAAACAGCATAGACTGCATCTTTTATCATACATGTATATATAATCAGTATAATCTCCAGTTATTAGCAAAAATTATGTTAAATTTATGTGTAATGACGTAGATGTCGATTTAAAGTTTAAATATTAAAAAAGTATAATGGAGTGGCAGAGGAGGATGGCGTGTACCAAGTGACAGGATGGCTGACCGCGACAAGTCGAGTGGGCCAGAAGAGTAGGTGTGAAGCACTCTTCCACATTAAAATCTCTCCTTGTCTGTTTTGCAATGGCGAGCGCTCTCTGACAATAAATCAAGCAAGCAGTGGGTCATTTAAATAGCGGCGTGCAGTGCATGTACCGCTCGACAACGATATTCCATTTGCGCTTCATGCTAATTAGGCGGGCGAGCAAACACAGCAGCCACAGGCCGCGAATTTCACGCCACGTCTTCTTGCACGTCACACCCTTATCTCTGCACAGATCCTGCCCCCCTGTGAATGAGCCAACACTACTCACACAACACACTTTACTATCACTTACATGCAATTTTTATTTTATTTTTTGGGGTTAACAGGCCACATGAGGGTGATCCTCATCCTTTAATAACATAGGAAGGGAATTGAAAAGGGGGATGCGGAAGGTAGAGCAAGGTAGCCAAGGGCTCCCAGGCTATGGTTTAAGGATCCTACCCGGTGTTTCGCCTAACGAGATGAGATGCAGGGAAAACCCTAGAAAACCTGCATCAGGAAGGTCGGGTACTATTCCGAATAGACTAACCTACTTTCATGTCTACATGTGAATTATATACATTATTATAATCTTATGAACACGTTATTTCAATTATATATATATATATATATATATATATATATACTGAAACAATTATTCTACGCAACTAATAACCTTATGATAAAAGTTTTTATATGAAATAAACAAAAAAAAATCTATTTATATTATTCACCTCTCTCTCTACACACACTTGTTTCTTTATATTTTATATCTGTTGCATTTATATTTTGTTAGGTTTCAAGGCGCTGCGGGAGTTTTCTCGCAGGCGCTTCAGCCCAGAGTGACTGCGGGGCTCACCTGATCATGTCGGGAATGCCTCGCACTCTCTCTGGGTACTTTTTATCAAAGTTCTCACATGCCGAGACACCTTCACCTATTTTAGGAGGTATATGTACCGGGGTCAAAGACCTTGGGCATATGGCAAGAGCTGTCCGCTGATCCCATTGGATCAGTCGGCCAACTGCCTCCTGAAACTGGTGGAGACACGGAGAAGGGAATGCTGCGTCCCCACAGCAGACTCGTCTCCCGTCATTCGGAAGGGCGTGAGAATAGTACCAATGCCCGACCTACCTGATGCAGGTTTTCTAGGGTTTTCCCTGCATCTCTTTAGGTGAAACACCGGGTAGGATCCTTAAACCATAGCCGGGGGCCCTAGTTAACCCTTGGCTACCTTGCTCTACCTTCCGCATCCCCCCTTTTCAATTCCCTTCCTATGCTATTAAAGGGGAGTTGCCTGTTTCAGGATCACCCTCATGTAGCCTGTTAACCAAAAAAAAAATTCTATTTTGTGTTAGGTTTCTGATTCCACTGCTGTTGTGAGGGGTTGGGAAGAATTTTCTCATTTTTCTGCAAGGGGAGGTGGGGTGGGGGGAAATTTCTAATAAAGTGACCTTCCAGTTTGCATACAAAACAATTTTCAGTTTCTCGAGCTGAATATATTCTCTGTATAAATCATATCCGCACAACTGTAATGTACCAATATATGTACAATAAATTACCAATATATTAAACATATATATATTCTAAAGTTGGTGTCTTCGTAGTAAATTAATACCGTTTCTGGGAGTTTCTGCAGAAGCTCTAAATTTAAGTAGAATACTCTCGACGGAAAGAGAAAATATATGCGAATTTATTGTTCCGTTATTTTACCATTTACCATTATTTGGTATTTACAATCAATTGGTTTGGAATGATACGACACACATTTGACACTATTATTCTTATCATCGTTTTGTCGATAATGGCCTAATATTTACTTTCTGGTTGTTGTCAACTATATTATACTTTGCTTATTTGTCAGTTCTAATACATGGGACGAAATCTTCACGGTTAACCAACCGGGTCAGGTTTTTAATAGAACACAACGTTTCTGCTGCCGTCTTCAGACGTTGTTGTGTTCTTTTAAAACACCTGACCCGCTTGGTTAACCGTGAAGATTTCATCCGATTTATTCACCGGGAAAGTCTACGTTCATTAGTTCTAATACATATCAGTTGTTACTTCAGAAAATGGATATTGATATTCTTCAAGAGTATTTAACATTTGTTTGACATGCTGTATAATATTTGATAAGGTTATTTAGGTACTCATCTATTTGTTGACCCTGGGACGTGGTCCACGGGCGTTGCTCTGAAGCAGCTGCACAGGGATTTTCATCTTGTAGTTGTCCCTTAGAAACTTTTACACTCACTCACGATATTCCACTAATTATATGAGTCTTCAGCCGCTGGGGCAGTCCAACGCCCCCCTGTATAGTACAGTCCCGCTTCCTCAGGTAAACAACTTCCTCCATACAATACTTGAACACGAATGACGAATTCAAATTTAGCAGTCCGAGAAAATATCAGAAATTATCCTTGCAGCCGAACAAATAATCAAAAATATCAGCTTATCTGACAATATATTTCATTTTTAAACCGGGCTGTAAGGGAATTGGCAGTTTGTAAAACATTTTCTGGTAAATGTAAAGTTTGTAGCACATCACGTGGTTGTTGTAGTTGTGGTGGTATTCACTCCTAAGTCTGGTCTCATGCAAACTTCCATCTTGCGCGCAAGCCTTTTCATTTCCTTATAACTAGCGCATCCCACATCCTCCCTAATCCGCATAGCGTGTTCCAGCCTTGACCTCCCTCTTCTGTTCTTGTTCCACAAACTTCCCTCTAATACTAATTTTACATGACCCTCATGTCTCAAAATACGGCCTATTAATCTATCCCTTCTCTTGGTCAACGTCCTCCATATTGTTTGCTCTTCCCCTATTCTGTTTATAACTTCCTCGTTTGTGATTCTGTCCGCCAATCTCATTCTCCTATAGCACCACATTTCAAAGGCTTCTATTCTTTTCCTTTCCGCAACTCCTATCGTCTACGCGACGCTCCATAACAACATGTTTAGCAACGATTTCCTAATATCCACACTTATATTAGTAGAAAGTAAATCCCTCCCTTTTTTTCCAAAAGCCTTCCTTGCCAATGCTATCCACCTCTTTATGTCTATTATACTTCTACCATCCATATTACGCTTCCAAAGTTGCATAATTCCTTAACTTCTGTCAAAATATCCTTTCCCCACCCTTTGTTATTCCACTTATGCCCATACTACACTCCTTGGTTTTCTTTCTATTAATCTTGATGTTGAACTTTTCCTCCAGGATCACGTTTTTGCTGTTTATTTCGTTTCCCAAGTCTTCTTCTAACTTGTTTAATACCACAATATCATAGAAAAACCTTAGAAAGGTTTTCTTCTCCTCGCTGGGCGACAGACTCTATCCTTGCCTTACTCCTTTCTTGATTTCTGATTTCTTTTCTTGATCTTTAATTCCCATTCCTCCTGTCTGTTCTCTGTAGGGGTTACGTATAAGCCTTTTTGCTCGATACTTTATTCCTGTCTTCTTCAAAATCCTTAATAGTGTGTTCCAGTTCAAATTATCAAACGCTTTTTATAAATCTACAAATGCCATGAACATGGGTTGTTTTTTTTCTTTTTCCACGTGGTTATACAAATTAAATGAAAATTAAATTCACATTTATACAAATAAATAAATTCAATAGAAAATTGTCTAAGTTAAAGAAAACATATTTCCGACTGTTCCAACATGAGACTTTATCCCAGGTTACCGTGTTCCCGTATGGAAACCCAACAAAAAATAAATTTAACATCGTAAAAAAAATAGGAAAGAAACTTCCGATGGTTTACCAGAACAGGATTTCTGCTACGCCGGCTGGAAGCAAAGTCCGGTTCAATCTGCTGCCAGTTATGCATCCATCTGGTTTCTCCGTCCCCAATTCTCGATCCGTCAATTGTAAACCAAAAATGTCACTCTCTCTCTCAGTTTTTGTCCCGCTGTTCTCTCCTCTCCCGTTTTATCACAGTTTACATAATTGATGGAAATCTGGTATCAGGATCCAAATGTGTTACCAAGTTCCGTATTAGCGGCAAGTAGAGTTTTCCTCCCCTCTGCCAGTCAGCTAACCTCCTGTGGGAAATTGTGGACTATTCCTGGCCGGAAGCTTCTTCTTCAGCTTGGCAACGCCTTTTCCATTAAAGTAAATAATTAACTTTAAATGTAAATTTAAAATAATAAAAATAATAATAATTAAAAATTCTCAGAGATCTTCGCTATTAGTTTTTCAGGAAAAAAATAAGGAAGTGACACGAAGCGTAACTCAGCACCATTCATTCAACATTTACGTTCGAAACGCCAGGACGTTGTAGTATGGCTTCAAAGAAAAAATAACTAAAGGCATCTTTGCCTAGTATGAGGAAGAGGTATTACAATCTCTGATGGCAGAGAGGAGAGACGTTGGTAGCATCTCTGGACATGTCCTGTTAGCTGCTGGAGATGGGATTTTTTGCATACTGAAAAGAAATTATTATGAAGGAACTATTGGTTAAGGAGAGAGATGCAGAAAGAATTATTTTGTTTGGAACGGAATGAATTTTAAGGGTATATTATTATTATTTCATAAATTGGCAAAAGTTGTTGATTCATAGACTTGTGTGTTGCGACGTGGAAAACTGTAAACTTGTATTTCAAGGTATGGCAGACTGTATTTATTTCTCGATTTACTAAATCATTTGATTACAAGTCACGATTTTGGAACCCTGAGAGAAAGAGAATAAATTTTATTTCAGATGCGTGACGTATTATGGCGTCATCGCCGGTTTTTTACTTCTGACAGCGACTCGGACGTATGTAAAGTTGAAGTAATTTTGGATAAATAGACCGAGAACCGATTTTCCACAAAACGTAAGGAAATATAATATCTTCTTATGAACGTTAAAAACATATTTACGTAAACGGGATAATCTTTAATTGTCAGTCGGTCTTAATATTTAATGTAGAATAGGAACACAAAATGAAAGTTTAACTTCAAAAAATCATCAGAGCATGCTGGAATATAAACAAAACAAATACCTTTGAAATTTTTGTTTGGCGAGTTATCACAGTATTAAATACAAAAAATCCTAATAGTGCCCACAAATTACATTCAACTCTGATTAAATGTGTGTATTATCGTATTTAACTCTTATAAATTACTGTACACCGACGAAGATGTGCTTACATAAAGCAGAGGAAAATATCGATGCAATATTTTTTATTTTAGTTTGATAATACAATAACAAAAGGCTTCATGTTAATGGATGACTATTCATATTTGAAGCAACGAAACAGGTTAAATTATTATTATTACATTATTAAAAAGTAAAGTTAAATTTAAATACGATAACTCTCTATAATGGCCTGGCACTTAGATACTTTGCACGAAGAGTGTGGTAAATGAGTTGCCTGTACTGCAGGGGAAGTTCCCGTAGAACAGGATACCGTTTTTTTACTCGACAGAGCTGAAGTTTAGAAAATAGGGGTGAAACATGGCCATTACACACAATTCTGTCGGGGAAACTTCTTAATGAAAATGATACGTTATTTTCTCATATTTCCACTTTTCCAAAATATTTATGTGTACAAGCGATCGTTTAAATTGCCTTTGTCGATCGTTGTTATTATCAACTAGTTCACCAAATGTGATAACTACATATTGGTGAATCAGTTCAACGAACAGAAATTCAATTATCATGAACCTTTGTTTTCGGAAGTTCACATGCCACCAGTCGTAATTGACACTCATTCATCCATTGTCATGCTCCTGGCTACCGTAGTCGTCCTGCTTCATGTGCCTCGGCACTAAACCGTTCCCTCAAAAGAATTAATTTGTGTTTGTAATTATACGGTGTAATGTCATCGGAAAATTCCAGGATAGTAAACTATTAATTCAATTAACCTCTCATCGAAAATAAATTACTCTCCTCCTCTGTCCACACAGAAAACATGTTTAATATTACTCCGATTTAATTTTCATCATAAATAATAATCCATAAATCTATTTAAAATATTTTAATAAAATAAAGAGTAAGTACATTGAAATGAGAAAAAATAGCTCTCCCAATTCTTCCGTACACATCAAATCTCCTCAGTACAATTATAAAAAAAATGACTAGTAAAAATGAGTTTAATAAATTTTAGTAAAATATAAATTAGGCAATAATTAGAAATTTTAACAACTCGTCAGGGTTCGCTATAAAGAATTTCAATTAAAAGCTATCTGAGTCTTCAATTTATTCATTTAAAAGTCATCAGTAAAATTTTTATTTTAACTACAGAAGATTATAGCATAAATACCGAAAACTGCCTTTATTTTAGTTATGAGTTTGAAATTAATTAATTAATTGCGGACTCAGTTGATTTTAATTGAAGATATTTTTTTATAAAAATTAGGACTACGCATCTTTGGAAAAATTATGAAGTGCACTTGCATATAAAAAATTGTTTGAAAACTATTTTTCCAAATTTTAATAAAAAAAAGGTAATCTATTTCGATAATATAAAAATTAAGGACTGAATATCGTTACCCCATTTGGTCCACTAAAATATTTAAAAAGATGCAATTAGATATTAACTTGCCAAACTTAGATCAAATAAAATTCAACACTACGCTTCGTTACGATATATTTTGGAAAATATTCAGGTGCACAGGTGTGAAAAAAATTTGGCACTCAAGATATTTAAAAATACAAAAAAATAGCTTATTTGAATAAAATAAAAAACGTTTCTGTATCAATATGAAACATTTTAATTAATGAACTGAGGACGGAACGTTTTCAAGTTAATTGTTATTTAGCAATTTTTTCTCTTTGTACAACTGAATAAACTATAATTATTTAAAAATTTTATTTGATTAAAATTGCTAATTTTGAATTTTTAAATATAACTGTGTACCATTCCAAAATATATAGGGAGGACGCGTTGGCAAGTTAATATTTTGTTACAACTCTTTTTATATATATATTTGTGGACCAAACTTGGGGGACGAAACTTTTTCAAATTAAATTATTCCATTTCCGACTGTTACCCTTTTTTAAATATTTATTTATGAAATTAAGTCATGTTTATTGCTTTGTTTACAAAAATTAATTTACCAACCTTAAATAAAATAAAAATGAGCAGTATGTTTCGTTCCTGCGGTTTTTCTTTTTTTGAAAATAATCAGATGAATCAACATAAATTGTTGAATAAAAGTTATCAAACCATTTTTTATATATTTTCACACCTTTCCTTCTCCGATGGCCTATTTAGGGCCTGGGCCTACCGGGGCGACTGCGGAAAGTCATATATTTTTACACGTAAAGAGCAATAATTTTTATTTTATTAAAATATTTGCCCTCGGCTTTATGACCTCCTCTTTCGTAATAGTCTGTTGACCTCAGAGATCCCGGGTTCAATTCCTGAAAAGAGCCGAGTTTACCCGACTAAGGAAAGGAAAATAAGTTACCGAATTAGCAAGTTCACCAACGGCCTCGATGGTGGTACGACTGTAGAAACAGAATTTTTAAAAGGAGTCTGTTTACCTAGAAACAGAACAATGTAATCTCGGTTTCCGACCCATTAAATCAAATATAATATTTTAGACCGAAAGAAAATACTGCAACGTCGGGTTACACATTAAAAATTAAATGTTTCTTTTAGATAAAATGCTACCAACCCTTAAATGAAAATCACAAATATCACATTTATGGAATCATTTTACCAAGGTCTGATTTGTTGTTGGTAAAGTAAGCATCAGCATTCACAAGGTTATAAGATAGTTGACCTTATTCCACGAGCGAGGGATGGACGTTCATCCAGAATCAAGAGTCCTTCCCCCTCCCCTAATGGTTCGTAACATGCGACGTTGGGCTATACTGGATGGTGCATGTCACCACTGGAATTTATTCAACTCATTTTTCTTCCTCCGTCCTCTAGGTGGAATCTCCCTGCGTAAATCCAGACATGATGCACGGGAGTAAATGTAAGATGTCGTCGGTAATATATATGAATAGCTCAAAACGGTTCAACGTATTCCAATTTCGTTTTTTCATTTTCCGTAGGTTATTGAACCTGAAAAAAATTAACCATCACATCAGCGTTTGACATTGAAGGAAATATTAATTTCTACGTATTAATTATTTAATGCGTTATTTAAAAGTATGAAAATTTAAAAATCACAGAAAAAATTAATTGTATAACTATCAATTTACAATAAAGTATAATCTGATTACATCGTGAGTACACTGTGCATTATAATCCAAACAATTAATTCTGTAGATGTTTCTCCGATAAATTAATTTTTAAATATAACGTTTCATTCGTATTTGTTGACTTCTTCAGGTTACTAGACACGAAACTTATAAAATTAATAGTAATTTTGAATACATAAATATTATGTTAAAATATGAACATACTAACCAATGGGTGAAATTTTAAATTGCGGGCGATTGGCTATTGGAAAAGGGAGGAGGAAGATTGGAAACCTGCAGAGGCGAAATGGAGAGAAGTGTGGTAGAGATGTCATTATATTGCGAGAGCTGGGTGAAGCTATTGAGACTTCAGCAGGTGTACCTTTTTTTGGTGTAACTTTCCACTATTTTGCCCCGTGGCGTCTTCCAGATCATCAGATGCAGTCAACGAGACTTGTCATCCGTCGGAACAGATAGAAACAAACAACCTTTAGAGAAAACAGCTGCAGAATTCTAAGGTATTTAACAATTCCGCATTGCCACACATATTTGTCACAGAAACGTTACCTATTTTGGTTCACCCCCCACATGTGACCTATTATTAAAGAGTCTCATTATAAAAATCATTAAAGCTACCTCTTCATTTCTAAATTATTTTACTCAATTCTCCATTTCTTCACATTTAATCTTAATTTTTATTGTTATTAAATTCAAAATCACTAGTTAAATCTTTTCCTTTTCTATTTAGGACCCTTCAATTTTCAATAAAGTAAAATAAATAATGGGTAAATATTTTTAAATGTATAAAACTAATTACCATGTGAGTAATTTGGTACTTTTAAGTATTTACTTGATAAAGTCAAGAAATATGGAGGAAATGTCGTAATTATATTAAACTAGAATATCTTTAAATTTTTGCAGAACAATTGATTGAATTTTTTATGTATTAGTCTTAACATTATGTATTTTAGTATTGAAAAACTTTTATTTACTCAGGAATAATTCTACACTAGAAAGCCACAGTGACTTCGCTGCTTCAGATGTTGGTATTACTGTCACTTTATAAATAACTTCTCACTTTAAGCTATACATATTTTATTAATAGAAATAAATGAAGTAAGAGAATTGTTGTATTTTTTTCATTAACATTATTTGTGAAACAAAACTATTCCTGTTTGAGTGAGTGTCTTGAAGAAATATATTCCCATACTGTTAAAATATCTTGTTTTATTTTTGAATTACTGTAGCACATTTGTATTTGTGATTGAAGCTTGAAAACAGCTTTGGTAGACTTTGCAATCATGAAAAATGAACGTTGTATGTGTTGGAACATAGTGATCTGAACTCAATAAAAGTAGCAACAAATAATTGTAAAATAACTGAAGTTGAATGTACAAAATTTTTAGGTATATCCATGGACAATAAATTAAACTGGAAGGATCATATTAATATTCTCCTACGAAAATTAGGCTCGGCAGCAACCTTTGCTCTTAGAATTATGTCAAGTTGTAGTGATCCTAACCTAATAAGAAAATTAGTTTATTTTGCATATTTCCACTCTATAATGACATATGGTATAATATTCTGGGGCAATGCATCAGGGAAAGATAAAATATTTACACTTCAAAAAAAGGCTGTTAGAATATTATGTCAGGTCTCACCGAAAACATCTTGTAGGGGACTTTTCAAGAAAACTGGAATACTGACACTCACTTGCCAATCACTCCTGTTATTTGTTATTAATAACAGTAACCTCTTCACACTAAACTCAGAAATACATGACTTTGATACCAGAAGTAAAAACAATTTACACAAGGAAGGGAAGTCTCTAACCGTAATACAAAAGGGTGTACATTACAATGCTATTAGCATATTTAATAAACTTCCCACCTCCATTAAACAATTAAAAATAAATCCAAACAAGTTCAAATATGAACTAACTAAGTTCTTACTAAGCCACTCCTTCTACTCTGTTGAAGAATTTATGAAGCTGAATGTATCATAGGGTAGATATTTATAATTATGTAAGAACATTATTAGAACACTAATTTTTTAGTATAGGATGTAAAAATATTTATCAATTTTATATATAAGGTACAAATTGTATGTCTTCTGTATAGAACTTAAGAAAATCTTATTATAAGTTAAAATTAAGGAATAGTTACAGTATATTCTAATATTAATAAAGCAACCTATGTAAAATCTCTGACTCGTTCCACATCCTTGAAGCTTGTGCTTCTCTATAGGATTTATAGAATATGATTTTATACTTATACTTTCAGTTCACGATAAATAAAAAGATGGCTAATAATGAATTGGTAATTATGCATGCGGGATCCAGCGGATGGTGATTTCTTAGTTCGTTTAATTGAATTGCTGGCTTGTTGGCCGTCACGCCTCACCATTAAACAAGAAATTCCTTGGCTATAGTATGTACGGTGGGGTTGTGAAGTGCTTGGAGTATTTTGTCCCGCGT
Organism: Eucriotettix oculatus; assembly: GCA_034510155.1. Classification (NCBI taxonomy): domain Eukaryota; kingdom Metazoa; phylum Arthropoda; class Insecta; order Orthoptera; family Tetrigidae; genus Eucriotettix; species Eucriotettix oculatus. The sequence continues at coordinate 103,044,006 of CM067378.1, forward strand.
AGACAGCCGATGACGTATTCGCCCTCTCAAGTAGTAGCGCTTTAACGGCCCCCGGCCACGCTGAAATCATGACTGCGCTATGATCAATCTTTGCCTCAGAGACAGACAATCTATCACGAGGGTGGAGAAAGTATGGAGCAAAGTTTCACTATCTCATACACGGAGCTCATAGCGCGCGCCACAGATGCGAAGGGAGGGAGAGGAATAATATACAACTGCAGTTCCAAGGAAGCTAAATCAAGCGGATCGGCTGTGAATAATGTATGTGCTGCTATCTCGTGGGACGGCGGCATATCTCAACTTTCTGGCTGCCTTGATATTCCACTTCCCGGCGAATTCTCTTAATGCACCTTTTTATGCAGTTTTCCTCCCCACCCCCTTTGCCACTCTTCCCCTCCCTCCCTCCCTCAAGTTTAATTTAGTTAAAACCCTTTTCGTTCACGACAATAATTCCTCCGCTTCCCACTAGCCATTTCCACCGTCTTCATGAACATGACAATAAGTACGGCTAATTCTTACTAATATCTGTACTCCACAATTCATATGCTACTTCACTCGGTCATGACAGTTCTCAACCACGGAGATGTTGTGAATTACGCTGAGGAACATTTTTTTAAATTTATTTATTTTCTTTTTGCAATCTGTAAACAACTGTAACCAAAAATTAGATATCATGCAATGACATGAGACAGAAACGCGACGGTTAACTGTACAGTAGTTAATTTTGCAGTCTTCCTTGTGATAATAATTACTAAATTAGAGAAATCTATGAGGTAAGTCGAGCAGTGAAAGTCTATGGAGCCATTGAAGGTTTGCACTATTGTCCAACAGATTTTGAATTAACTCTTTAGAATGATGTTCAAGATTACTCAAGAATTTTTCACTATTCTTCGTGATAACAGTTTTAACCTAATCAATTTTAAGGTCACTCAAAATGTCTGCGTTTCTTACCAAATACGGTGCATCACACATATAGCACGTTGCACTTTACATTCAAATCTTTCTAAACTTTGGGTGTTGGAGTAAACGATATTCTTATCTCTGAAAGTTAAATGTGTGATTCTGAAAGTAAATTTTCTCATTCGTTCAAATGTGAAGTCGGATTTTTCCCCATGACGCAGAGTTTCCAGGATAGAAACAGACTTTTAAAATGTCAAACATTATCCTTAATACTTTATAAACAATATTCAGGGGATTTTCTGCTGTATTAGACCTCTGGAACATCCCTCCTGAAGGTGGAACTATAATCGGCCAGCATATTAAGGTTCTATTTACCTCGATACCTTTTTTCCGTAGCTGAAATCTCCGCGTGATCATCGCTCACTAAATCTAGCTGCGGGTGCAGGACATATTATTAGCCAAATGTAATAATATCGTTGACAATATCATTGTAATTTTCCGTTTTTCGATTTTCCCAAAAAGCTGTGTGTGTAACAGTTTTGACCATCACCATAGATAATCCACAGTCATCATGTTTGAGTATTGTGTGCTTAAAGAATGTAGAAAATATTACAGTACTTTGTAGTTATAAATCTCTGGAACCTTGCGTGAGGGGGATGGGAGAAAATACGTGACGTCATACTTCAATTCAGGAGAAATTATATAAGACACTATCAGAATCACAATTTTTTTTTCTTTCTCAGTTGAAACTAAATTCACTCACAAAGTTTCTTAGGCGCACATACGTGCATTTTTAAATCTCAACACGTTTGCTTCTTTTTATATATACAAGATGTTAAGTTTATTTGACGACATTAAAATATCTCGAGAACCACGCATCGGAAAAAAAGGCTGAATGAAAAATTTTCGTCTTCAAGAGGGACATATAATGATACGAAACTCAACTCAGAACTCCCCTCACCTCCACAACCACCACCCCCTAAAGTGGGGGAGGGAAGAGTCAAAAAATTTCTTATTGAAGATTCGGATTTTCAAAAAACAAATTACTCCAATTTGACCTACAATTCCAGTCATTTTGGTGACAGGTGGCGTTGTAATCCACAAAAATCAAAACGGGTAAAAAATGAAAGATATCTCAAGAAATAGACACCAGATCTGAAAAACAAAATTAAATAAGTTTATTATTCTTGCAAATGTTACTTAATGACACTATAACTTTCTACCGCAGTAAATAAAGAACCAAGAGTCATTTTTTAAAAAATAAAAATTATATTTATACATTTGATACGTTACAATTTCATGTAATGTATTAAATATTTAAAAATATATATTTATGTCTTTTGTTTCTTTATTTACGTATTCTTTGGCTCTACTGCAATATCTTTGTAATGTTATGATTTCGTGCATAGTAATTCAGTTCAACCTGAAGAGGGTCCAGATCAGTACCGAAACATGTAGTTGCTTTTAAATTATTATTTATGTTTCATTCATTTTTGTCTGTTTTTGGCCTTATTTAAACTTATATTAAACTTAGACATTAATAAGTAGTTGTTCTTTTATTATTTTATGGAGAAATGGAAAGCTCTAACATGTTATTATTTAAACATTGTTCTTGATTGGGAAAAACTTGTAGTGTAACACTTATTTTTGTCTGCAAATTGGCTACCCTTTTTTGTAACTAAAAATATTAACAGTAGTGGACATTCCAGAGAATATCTTATGGCTTATTTCATTAATTAAATTTTATTTAGAAATGAATTTTTTACGTCGTTCCTTTTTTTTCTTTATTAACGTAGAAGGAAGTGGGGTTTCCCTAGGTCGATTAAGTAATTTGCCTTTTATTTTATATATATACTCATTAATTAAGCAAATTTTAGGAATAATTGGATTACCCTAGGCTCAACTTTAGAATTTTTTTCCTCCCCTATGTTTCCTAATAATCACGTATAATATGGCGGTATTTCAGCAGAATGTGGTCTTTAAATTCTCATCCCCGCATTCCTATTTACGAGTCCAGCCCGCCTCACCCTCTTCCTCTCACTCTCTCTGGTTTTTTCACCCCCTAAAGCTTTCCCTCCTCCCCATTCGACAATAACGTAAATCAAATTTAGGATCGTGCCTTTACCGAGCCTGAGGCGTCGCATCAGAATTAAATACGAATTTCCGCGTCCGGTAATAAGTAATTTAACTTTACTACCCGCCGAGCATTGCAGGTTTTATAATGTTTAATTAACATCGGATTGGAAGAGCAATGTTTACGCACAGCGAAACAAAAAAAAGTGTTTGTGTGTGTGTGTAAATAAAATTGCCCCTCGTGTGACGACTAACGCTGCGGAACCATGTTTGAATTTCCAGTAGAGATTTGTTAATGCTCGGCGTAATGCGCAGGGTGCTGGATTGAAGGCCGTGTTAACGCCAACTCTCGCCAACGAATTTGACTATTTTTAGTGCCGTAAAAACTAACAGGTAGCTGGACCGCAAATAACTACCCCCACCCTAACATAACCTGAAAATCGAATCGACGTGCTGGACCACTTACACGTCAACACGCTGCTGCTGGCAAATCATGAGTTGTGATTGTCTTTATTTTTGTTATTCACCAATCGCAATAGTATTTATGGAAACTATTTCAAACCTCGGCCCGAGACTCCATTATCCTTGTGCAGATATCATATTCAGTGCCACTAATATTCATCCTACATCGCTGCATGTTTAGAAAAAGTCCACTTTAATTGTAAACTAACAAAACTATTGCATACAATATTTGGTAAAATTAATTTCTGGGGTTGTTGATGTGACACGGCCACGGATTGGCGTAGGATCTTTGGTGTGTCGATGTTCTATGGCTCACTTCAGAGAGTCTTGCATCTTTGTAGCTATAAAGGACATTGGTATGTAGATCTTCTTTGACTGACTTCAGAGATTCTTGCATCGTTGGTAGTTATTAAAAACATTGGCGTAGGATCTTTGGAGTGTTGATATTCTATGGCTGACTTCAGAGAGTCTTCCATCGTTGTTTTCACGAAAATGTATGTCGTGTGAGTACGAAATAAAAATTATTTGAGAGAGGAGCGGCTAATATTGCTAACAAATAAATCCTTAATTTAATAAAACATTGGATGCTAAAAGCGTCAGAGAATTATAAATAAACTAATTATATTAATCTGACTGTACATTATAAAAGATATATTACAAAGAATGGGTAAGAAATGAAATAATTAATATTTCTAATATTAAAGTTGGTCAATTGTTGTTGTGGTACTCAGCCCTAAGACTGGTCTGATGCAATCCTCCATGCTAACCTATCTTGTGGAACCCTTTTCATTTCTTCGTACTACCACATCCTCCATAATCTGCTTAGCGTATTCCACCCTTTTCCTCAGTCTTCTGTTCTTACCCAACCTCTAATGCTAATTTTACAAGACCCTCGTGTCTCATAACGTCAAATTCGTCCACATTGTTTCTCTCTTCTCCTATTTTGCTTACAGCTTCCTGGTTACTAACTCTATCCAATTTTCAGTATTCTCCTAGGGTTAATTTCCTGTACATTCTTTCCTCTACAGAGAGGAAAAGACCTGAAGAAGGCTTAAAAACATGCCGAAACGTTGTTACGATAAATTTATATACACAAGGTCATCAATTTGTTTAATTATATACGACACACATTAAATTTTAACCATTATTATAATTAATTTTTTTTATTATTTTTTAAATTAATATTAAATTTTAATTCAAATTAAAGCTTTATAAAGTCATTGAAAAGCCATTTATTTATTGTTTTTCAATTTTTAGAAACGCTTTTCGTTAAAGGAAAGCAAATTGTCCCCAGTTTCCAAGAAAATGAGGTCATTAATTTGTTTAATTATATACGACAGACGTTAAATTTTAATCTTTATTTTACTTATAATAATTATTGTTATTTAATATTAAGTTGTAATACAAATTGAAACTTTATAAAGTAATTAAAAGACCATTTAATTTTTTTTTCATTTTTTAGGAACGCTTTTCGTTAAAGGAAATAAAATTGTCCCCAGTTTTCCAAAAAAAATGAATATTGTCACGCCGTAAGTGAGACATTCAAATTAGAGTGTTATATGGCGCCCCCGTTATCACATGCCTAGGCGTTTCTTATTATGAATCCTAAATGGTATTACGACGGCTGCGTCGTTGAGAATAAGTATTTGGGTTATTGCGTCGGGACATGTCGAGTCGTTTCCACGGAACTCCTCCTCGCTCGCTCTTCCAATTATATCACACAATTAGAGGGAGGAATCCACCAACTTATAACTGGCAACACACACAAAAAAAACGGAGAATATTTTACTTTTTAATTTAAAATAAGATATTTTTTTAAAAGGCTTCACATGTCTTCCTGAGAATCATTGAAAATTTGTCTTCTTAATTACGTGAGTTTCTGGGCGCTGTAGTTGAGACATGTGAGTAGTTGAAACATTGGTCTTCTTAATTATAGGCGCGGTGTTGGCAGCCCTTCCACCACTCGAGACTAAATCCAATAGAATAGGTCTGGGATGCCCCAGGGAGACAAGTTGCCAACACTTGCAACCACTCCCCATGAGTTACGTGCTTCATGGGCTCCGAGCTGTTAGACCAGCTCCAACACAGAATACAAAATACTTGCTGCGCCTTGCTCTCAACTATTTACTACTTGCTGCGCACAAAACAGCCCAAAACTTATTTTGTAGTAATTATTAAAGTTTATATTGAAGCTATAAATCGCCATGGCGTGCTTCTCCTTCCATGACGTTATCTACATTGCCTACACGGGATCATACTTCGCAATCAGACTCAGGCGTAACTATCCCCCACACTATTGAAACTTCCTCAATATTCATGCATCTTTACAACACTTCGAGATAATCCTCACATCTCATTTCCTTTCTACGATCGATTGAAGAGAGAACACCAGATTCTGCAGCAACGAGAAGCTGCAGAGGATCCCTACTTTTCTAGTTTACGCCTCCCTGAAGATTTACAATCTTAGTTGACACACGTGACACACTACTAATTTCATTACAAATATTCCTTTTATGAGCTTTCCGTATAAATGCCATAATCATCTATGAATTAACACAAAATTATTGAAAATGTTACGAAAGAATCCATTTTTACAAATTATATTTCTACATAAGCATATATATTTCCCTGTTCTAAATTTAAGCAATGAATTAATTCCATTATCGGAAGAATACTTGGAAACCATAAAAACGGCATGAACGAGGTCCTGGAGAAAGAGTTCAATATGATGATTAATAGATAGAGTCTAGTATGAGGAAAAAGTGGAATAACAAAGGTTGTTAAATTGGGAAGGGATATTTTAAAGGAAATTGAGGAATTCTACTACTAATAACTAGAGTAGAATAACACAGGCAAGGAAGAGGAATTTTCTTACGCTTAATATAAGTGTGAATATTATGAACTCATTGCAAAAAATTTTCGTATGGAGCGTGGCGTTTTATGGGTGCGAAATCTGGACGGTAGGAGATGTTGAAAGGAAAAGAATAGAAGCCTTTGAAATTTTGTGTTATAGGAGAAAGCTGAAAACCATATGGGTGGATAGAATCACTAACGATGAAGTTCTAAGCAGAATAGGGGAAGATATGGATGACGTTGACCAAGAGATAAATAATCGGCTACGATTTCAGACATGAGGTTCTTATAAAATTAGCATTAGAGAGAAGTGTGTTGAGGCAATAACAGACGAATTAGGCCAAGGTTGTTAAACACTAAGTTTATTAGGAAGGATGTGGTTATTATGCGGAAATGAAAAGGCTTGTGGAACATAATTTATAATAGAGGGTTTCATGATACCAGTCTTAGGACCGAACACAACAACAAATAATGTGTAAGACGCTAGCCACTGGACCACAGGACGTAGGCTTTTAATAAATTTAGGTGTCAAAAAAAATCAGTGGATGTTTAAGAGCAATATTTTTTATAAATATAATTTTTATTTCAATTATAGTTTTCCGACTATAAGTTTACAATAAGGTAGCATATAATTTTATTGGTATTTCTTCTTCTTCTTCTTCCAATGGTTCAGCAGTCCTCTTGAGGGCCTAGGCCTACCGAGGCGGCTGCGGACTGTCATCTGGCGTGATACATTGCAATTTTATTGGTATTTAAATAATATAAGTGCGACGTTGCCCGATGAAGTCTCGAAAGAGAGACGAAACGTTGCATTTATATTAATTAAATAGCAGTAAAATTATATTCTGACATATTAGCCGTCTTTGTATTTATTTGTTTAAGGCGCCTTTTTAAGGGCCAAAACCCAAGACCTCCACCAAGTAACCCAAACCGAAAAAATTTCAAACCGTATTAAAAACACAACAAGAAAATTCTATGAAAACTGTAAGAAATCTAAATTTAAATCAATACAAAATCTAGGCCAAATTAACAATACGCAAACAAAATTAATGGCTAATATAACATCCAGATAAATTCCTATAAAAATGTATATGTATATAAATCCCAAATCCTACAACCTAACGGGACCGCAAAACCAAACCTAAAAAATAAAACGAAACTCTAAAAGAGCCCAGCCAGCTCTCATCATATCTTTAGGCAAGTCAGGGAAACACAGTTAAAGAAAATGTCATACAAAGTCGTGGGCAGTAGCCCGAAACTTAAATTTTTAAATGAGGTACGCCCTCACACGAAAACAGCGTCTTTTAAGGGCGTGTCTCCAAATGGTCGAGGATGTTATTTAAGAATGATTTTGTCCGAGCAGCCAACAGCAGTGTCGGGGTTAAAGTGCTGCAAGAAGTGTCCTCAGTGTCCTGTGAAAGCGCAGTCTGGTGGCGAGAGGAACGCGACTGTACCACATCTGAGATCGCTTCCTCCTCGGTGCAGCGCAAAATAAAACATCTTAAATTCTCGAGACCAACTTTGCCGTGGATTCCTTATTTTTTATGCATGTGCAGAAGTAAGTTTTAAGGAAGCTATGCCCTGAGAAAGGAGAAGCCCGCAGCGACTAAAGTACAGTAAATTGTGAGACAGTGGTAGAGGGGTGAGATATGTGCGAGGGGTGGGGCCGGAAGCGGTGGCGAGGGGTGTTCTTTATAAGTAGGCAAGCAGCCAAGAATATTAGCGGCGCGGGAGATTTCTTGCGGGAAGTTGAGACGGCAGTAGTGGCAGGCATGCTGCTGGAATATTGGCTCCTCATAAAGCCAACTGCCGACCAATTTACTTCCCCAGATTCTCTCCAGCCCCTCCCTCGCTCTCTGCACAAATCCTCATCTGCCAGCGTATCTCAAACAACCACACAGGTCCACACCTGCTTACGACGGGATGAAATCTTCACATCACGGTTTTCACCCTTGGGTTTAATTTTTTTTGGGTTAACAGGCTACATGAGGGTGATCCTGAAACAGGCATTTCCCCTTTAATAGCATAGGAAGGGACTTGAAAATGGGGGATGCGGAACATTTTATCACTAATAAATAAATGGTGATAGTTATTAACGTCTGTAAGTTCAAATTAATTTTTTTAATGAGGCCAAAACCAAAGTCAAACGCAACCAACTATAATTTAAAAACAACTACGTGTATGTAATGAATCCAGAAGCCATTACACGGATTTTCTCAGTAGTATACAGAACATATTAATTCATCATATATAAAGTATCTAATGTATACTAATTATCTTAGCTTTTTTATTTTTTAAATTCTTTGATTCTCAAATTAATGTATTATTTGCCTCTACATTAATATCTTTGTAATGTAATAATTTTGTGTATTTTTGTGTTTTTAAATTATAGTTGGTTATGAATCATTTGTTTTTTTCTGTTTTTGGTCTCATTTAAACATAAAATAAATAGTAAAACAACCTTTTCAGTCAGGAAAATTAAAGTATAATTTTCCGTGACACTAGTTCGTACCCGAAGTTTCGTTCCTAAATTTGGAACCTCGTCTCGGGTCATTTAAGAAATTAAGGAAGATCAAAATTTAAATGCGACTTGTCCCACGAGTGATGAGGCTGAAATTTTCTTGATTCCAGATGAGGTTCCAAATTTATGCACCAAACGTCTAGTGACATCTTCTGTTAACTAAGTTTCCATTTTAAAAAAATTTCTGGCCTATAGACTGTTTTACGATGTCCTATTTTCCATAAATTGGGATTTGGAACTATTTTTGTCACTAATATTTCTTGTTGTTGTTCTTGTGGTATTTAGTCCTAAGACTCTCCATGCTAATCTATCTTCCGCAAATCTTTGCATTTCCTTATAAATAGCACAACACACATCCTTCGTAATCTGCTTAGCTTATACCATCCTTAACCTCCCTCTTCTGCTCTTGCCCCACACACTTCCCTCTAATGCTAATTTTATAAGACCCTGGTGTCTTAAAACGTGGCCTATTAATCTACTACTTCTCTTAGTCAACGTCCTTCTTATTTTTCGCTTTTCCCCTATCCCGTTAAGAAATTTCTCGTTAGTGATTTTATCCACCCATCTCATTCTCCTATAGCACCACATTTCAAAGACGTCTACTCTTTTCCTTTCCGCAACTCGTATCATCCACGTTTCGCGCCCATATAGCGCCACAGTCCATACGAACATTTTTGGCAACGATTTCCTAATACACCAATATTACTCGTAAGTAAATTCCTCTTTTTCGCGAAAGACTTTCTTGCATGTGCTATCCTACTATTTATGTGTACTATACTTCTACCATCCCAAATTATTACGCTTCCCAAGTAGCATAATTTCTTGACTTCTGTCAAAATATTCCTTCCCAATCTAACACCAATTGCTATACCGCTGTTTCCCATACTACACATTACCTTTGTTTTGCCTCTATTAATCCTCATATTGAACTCTTTCTCCAGGACTACGTTGATGCTACTTATTATGGTTTCCAATTCTTCTTTTGATTTCCCTAATTCTACAATATCGTCGGCAAAGCGAAAGGTTTTTATTTATTCTCCTTGCAGTATGATTTGATCTTATTCCTCCGACGAATTAAAAATCCTCAAGTGGCCTGTGGCGTTTTCTAATTCCCTTCTCAGGCGGCCGCTTAAATAGTTTTTTGTTCGGCCCCTCGGTACCTGTCGTGCATTGAACCCCACGGAAAAATTAGTTTCACAAAATTTAATTCAATTAAAATGAAATAAATCCCGTCCTACAAATTGATGAGCAGTATGAAGAATTATTATTTGTAAAAAGGTTAGTTTTCAAAACTATAATTAAAGCAGACAGCTTGAGTGGCGCTTAACGGAGTGTGTGATGGTATTAAGTGGTAATGGTGCGATGCAGCAGCAGCAGGAATGGCGACTGCAGCTACCAGCCAGCCAGCCTTTGACACGATTCCTGGATGACACTGGTCGGTCTCAGTCGCATTTGTGACGATTACTATTAAAGCTGTAAAAACCTCCAATCTGCGGCTGTTGCATATTTGAAAGCCCTGTGTGAGCCGCGGCTCTCAAAGAATGACAGATCAAAGGCACGCAGGTCTTTTTCCACGGAATTCTGTCTTTCTGCTGAGAACGGTCTCATTTATTTCCAGCTCCTCGGTGTCGCTTCCCCCCCTTTTTAGTCTCTCCCATTCAGATTTCAAATGAAATAAATCTTTTGGCTAACTTGCTGCAGGTTTAGAAGGCTGCGGGAATATTTAGTTTTTACCTACACTAGGTGACAGCAATTACTGAGCTCAATAGTTCTCGGAATAACGTCCTTTAGAAAACATTTGTTTCCTCGAAAAATAACTGTAATGAAAGAATAGACACTTTGTCTTCACAATGCCTTTTTTTTGTGAAACTCTCCTTTCAGGTAGTAATTTATTTTTAATTTCTTCATTTAAAATGATTTATAGTTAGATTTTCAATTTATTTTCCTTTGAAAAAGAACACAAGAATTCATTGTCGCTTAAAGTTTAGTATCTTGAATAAAATGGGAATTTTCGTTTATAAAATTATATGTGTAACAGTGTCACCAGGTAAAAGGCAGAAAAAGCTATTTGTAGCTGACATTCCTTGAATTCAGAAAGAACATTTTAAAGGAAATTTACGAAACAGGAAGAATACCATAATACTTTAGTAAAAACATAATTATACCCATGACAAAGTGGATTGGGGCTGGTATAAGCGAACAGCACAGGACAATTAGTAACGAAAATAGTATATAGGAGAATGAAACGACAAATATTATGCGAGTTAGGTTTTAGGAAGAGTGTAGGGACAAGAGAATCAATATTGACTTTGCGAATAATTACAGAAGACTGGATGAGAAAAAAACTGGACCTACGTTCATAGCATTTGTAGATTATAAAAAGCGTTTGATAATGTGAACTGGAACACGCTATTAAAGATTTTGAAAAACACAGGAATAATATATCTATAAAGGAGGCTTATACATAACCTCTACAAAAGACAGGCAGCAGTAATTAGAATAGAAGATCAAGAAATGAAAGCTGTAATCACGAAAGGAGTAAGACAAGGACGCTGTTTAACTTATACATGGAACATTCAATAACGAAAGTTAAAAGTGGGAAAGCCAAGGTAATGGAGTGTAGTATGGAAAACAATGGATAAAAAGGCTAATAGATTGGGAAGAGATATTTTGACGGAAGTTAAGAAATTCCGCTACTTGGGAAGCGTAATAACTAGAGTAGGATAGCACAGGCACAAAAGACAAATAATGGAATACGCTAATAAGAGATGTGCTAGTTATGCGGAAATGAAAAGACTTGCGAAAGTTAGGTCATCATGGAGATTTGCATTAGACCTGTCTTAGAACTGAATATCACAACAACAACAAATAATGTCTAGGAAAATATTTTTATTATAATTATTTTCTTTATGAATGAAAAACGTTCCGCCTTAAAATGTTTTCTTATAACTATTAATTTGAAAAATCTTACAGCATCCACACTCATAAAAAACGCATTATTTTAAAACTTCTTTTACAAAGGGTTATTCTGTAATTTTACGATCAATAAACCGTATAATGTCGTCAGTGAAATTATTATCTTTCTATTTTATGCTTTTCTAAATTCGTTTGTTGCACACGTACATGGCTTAATGGATTACAAAGAGATGGGTTTCTTCTCCATTTTTTCCCTAATATTACTGAGAAGCTCAACAAATTTCTCCTGAAATTAGGATTCAATTGCTGAGTGAAACGTTGGAATTAGGTTTCACAGCGCAATATCATCGAGGCAAATAACGGTATTGCAAAATGTTAATTGAATCACCGTCAAAGGACTTGTGTTACTAGACACGTTTTTCAAAGAATTAAGACTCTTTTCAGAAACTAATTAAACGGGGGTATGTATGCATGTATATGTGTGTGTGTGATGAGAGTGTGAGCAAGACGGATGCCGCGTGCTTAACTCTTCTCAGAGACCACAGGCCACTTGTCGGGATTAGAGTACACGCGTCTCTGGTCTACGTGCTGCTAAATCCTCGGGGCTTATCCAGCAGCCAGCCAAGTTGCTGGAGACGCACATGCATCACCCTTCATGAACTCTAATCTCACAGGATCCGTTATTTACACTCTGGGACAGTCTATCTGCGAAGCGGCAGGGGGGAAGACGACGGCATGGAAATTGAATTGGGGGTTTCTTTTGTCCAGCCACGGGACGCGAAGCGACGCGGAGACAAATTCTTGCGACGAACAATCGTGCTTGTAAATCATATTGAAAAATTATCTTATTCCGTCAATTGTATCCGTGTCACGGCTACAACCGCGAAATTCTCCTCCGCCGCCAGTATAGTGATAAATAACCAATCATTCTCCGGATGTTGTTTACTCTTTCTCAGTTAGTTCTTCTACCCTTACCGTTCAAAGATAAGATTGGAACTTCATAATTAAAAGCGAAGTAAAACTTGCTTACACAAAAATAATGGCTAAATATGTTGTTGCGTTATTCAGCCTTCAGACTAGTCTGATGCAATCCTTCATACTAACTATTGTGTTCATGCATAACTACCACATCCCTCTTCCTTCAATATCTGTTCAACCCATTCCATCCTTGGCCTTCCTCATCTATTCTTGCCCCACACATTTCCCTCTAATGCTAATTTTACAACACCCTCGTGTCTTAAAACGTGGCCTATTAATCTATCCCTTCTCTAGGTCAACGGTCTCCATATCGTTCGCTCTTTCCCTATTCTTTTTAGAACTTCCAGGTTAGTTACTTTATCTTTCCACCCACCTCATTCTTCTCTACTATAGCACCACGTTTCGAAAGATTCTAACATTTTCCTTTCTGCAACTCCCACCAACCATATAACGCCACACATCATACGAATTTTTTTAATAATGATTTCCTAATATTTATATTCATATTAGCCGTACGGAAATCCATTTTTCTTACCTGTGCTATCGTACTCTAGTTATTATGCCCAGGTATTAGAATTCCTTAACTTCCTTCAAAATATCCCTTCTCAATCCAACAGCCTTTGTTATTACACTTTTTTCCTACACTACACTCCATTACCTCGGTTTTCCCTCTATTAATCCTCATATTGTACTCTTCCTCCACGATCACTTTCACGCCATTTATTATGCCTTCCAAGTCTTTTTATGACGCCCCTAATAACACAATATTATCGGCAAACCTTAGGGGTTTTATTTCTCCTCCTTGCAGCATGATTCCTTTTCCATATTTCGTTTTAAATTTCTTCATCGCCAGCTCTATATATATGTTAAAGAACGTGTGGGCCACAGACTGCATTCTTGTGTACTCCTTTTCCGAGTACTGTTTCCCTTCCTTGATTTTCAATTCTTATTACTGCTAACTACCTTCTGGAGAGATTACGAATTGCCGCTCAGTTTCGCCACAGCTGAGTCAGTGTTAAATTGACGTTGAACTTCGGAGAGACGTTTTTCAAAATTTCTATAAAATTGTGTTCATGTTCACAAATATTGTGATAGTTAAAATGTGATAATTTATGTATTGATTATTAAGTGAGTGTTCTCATTTGTTATACCTCTTTTTTGTTTAGTTATATATTAGTAGTACAAAATATGTAAATTTTTTGGGGTTTTTTATGTTAACACGTGGTTTCTCCACAGGATAATAACCTGAAGAAGGAACAAATAAGTACCGAAACGTTGTGTTTTTACTCTTTGGAAATTTTTATAAATAAAAATAAAGTATAAAATTGGTCCGTAATTTTTACCTAAGATTATAAATATCTCCTCTTCCTCGATATTTTATTGTCATAATTTATTCACAGAAAATAATTTAAAAAGAGACATGTGTACGAGGTGGTTACATATATTTGTATGGAAGAGCTCAGCTGCGTACCACGGGGAGATCAAACGCTGCAAATATGAACCAAAACTAGATGACGATGAATGGAGAGAGTCATGATTACGATCAGGAAATAAATACAGACCAACAGGCTGACGGTTGGAAACCGCGAATTCCGCGCACAACAAGCGAGGAAATGCCTCGGTCTATGAAACGGGGTAAATTGGCGAATTTGTATCGGAAAGCGGACGTACGGAGCCAAAGCCAACTACACACAACCAGAATTGTTAGTAGCGAACGCAATGAAGACAGCGTCGGTAGAATAGATCCAACTTGACTTGACATCAGAACCAGTCTAGACGTGGATAAAGGTGTACGATCCTTACTAGAGTCAGTAGTGAATATCGTAACGTTTTGTTATATTGTGTGATGTCATGTTAGACACACTTGAACACGATTATCAAACACATTTATCACGTGCAGAAAGCTTTTCGTAAATTCTCATCTTGGTTGTCCGCCCACATTATTTATTTATTTATCATTATAAGTAAACAGATATTTTATGCCAAGCAAAAAAAAATCCCGAATAATTTTATTTTTGTGTAAATTCACAATCTTGGTTGTCCGTTGTAGTAATCTGCCCACATTATTTAATTTAGACTCTAGGTAAACAGATATTTTAAGCAAACTAACAAACATTCCCGTACAGAATGCTTTTCGTAAATTCACATCTAGGTTATTATTCATCGTAATAATACACTCACATTTTTTTATTTATGACAGTACGGAAACAAATATTTGATTCCAAGAAAAAAAACACTCAATTTTTATTCGAAAGAAAATTATTATGCCGTGTAAAGACATTTCGAAACAAATATTTGCGTAGGTGACTGATACTCTAAGAGCATTGTGAATAAAGTGATCGATCTTGCATACGATTCAGATAAATTCATTATTTCTTTTGGATTCATTTACTAACAATTTTTTCAAGGAAATTTACTCCACGACTGTGCACGAAAAGGCTTGTATATACCTTGGAATGTTAAAGTCTTAGAAATTTTAATAAAAAAAATTATGTTGATTCAAAAGTTTTTAATTTAATATTACAGTGTTTTTCTGCTTTTATTCCCATTTGACTTTTAAAGCCAAATATTTTGGTACGACATTAGATACCAAGTTTAGATGGAAAGAACACGTAAAAAAGAAAAAGGAAGAACTCAACATAAAATATCGACAGTATAGATGACTCATTGGAAGATATTCCAACCTGTCTTTGTATAACAAAACTTTGGTGTATAGCCAAATTATTAAACCAACCTAGTCGTATGGTATACAACAATGGGGATGTGCAAAAGAAAATAATATCAATCAAATACAGTCATTCCAAAATAAAGTTTTACGTACCATGGTGAATGCCCCATGGTACATTAGAAACACTGATATCCATAAAGACCTTTGCCATTCCAACTGACAAAGAAGAAATTAAAAGATTCGCGGGCAAGCACGGAGAAAGGCATGAGAAAACAGAAGTTCTTCATCTCTCGGACAATAAATACCTGTTCAGAAGACTCAAGCGAAGGAAACCATTTGAATTAGTATGAGTGACAAATTACAAAATAAAGCACGCTGCGTGAGCGTGAAATACAGTCGTAGGACAACAACTAAAGGATGTCATTGGACTAATTTAGCTAATAAGTAACAATATATAAGAATTAACAAAATAAAACTAATGGTTGGTCTCTACAGACCAGTTTTAGTTACGGAGGTGGTTTTTAGTGGGTAAAAATCCCACACACCGTGAAGTACTGGCTTCACGGCGTCTTTCTGAAGATTTTCCACCTGCCAACGAAAAAAAATGACTTTGTGCTAGTACCAACCCTATTTTATTAGAGGTTTTTAAATATAATAACTGTTTCTGACAAGGATATTGGTCAAATAATGTATTACAAAACTTAAATTTGATTTTTATGTTACATTCCTTGTGACTAGTAAAATAGTATACATATCTGAAGCTCTTGAAAATTAAATTTAAGGAATAATTTTGAAGTAAGGATGGTGAGACTATGTGACTCTAAATCCAGCCATGGAGAGTGAGAAAGAGAGAAGGAAATGATGTTAGGACCGCGCGTAATGACATGATGGACGGGAAGGTCAATATTACAATTTCAGTGGACTCGTCGCTTGCTTTACAAAGTTGGAAGTAATTTCCTGGGCTGTCAAGTGTCACACAGTCCAGTTGCGTCCAACCGAATTCGATTCGACGTTGCCAAAGCTTCACAGGTGACGCTGTTGCCATTTTTATCTTCTAATTTTTCGGCAGCGTCGCGGGAACTCGGGTTGCATTCGTCAAGCCCTGTGCGGAGGAGGAAAGAGGAGGAGGAGATCTTTTTCGTTACGTCCCAACAAAGAGTCCCTACAGAAATGAGGCAATTTTCTTGTCAGGCCGCTACCAATTAGCAAGAAAAATGCTGCAGTAAAGAAAATGGAGACGAAAGATGGCCTTAAGCCTCCGCCAGCCCTTCAGTTTTTTTTTCCCGTTTACTGACTCCAGACACTCTCGAGGAAAATAAAGTAATTCGTTTATCTCATATACCACGTACAGTGCAAAAGGGTAGAAATAATAATGATGCCAACCATTATAGTAATATAGTGGGTTTATATGTTTTTATAATTAAAGAACGTCGACATTTTCCCTTGACTGTACACGTGTTGTATTCAATTCGGCCGGCGCGCTACTTGTTAATCCAGTGTTGCGCTGCGTTGCTAAATCTACAGGCGGGCAATAATCGGTGTATCGCGGGTGGGTATATCTCTACCCATGAAAGCTCCTGGTCCATCTTCAACAGCAACGAATTATCAGGGTGACCTCTCCCTCTCTATCTATCTCTATCTCTCTCCTATTGGTTCGATAAATAGTCCGTAATTTTAAAAAAAACAATTAAGCTTTGTGATTGTAAAGTCCACGATAAAAATTCCTCTAATGCTAATTTTATAAGACCCTCGTGTCTCAAAACGTGGTTTATTAATCTATCCCTTCTCTTTATAACTTCCTCGTAAGTGATTTTATCCACCCATCTGATTTTCAGCATTCTTCAAAGGCTTCTATTCTTTTCCTTTCTGCAACTCCTATCGTCCACGTATCGCACCCATATAACTCCACACTCCATACTAACATTTTTAGAAACGATTTCCTAATACTGACAATTATCTTTTATACGAAAGCCTTCTTTGCCTGTGCTATCCTACGTTTTACGTCTACTATTCTTCTACCATCCCTTGTTATTGCGCTTCACCAAGTAGCAGAATTCCTCAACTTCCTTCACAATATCTCTTTCCAATTTTAATACCTTTTGTTTTTCCACTGTTTCCCTTACTACACTCCATTACCTTGGGTTTCCCTCTAAAATCCTTACATTGAACGCTTTCTCCATGACCACGTTCATGCCATTTATTACGGTTGTCAAGTCATCTTATGGCTCCCCTGATACTACAATATCGCCGGCAAAGCGTAGGGTTTTTAATTATACTTCTTGCAGTAGGATTCCTTTTCAATATTCCGTTTTAACTCTCTTCGTTGCCCGTTATATATATACGTTTAGATTTAGTATTCAATTCATTGGTCCTCGGTCGAGGAAATAAGATAAGTCGAGTATAATATTACGAAAAATAAATAAAATATTACTATTAAAAGCTTAAGGAAAAAAGGAAAATTTTCCGTCGACGGATGAGACTGCAGGAAATTTCCGTCTAAGATGGAGAAGAAAACAAGTCAGCAGTTAAATTCTAGTAAATTATAGTTGTAAAAGTAACCTGAAATTTGCAGCCTTTTAACCTCTAATTTTACAATAGAAAATACAGAATAAAAATCACAATTAAAGAAAATATCTAAGTAAAATCTATAGGAATTTTTCTCTGAAAAAAAATATATATATTAGAGGTGTAACGAATTTTAAAAAAAAGGGCGGTGGCGTTCTTAATTGTTAGCGAAGTTGCCAAATATTTTAATTGGTACGTGGCCAGCCAATGTATGTGTGTTGAGTCTGGCCTTCCTCCGTCTTTGTCTACAAGGAGCCCAATAACTCTGGGTGACCGCTGCGCTTGACGGCTTCTCTTCCCACAAGAAGTCTCTGTAGAATATGATTCCCGGTCCCTTCTTGTCATCTCTGCTAATCCGACCCGGGAAACACACCATAGGGGGTTATTAATATTTCTTTTCAATTCAAGTATTTCTACTTCCCATTTAGTTTTTTATTTAATGAATTATTTTACCATTTGACGAGTCACTTCTTCGTCGTATCCAATTCTTTTCTATCAATTATCTCCTTCTGACAGTTGCGTACTCAAGTAATTGCATTTTTACAAAATCGTGAGGGATAGGGGCTGCATCCACGCATGGCACCGTTCTAATTTTTTTTCTCTAACTGGGCAAAGCAACACATTTTCCTTCATACGCCATCAACTTTTATAACAATTATAATGTCAGTATGTTTTACCGGTCGCATAACAAACATATTCACGTTTGTAAATTCTTTCCCCTTGAACTGTCTAAAAGCAAAAAAAAATTGAAAGCTTGTTCGTAATAATTATACAAGACAGAAATTAAACTTCAAGTACTGATAAATTAATTGTTGTAGATGGAAAATGTAAAAATTCACTTGATAAAGATAGGTGAGATTTCCATCGAAACGTCGTGTTTTAATTCTGTGGAAGCCCAAGAATTTTTTATCCATTCACCAAGAAAACCTACCATCTGTAAAATAACCCGCCCTGTTTCAAAACACAAATATGTTACGTCATCCGCAGTCTTACTTCAAGTATGAAACCTGGAAAAGAAAAATTAACTACGATGACAGACATTGTATTTAAATATATTTATGACTTTGTTTGTTTACTTTTATGTATTTTGGGCTATTTTACAATATTAAAAGTCATAAAAATTTGCTAGTCACGTCCGATTTTATGACTACTTGACCTCGCACGTCTTTGTGGATCACGAATTGTCAAAAACCCTGCGATGCCACCAAGCGGTCTGTTAGTTCTTGTTCCGTTTATTGACGACCTCACTAACTGTTTTTCTCTCCGTCTTGAATTACTTAGTTGAATGGGTTTTTTTAATTCATAATTATTTTGTAAATAAACCGCTTTAACTCTGCTTTTTGCTAGAAAAATATTTATATTATATAGGCGCATATAGGTTCGACGAAGTCAAATTATTTTATATCAATTCCCAAAATACATCCATTCGAACCTGTTTCAGTTACTATATCGTTGATACAAATGATCCTTGATCAATTAATTTCTCACCACGGTCGTTCTTCAGATCAGACCAAACATTCTGCATTCTGAGGTATTTAATATATTTGCATTTCATTAATCCCTATTTTATCCAAACATATTTATTCAGTTATCTTTATAACACCTATACCAATAAATAAAATCGAAGTGTCTGTCTGTCCGTATGTTTTTTTCTCGAATAGGCTCCGAAACGGCTCAACCGATTTCAATGAAAAGTCGAGGGTTTAAAAAGGAGATTTAATTTAAATATTCGTACATATTTAATTTAGATATACTACAGAAGATATTAATATAGTTGGAATATAAATAAAAATATTAATTCTACGGGAAGATTTCTTTGAATTGTCGCGCGACGTGAAACCAACTGCGAGTTATCAGTTATTCCACTTACTATTTATTGTTGCAGCAGACTGAGAAAAAAGTTAACTTCTTTGGATCGTTGATACGATGTATACATAAATTGATTAATTGATTTTATTTCTCGCGTCAGGTAAATTTTAAAATTCCGTAACAGCTAATATGAAAATAAAAAGGAAACTATGGGGTTTGGTGTCGAAACCGGTGTAATGTGATTTAAGTAAAAATTTAACCGTTAAGTGGAGGAAAATTCCTATTCTGTTAGAATACTGAAAATATATTCATTCCTGTGATTGTTGTACCGGCGGTATTTTGAACTCTCTCGAGATACTGTGACGTTTTTGATGTCAGTTTAGTTATATGTTGACCAAGAATAAAATAATAATGTACCGGGATAATATAAATAAATAACTGGGCAACGCCGGATCCCCAGATAGTTAAAAATAATTTTTCAAATATCCCTTGAGCAGCAGAAATTTGAAATGTTTATAGCAAAGTTGCGACCCAGGCTAATATGACGTCATCTCAATTCATGTTTGAATTTATTTTGAACAACCATTTTCGATGATGCACATTCAGGATTACTACTCAAGTATTTGTTGAAGGATAATTTTGCGTTACGATTTCTGCAACTGGTATGTCTACAAAGATAGTAAAAAAATATATTATTATGCAAAGTATGTATTCGAGGTGTGCTGGAGCAGTCGATCGGGAGAACTTTAAAAAAGATGGTGGAAATGTGTCCACATCCATCCAATAAAAATAAAAAAGGTACCGGCCTTCCGTCGGTAAGTCGTGAGGCATTACTGTAAGGGATACTTGTTAAGAGACGACGCGCCCCTTCTATTTTACCATTCATGGGATAATAATTCAAGAAGCATTAATTACAAGGCCGTTTTGTCCCTCATATGGGCGGATTCTCGGAGTCAGAGATGCGATTGGAGATTTGGAGTCTGCGGGCGACGTCTCGTGGCAGGCGGCCGAGATTATAACTCAAGGCGGCCTGAGCAGGGGGAAGCTCTTATGGTTACGGCGCGGGGATATTTATGGCTGTGGAGGGAGCCGGTCTTAATTCCGACACCAGTTTAATTAACGCTCATCTACCCATCCTGCAGAACCACCGCAGCCAACCAGCGAGGTTGTTTAACCTAAACACAGAAATTAGCTACAGCCGTTCACTCACCTCGCCTCTTAATATCGCTGTTCAGAGATAATCACACGTCATCATATCAGCATCTCTGCCGCGACAAATCCCCCGCTTACCCCACGGCGCACTAATTTCCACGCCGCGGGTTAAGTAAGTAGACCTGTTTATATTCACTTTAATCCGACGACTGTTGCTAGATACTATTATGAGATCCTGGAGCTTCAAAGTCGTTCCAGCTCATGCATATTCGTCCCACGCATTACATATTAATTTCCTGGAAGCATGGCATCATTGATTGTTAGGGGATGACAACTTGTGAGTTTCTATAAGAGAGGATGCAAAGAGAAAAAATAGAAACCTTACGCTTTCCTTAGGGGAGTCAGAAGAAGTCTTGGAAACCATAATAAATGGCATGAACGGAATCCTGGAGAAAGAGTTCAATATGAATAATAATATAGGGAAAACCAAGCTATTGGAGTGTAGTAAGGGAAATAGTGGAGTAACAAAGGATATTAGATTGAGAAGGGATATTTTGACGAAAGTTAATGAATTCTGCTACTTGATAAGCGGAATAACTAGGGATGGTAGAAGTATAGTAGACATAAAGAGTAGGATAGCTCACGCAAGTAAGGCTTTCGTGAAAAAGTAGAATTTACTTACGGGTAATATAAGTGTTAATATTAGGAAATAATACCTAAAAATGTTCGTATTATATCGGTACAAAACGTGGACGGTATGAGTTGTAGAAAGGAAATAAATAGAAGCTTTAGAAATGTGGTGCTATAGAAGAATAAGATGGGTGGATGGAATCAAAAACTAAAAAGTCATAAACAGAATAGGGGAAAACCGAGCTATATGGAGGACGTTGAGCAAGACAAGGGATAGATTAATAGGCCACGTTTTAAGACACGAGGGTCTTGTAAAATTAGCATTAGAGGGAAATGTGTGGGGCAAGAACAGAAGAGGAAGGCCAAGGATGGAATAGGCTTAGACGGAAGTGTTTGGGGTAACAACACAATAGGGAGGGGAAGGATGATATATGCCAAATTTTGCTAGTGTTAATTAAATGAAAAGGCTTGCGCGTGATAGGTTAGCAAGGAGGGTTGCTTCAGACCAGTCTTAGGATTGAATTCCACAACAACAGAGGGAAAGGGGAAACCCTACGTTGCAATATTATCACCCAATCCTGATACAGTGTCGACAATTTACAACACACGGGATTGTCCATTGTTCACTTCCTCATTATTAAGCGTCCAACACAAACTAAAATTATCACTGTAAACAAACCATTGTTTAACAGTAAAATTCCCTGGCGACTAGCAAAAGCGCAGACAAAAGGAAACATATATCTATCATATGACAAATGCATCCGTTTTGCTATCAATAAAATGTTACACGAGGTTGGTGATTGAGTTTGCGTTAGTCAAGCAAGGTTTCCTTCCTGACTGCTCCGAACACGGTGATCCAGGTCTCTGGTAATCCAGCTAAGAGAATTTTCGGCCGACGGGAGGAAGCTACGAGGCTATCAGTATTAAGCCCAAATAAAAGCAACAACCCCCACCCACCCCCGCAGGGAGCTCGGCCGATTGCTGCTGGATAAGAGGATTCGCAGAGGGAAAACTGCTCCCTCCCTCGCTCGCTCGCACTCGCTTGCTTAACTTAGTGCCGCATTCAGTTAAAAAAAACCCTAAATATTTTAACAACTAAAAATACAATTGATTTTGGAGACGCAACAATAAATCCTTACCGCAGTGTACTGTTTTCAAAACTTAGAAATGAAATTTGGCTGTTGCAGTGTATTGAGGTATGCCTTTATACCACGTACAAAAATAGTTCAGCAATTTAAAATGGTCCCCGCTCTAACAGCTTCCTTACAACTCGGAAACAAACAATATAGGGGCGAGACACGAATACCGTCCGTAGGGGATTAGGGTGTACGCCGGTAGAAAATTTAAAACTTTGCAAAAATGGCCGATAATAGTGTGGAATAAATATTTTGGCAGGCCAGTGAGATTGACGGTGTTTCTCCCGAACCGCTTTCGACCAACACCTTCAGGGGTAGAAGGGCGGGAAAATATATGTATTACCCTTGTTATGATTAACGTTAGTAATTTAAATACGACCAATTTGGAAGTTTACATTTAATTACGCCGACGTTTCGTCACCATATTTGAGACTTCTCTGGCGCAGGATTTCTTTTTCAAATGTTAATTATAAAATTTTCATGAACAAAAGAAATTCAACCCTTGGCTACCTTGCTCTATCCCTTTTCAATTCCCTTCGTATGATGTTAAAGGGGAGTTGCCTATTTCAGGATCACATTCATGCAGCCTGTTTAATCCCCACTCTCAAAAAAAGGAAAGCCAAAGAAACGTAGATTTAATGTCTTGAATTTACTCCATTTAATTATTCTGAGGAACATACTTTGATCGACTGACTAGTATTAGAAACTAATTAAACAATTAATGACCTTGTAACAGACATTTATTTTATAAATTTAATGCGGAACAACGTTTCGCCATATTTTTATGCCTGTTTCAGGTTTTTCCCCCACAACAATAGACTCAGATCTAAAGTCCGACAGTAATGATCGAGATCCAAACGTCGGAAGTAGAAGAATTTTAAACTTTAAACCTTTTCATCCGCCAACTTTTGGTAACCTCTTCAGTTAATTAATTAAGATCTTATTTAAAATTAGTGTTGCTACCGTAACGTCCGGGGCCCAAATTAATTAGATTTTAATTAATGAAGTGGAGAGGTCTCAAAACGTTTTAAAAATTTAAAATTCATCCATTTCTGACGTTTCGCCATTACTCTTATTTTATTTAAAATTCCTCTACGATTTATTAAAGAAAAGAGAGCGCTTTCAATTTCTTTTACCATAATTCAATTAGTTTACTAGATTTTTTAACTTTTTATTTGAAAATATTCTGCAAATTCTGAGGATGATTGTTCCTTTGATATAATATATAATAATGTATTCGTACATGAAATTTAAATTATTTTATTATAATATGCATTAATTCAACGAAGGTGTTATAGTATATAATGTAATTGTAAGTAAGGCAGAAAGTGCTAAATTTAATATGTATTCTACGGTACGCATGTTTCACAAGGTTGATTTTTTTCTCGATGAAATCTGTTGTATTCTTTTGCTTTACCTTGTACTACTTGGTTGTTATTGCAGCCTTATTGATGTGGAATTTCCCAACCAGTCATTAAATAAAATGGCAATCACCACCTTAATTCGTTACACTTCTGTACTTAACATTGTGTATTTATTGATTTAATGCATTTTAAATACTGTCTTCGGACTATGCTCAGGGCAATTCAAATAAATCAGTAAAGTTTTGTGAAAGCAGAATTTGAATATTAAATAATAAGGAAGAAAGTGTGTAAGAATTTATTTTTATGGAAACCATCTCAACACCTTTCCCGGCATAACCTTGTAGAACCCCTGAAATAAAAATTAAAAGTTCCAATGAAATACAGACAAAACGTTTGTTCCAACATAGACGGTTTACTTAACCGCCATAGCTGATAATAATGGCACGTGCAGAGGAAGAGAGGTTTTTCCCCTAATTTCCGCGAAGGCGTAAGCTAGGCGCACATATTGAAGCGTTCCTGTGGTTTCATTAGAGGAAAGGAAGAGCGAGCAGGCCAAGTATAATCAGTACTTGTCAGGGAGGTGCGTAATGAAAGAAACTCTTACTCGGAAAATAGTTTCCTCTACTGCACACGTTGACAAAATTGTCACAAGGATAAAGTATGGGGAATAAAGCACGACAACTTACAAACAGTTCATTAAATAAAACATAACAAAAGGAAATGAAAAATAATGTAATAAAGACATTCTCTCAGTTTTAATGAATTATAATAGTAAACTTTGGAAAAGTTACCTAGCTTGGAGTTAAATACGACATTTTTATTTGTCAAAATAAGCTCTCTCCATTTTAACTTTCGTTTCCACTAGTTAGGGGAGCTGTAATAAAAAAAGGAGAAGGGAGAGGAACTGGGCAAATATATTAAGCACAAAGTCAGAAAGGAAATCTTGGCTGTGACTTAACGGTGAATGGGTTCAAGGTAGAGCGATTACAGAAGCAGAAGACCGCATGCCAGAAAGAACCGGATGTTGCTCCAAGCTCTTGGGCAGCAACACTAACTAGTAAGAATCACTTTCGTAAGAATCACTTTCATTTTAATTTTCGTTACAGTAATTTTAATGTTTTAGGTTTTACGTCTGCTTTATTCATCTAAAACAAAATGTAATTATGACCAATAACACAAAAAAAGTCTAAAATATTGACATACTATAGCACACATGGTTTAACGTAATTTATTCAGGCTTAGAATTAGTGTTTAAGTATTTGTATATTGAATATTAGTATAATTTTTAAAAAAATTCTTTAACTTATATTCCTATATTAGAATATTAAATGTATGTTGTCACCGGGCTCAGCCATTTTTAATTTCATAAATCTATCTATCTAAAATCTCAAGTTATTTGTTTTAGTTTAATTTAATTTGACATCTGCGTTGAGTGTTTTCCGGATAAAATTCGTTGTTCTCCTACTGTTATTGAATTACCATTTTAATTTATTATTTTAAATATTTATTTAGTGTAAATATCAGTGTTAAATGTGCGGCTCATACTAGCATGGCCAGGTACAGATAAAAAACAATTTTAGGAAGAAGCTTCCGTTTAAAGATAGCCAGGTTCCCGGAAACAGCCTTCGCCTTTACATACCCAAGCAGCATTTTCGCCAAACAACCGGTAAACTTTTAATAGATTTTTCTGGGGGATGCTGAGGCCAGTTTCCACTAGTTAAGGGAGCTGTAATAAAAAAAGGAGAGGGGAGAGGAACTGGGCAAATATATTAAGCACAAAGTCAGAAAGGAAATCTTGGCTGTGACTTAACGGTGAATGGGTTGAAGGTAGAGCGATTACAGAAGCAGAAGACCGCATGCCAGAAAGAACCGGATGTTGCTCCAAGCTCTTGGGCAGCAATCCTAACTAGTAAGACATCGGAAGTTTTTTTTCCTGGGTCAGTTGCAACGATAAGTATGCATTTTTCCTTTTTGATCAAATTTACGTTTTTTCTAGTTTACAACCTAAATCACGATAACCATGGGGAAAGAGTAACATGTTGAGTACCTAGAAATACATGTTTTAAACTCAGACTATTTCTTATGTAAATATTTTTGTTTTAATTATTTTTAATAATTTTTTTAATTTAAGTCTTTGGGCAGCAATCCTCACTTGTAAGACGTCGGAAGCTTGTGTGTTGTGATGATAAAATTAATTTTGATTTTTAGTCAAAATTCCTTTTTTTTCGGAGTTCCATTCTAAAACACGGTAACCTTGGGAGAAATAGCATTATGTTGAGCAGCCAGTTTATTAGTCTATTTATTTAATATATATATTTTTCTTTTAATTTACTTGAATAAATGTAAACTTTTCAAAATTTAATTTATGGACGACGTGGTGTGTCACAATACATTAGAACTTTTCTAAGTCGTGACTTAACTTAAAGCTATATTGTCGTATTTGTGACAAAAAATGTTGACAACAATATATATTCCTGAAGGATAAATTTAAAAAAAGAAGATATTGTTTTGTATGCAGATTGCAATCATACGCCAATCTTGTTTTAAATGGTTAACGTCGTCTTTGAATGTTGTACAGGGCCACGGCTTGAGCCGAGTAGTTAAGGTATTTCCTTTCTTGGCAGGTTCTTGCAGCGTGGGTCCGGTGCAAAACCTCGGTGGTCCTGGCAGCCATTGTCCCCTCACAAACCACCTCGTTACGCCTGCTTTTACTAGCTTGTGATTACACGGCTATTCACTGCGGCCATCTTGGCGAGAGAATGTAATATGGACCCAAAGTGGCTCGTCTAACATCAGAGTTTCTTTGACCCGGAGAAAAACGTGCCTCCTGCTACAAATAAGCAACCCCATTAACGGAGAGGACCAAGGCCTCACCCCCCATTGTCGGGCTTTCCCGAAAAACACCCCTGCATAACTTATCCTCCCTTACACACGCTTTTTACTTTCCTCTCTGCAACAGTCAATGGAACGAAGGAAAATACACAATAAAAATAGCCACAACTTGGAAAATAATTGAATCTTAATTACAAAATGATGACGTTTCATTCACACTTTACATCTCTTGTACGACTATTGAATAATCGTAATGAATTTCTCAACCCTTAAAGAAAACACCTGTTAGTAAATTAATTAACGTCTATTTTTTTCTTATAATTAAATGAAAAAATTCTTGTGAAAGTCGTAATACATGCTGACGTCACAGAATTAAACAATAGTCATTTACTCCACTGTGGGTTGGTTCATATTATCGCTAAATTGTTAAAAGTATTTTTCGAGGATTCCATTACCTCAATAAAGAGGAACAAAAGGGCAGAAAATGGAGGTAAAAGATATGTAAGCAGAGAAGAAGGAGAAACCAACTTGCAGCAATATACAAGAAATGGAACAGATAAATATAAATTAAGAATTAACGACACTAGAACAGACAACTACCAAAAAAATTTAAAGTAAATCTAAAGACTCTTCGATCATCAATTGCGATCCTTCTCAATATTTGTAAAAAACTGATGATATAATCGAAGAGTGGCAAAATGACAATATTATAAAAAATTAATTAACCGTAATATTATTTAATTGTAAAGTCTCATGTTTTAAATTCACAATAAATTTATTGCTTTTAACGTACAACATTTCAGATATTTTCTTGAAATTCCAAAATAATAGCAGAATCAAAAATAAATGAATAAGACCGATTTTGTGGTTGTTGTGGTACTCAGTCCTAAGACTGGTCTGATGCAACCGTCCATGCTAACCTATCGTGCGCAAGCCTTTTCATTTCCACATAAATTCTACATCCTCCCTAACCTGCTTAGCGTATTCCAACCCTCACCTACCTCTTCTGTTCTTACCCCACAAAATTCCCTCTAATGCTAATTTTACAAGACCCTCAAGTCTTAAAAACGTAGCCTATAAATGTATCACTTCTCTTGATCAACGTCCTCCATATTGTTCTCCCTTTCCATATTCTGCTCAGACCTTCCTCGTTGGTGGTTCTATCTACACATCTCAGTCTCCTGTAGCACCACATTTCGATATCTTCTATTCTTTTACTTTCCGCAACTCATATCGTTCACGTTTCACACCCATTTTAACGCCGAACTACATTTTTAGCTAATATTCACACTTATATTACCCGTAAATAAATTTCCTCTTTTTCGCGAAATCCTTCGTTGCCTGTGCTATCCTACTCTTCAGGTCTACTATACTTCTACTACCCCTAGTTATTATTCTAGACACAGATAAACCTGAGAAAGGGGTTGACTGAGTCAATTTGATAACTGAAAAGTAATAAATCGTTCTGAAGGACTGCATAACAATGTTAATATTGTAAAAAAAAATTCTGAACTTGATTTATCCATTATTTATTTTATTTTAAAATGAATCTCGATTAAAAGCTTAGATTGTTGTGCGTCCCGTTTTCTTGACGGTGTTGTTTGAACGACAGCCATTTTGTCTACTCATAGCAAAGATGTAAGTTTTCTTACAGTTCGTCGTACGAAGTCAAAATAGTTCCAACAGTTTTCTTGCGTGCATTTAGATGACACAGGTTCTGGAATAACGTTTGAAACTTGATGATAAATTAAAATTTCTCGACTCTAGACCATGAAGACGGCTACAACCTGTAATCATTGGATCACGTATCTTAGCACAGATGATTAAGATGACTCTCGACTTGTTTGTTTCCACCCTTGAGATCTTGTTCCTCGGCGTCTTGTGACAGTCCTTTGATGCTCATCAGCGACTCCCGAATCAAGCGCGCGAGTGCACAATAAGAGTTTTAACGAAGCAGCGCGGTCAGAGGTCGCTGATTGCAGAGGGCAGCAGCAGCAGCAGCCTGGGAGAACAATCCAGCAGAGATTAAGACTCCACCCGCCCCCCCTCTAAGTCCCTCCTGTGTGTCTGCCTCATTACTCTCAGGGACGTGATCACAAATCAAAAAAAAAATAACAAGTCAGATCACTAAATTATACTCTTGTCCTTCCTTCAGAAAATATATTTCATTTTAAAATAATATTTAAATTCGAAATATTCCATTGATTCCTTAGCTACCTGAATTTTTCATACCTTCCACTTATAAAATATATTAATAAATACTGCAAGGAAAAATAGTACAAACCCTTAGGATTTGTTTGATGCAACCATCTATGATTATCTTCCGCAAGCCTTTTCATTTCCGTATACATAACACATTTTACCTAATCTGCTTAGCGTATTCAATCCTTGGCCTCCTTCTTCTGTTCTTACCCCACACACTTCCCTCAAATGCTAATTTTACAAGACCCTCGTGTCTTATAACGTAGCCTATTAATCTATCGTTTCACTTGGTCAACGTCCTCCATATTGTTCCCATTTTCCCCATTCTGCTTAGAACTTCCTCCTTAGTGATTCTATCCACCCATCTCATTCTCCTATAGCACCACATTTCTATTCTTTTCCTTTCTGCAACTCCCACTGTCTACGTTTCGTACCCACATAACGCCACACTCTATACGAATATTTTTAGCAAACGATTTTCTAATATTCACACTTATATTACCCGAAAGTAAATTCCTCTTGCTTGTCTGTGGTATCCTAATCTTTACGTGCACTATACTTCAACCATCCCTAGTTATTAAGCTGCCCAAGTAACGTGGTTCAAAATATCCCTTTCCAATCATTCAAATTTTGTATTCCATCGTTTCCCATAGTATACTCCATTACCTTGGTTTTCCCTCTGTTAATCGTCATATTTAATTCTTTCTCCAGAACAACGTTCATGCCATTTATTAAGGTTTCCAAGTCTTCTTGTGACTCCTCTAATACTACAATATCGTCGGCAAAGCGTAGGGTTTTTATTTCTTGTCCTTGCAGTATGATTAATTTCCATTTTCCGTTCATCACATGTTCTGTACATAAGTTGCGACAAACTTACTCCTTTCTTGATTTGTTTCATTTCTTGACCTTCTATCCTAATTACTGCTGACTATCTTCTGTAGAGGTTATGTATAAACCTTCTTTCTTGATATTTTATTCCTGTGCTCTTCAAAATCCTTAAAAGTGTGTTCCAGTTCACATCATCAAACGCTTTTTCTAAATCTACTAATGCCATGACCGCAGGCTGGTTTTTTCCTTGTCACATATTTTAAAATTGGACGCCAAGTCAATATTGTTTCTACTGTCCCTATATTCCTCGTAAAACGAAATTGTTTTTCTCCTAACTCGCATTCTATTTTACGTTGCTATGTTTGCTAATATTTAGCATGTATGAGATACTAAACTAATTGTCCTATGATTTTCGCATCTATCAGCCCCAAGTCGTCTTCGGTATGGGTATAATGAAGTTTTTACAATAAATCTTCTGGTATTCTTAAATTATAAGAATGAGAACGGAAAAGGGTACTTAAATCCCTTACTTTGTGTTTGTGTTTGGTTAGTAGGAGACTTGTCGGCTTTCCAGAGCAGACGCAGGTGTGTGATGGATTAAGGAAAGGCAAGTAGCGCCACAGGGCGGAGCAAAATAATATTCAACAAAGTAGTCCCTTGTACTCATTTATATTCAGGCTTGTAAAACGTATATATTTTCCACAGAGCAGGTTAAATAAGAAACGATTCGTTATGCAGTTTGTTATTTAATTAATATTTTCTAATTCGGACGAAATCTTCATGGTTAAGCAACCGGGTGAGGTTTTTAAAGGTTAACCGTGAAGATTTCATCCCGAATTATTCACCGGGAAAGTCTACGTTCATTAATATTTCCTAATATTTTGAAAAATAAATTAGTGAGTAGTTTTCCGGATCGTAATCCGTGTACGAGCTTATGACTCAACACGGTTTGGAATCCAGCGTGAAATCCCCGTGTGTGACTTGGGCGTGCGTGTAGGTTTTTCGTCCATCAAAGTGTCAAGTTTGCAAGGGTGACTGTCCGCTTGCAGTCGGCTGAATCACCCCTTTTGTACTTCCGCTTAAGATATAATCGACCGTTCCGCTCTCAAAGTGCGTCACTCACTTTCCTTTCTCAGCTTAGTCAGCGCTGGAAATTACCTTGTGTTTCACGAGAATAATTAAAGAATCAGTCACTGCAGTTCGTCTCTAAACAAATAACCAATTCCTTTTGACACTGTCACCTTATCAATTAATTAAACGTGGTAATAATGAAAAGTCAAGAAAATAAAGCAAAAAACAAGAAAGGAGTAACACAAGGATGCAGTCTGTCACCCATGCTGTTTTACTTACATATAGAACAAGCGATGAAAAAAGTTAAAACGGATTATGAAAAAAGGAATCATAGTACAAAAACATGAAATAAAAACCCAACGGTTTGCTGATGAAGGATGAGTGCCACATGAGGATTAATAAAGGGAAAAACCAAGGCATTGGAGTGTAATGTGGGAAACAGTGTAATAACAAAGGCTGTTAGATTAGGAAGGGATATTTTGACGGAAGTTACTGAATTCTGCTACTTGTGAAGCGTAAGAACTAAGGGACAATGAAGACTTTCGCGACAGAGGCGAATCTACTTACGGGTAATATAAGTGTAAATATTAGGAAATCGTTGCTAAAAATGTTCGTATGGAGCGTGGAGTTATATGGGTGCGAAACGTGGACGGTAAGAGTTACAGAAAGGAAAAGAATAAAATCCTTTGAAATGTGGTGCTATAGGAGAATGACATCACAGATCTTGACCTCTTATTTATCTAGATCTGTGATTGGAATTTACTATGGACGGTAAACAACGTCTTTTTTAAACAATCATATTAAAATCGTGTATATTATTACTAATGTTTCTTTCCAATATTTTTGTGTGATGTTTTCCTTGTTCTCATTCTGACAACCCCATATCGTTTACGCAATATGAGAACATATTAACGAAAATATCACGACGTTTCATTTATTTCATTGGAACAAAATTATATGACAAATTAGGGTACATATATATTATATTTTCAAATTTGAAATCGTGTAAAAACCAAATATATGTTTATATTGTATAAAAATATTCCATAATTTTTTATGTTTCAAATAATTTGTATTTAAAGTTGTAGATGACTGTGGCAATGTCGAAAGCTCCTGGAAAATTGAATCAATTTGGAATAAAAATTAATCTATAGTTTTGGTTAAATAATTGAAGAGACTGATGAAACATTATTACCATACTAATGTAAATGTCTAAAAAAACTGAATAAGGTACGAATATGCGCCGAAACGTTATTTGTTTAAAAATTTAAAAAACTGTCTGAGAAAACCAGTCAAAAATTATTTTATTTAAAAAGTTAAATATTGTAAGTTGATTAATTTGAGGTTTATTAGTAGCGTACAAAGTAAAAATCAGCCTTTTAACAAATATAAAAATAAATCCTTGGAGAAATTATAAAAATATTTCGTTACCGCGTGTTATATTATCTGAACTAAACTAACTGTATTCTGAAGAACAGAGTAAGACATTCCCCTCCAGTTAGGAAGCGAAGACGTTTCCATGGGCAACGCCTACGTAACTAGTCACGTGTTGTCGCGATTTATAATTGCCCTCTCGTCTGAAATGGCTTTGTTGTCGTTGATTGGTCGTCGGTCGTCTGTTGAGATGTTCCTCGAATTTCCCTTCTCAGCGCGCGCGCGTGTGTGTGTGTGTGTCTACTCTCCGGTCAATTAACCACGTCCAGGGGTCGTACCGCAACACAGTGGCGCTCCACTACTACAAGACAGACTAATTGACCCAACTATTCCGTATTGACATTCATGTACGTTTGCTAATAACGTGCGACCGTCTCCGTAAATAATTCCCCCCAAATTGAGAAACATTATTAAAGTTTACCCTTCAATCTTTGATCTGCTACAAGAATTGACGTTAAAAATTATAGACCCATCAGTAGCGTCTAAAATTATGGAGCACATGTTAGCAGCATGCGTCAGATAGAAAAGATTTTTTTAAAGGTTAGCATAGATTTAGGGAAGAGTAAATCTATTTCAGGAGACAGCAAATGAAGTAGATAATGAGGGTAGAATATATGGGGCTATCATAGACTTTGCCACAGCCTCTGATGTAGTGCCTCATTATATCCTATTGCATAAGTTACATAAAGCAGGTATAAGATAAAACAGTGGTACTATGGGTAGAAATTTTTTTAAGCGACATATCTCAAAAATCGGACACGAATTTGCGGGTGTTCCTCAAGGCTATGTAATGGGACCATTACTGTTTTTAATATTTATTAATGACTTACCAAATTACGCAGTCTGTACCCCACGCTGTTTAACTAACATATAAAACAGACGATGAAAAAGGTTAAAACGGAATATGGAAAAGGAATCATACTGCAAGTAGAAGAAATAAAAACCCTACGCTTTGCCGACGATACTGCAGTATTAGGAGAGTCAGAAAAAGACTTGCAAACCATAATAAATGTCATGAACGGAGTCCTGGAGAAAGAGTTCAATTAGAAGGTTAATAGAGAGATAACCAAGGTAATGGACTGTAGCATGGGAAACAATGGAATAACAAAGGCTGTTAGATTGGGAAGGGATATTTCGAAGGAAGTTAGGTAATTCTGATACTTGTAATGCGTAATAACTAGAGTAGGACAGTACTTAAAGGTAATATAAGTGTGAATATCAGGAAATATTTGCTAAAAACGTTCGTATGGAGCGTGTCGATTTATGGGTGTGAAACTTGGACTAAAGGAAAATAATAGAAGCCTTTGAAGAGGAGAATGAGATTGGCGGATAGAGAAACTAACCAAGAAGTTCTGAACAGAATAAGGTAAGAGAGAACAATATTGAGGATGTCGACAAAGAAAAGGGATAGATGAATATGCCATGTTTTTAGACATGAGGGTCTTGTAAAAATTAGCATTAGAGGGAAGTGAAGAGAAGAGGTAGGCTCAAGATGGAATACTCCAAGCAGACCAGGGAGAATGTCGGATGTGGTAGCTAAGTAGAAATGAAAAGACTTGCGCAGGGGAGGTTAGCATGGAGCGTTGCATCAGACCAGTCTTAGGCCTGAATACCACAACAACACTGAATAATTTGTTGACATATGTTTAAACATTTACCTATAAACATTTTTTTCCATAGTTCGTGTAGCTTATAACTACACTGTAGTTTAAATTTTTGAGGTTTTTGTGAATGTTCATTTATTAATGGAATAATTCCTGTGTCCAGGTAATACCAATTAAATTACTTCACAAGAAAAATAGTATAAATGGCATCCACATAGAGACTCCGCGGCTGATTATAACTTGAACCTTGTCGAGGTTCGTCCATAAGTAAATACATTAGCTTGTATTATTTATTACGTAACAGTTTCCAAACGATTCGAAAGTATTGAGTTCGGAGAAGTCGTTTATAACAGACCTGGACGCGCAGACGAAAATTCTGAGAAATAATAATCAAGTAGCGAGCCTCGCTTTGATGTCTGCAACTTGGAGCTCAAGGTGAATGTGATATACAGGCCTCGTTTCATGGAGGACCGGGAATACTCTTTTCTTATTAGTTGATATAAAATCTCCTCGTCACCATCACCAGAGTGAACTCGTTTCATGCTGCTGGCTCTCAAATTTATCCTTCGCGGTGTTATTTTGTGCCCGCAGTAACACTTCTGTGGCTCGTGGTTTTTCAATCGGCAGCTATTTTGTTAGAAACAAAGCTTTTGCACCATTTAGGAAGGTTCTGTAAATGAAACCTGTAAGGAGCAAATATACTAAATATTCAGTGAATAAATAAAACCCTGCCGATGAACACTGCACAAGAACTAAGAAACACTCTGTTATAAAAATAAACACAAACAGAATCGTAACGTTAATTATAGGTATCAATAGGAGGCTAAGTCCACGGCTGACCGCCAACTGTTGATTCGGCAACGGTTTCCGTAGGAATGGAACAATCAGAAAATCCAATGAAAACATTTTAGAACTCACTATAACTAATATACGAGTATTTGTCCATTATTTTTCTGTGATGTTTCTCTTGTTCTCATTCTGACAACCTCATACCGTTTACGCAATATGAGAACATTTTAATGAAAATATCACGACGTTCCATTTATTTCATTAGAACAAAATTATATATATATATATAAATTTTAAAACATGTAAAAACCCAATATGTTTTTATATTGCACAAAAATATACCATAATTTTTTTTGTAATGTTTCAAATAATTTGTATTTAAATTTGTAGATGACTGTGGCAATACCGAAAGCTCCCGGAAAATTGAATCAATTTGGAATCAAAATTAATCTTAAGTTTTGGTTAAATAATTGAAATGACTTGTAAAACATTATTACCATACTAATGTTAATGTGTAAAAAATATGAATAAGGTACGAATATGCGCCAAAACGTTCTTTGATTAAAAATTTAAAAAACTGTCCGAGAAAACCAGTCAAAAATTATTTTATTTAAATAGTTTAATATTGTAAGTTGATTAATTTAAGGTTTAATATTATCATATTAAAGGGGGTGGGGTTTGGGGGATCATTCACTATAATAGAAGATTAAATGAACTTCCTTTTGGTAAACAATTTTTATGTTGCTAGCAATTTTTATCTTTCAGCGGTGATTAACCTATTTTTTTGTTGACGTTTTGAAAATTTAAAACTTTTCTTTCCCCACTTCCTTTCAGGGAAAAGCGTTTCCTACGTCAATCACCTTCTCTGAAACGTCACTTTTGTCCATTATGCGTTACTATAAGTTTCATCCGATTATCACCAAATTTTGATAAATTGTAGTGCTCAGCCCACAGAAGGTTTCTGTTGATTTTAGAAGATTTAACTTCATTCCTCCTTCACTTTCAGGTCAAAACGTTCCCACACCAATCATCTGCACTGCGACTTCTCCCTTGTCCATTACGCGTTCGTCCGATTGCCATAAAATTTTGGTGCATTGTGGTGCTCAACCCACAGAAGGTTTTTATTTGATCTCTCGAAGATGTAACTTCCTTCCGTCCGTACAC
The DNA here is from genome assembly GCA_034510155.1 of Eucriotettix oculatus. NCBI lineage: Eukaryota > Metazoa > Arthropoda > Insecta > Orthoptera > Tetrigidae > Eucriotettix > Eucriotettix oculatus. The sequence goes on from CM067378.1 coordinate 103,079,957, forward strand.
GTGTGTTTACAGCTAAGAAACAGAACCGAGTAATACGAAGTTTCACCTTACTTTCTTTCTTTGTCCTTAGCACAAGAAACATTCGTAAATGTTGATATATCACAAGAAAAATTTAATATATAGTACACTCGTGAGAGACTGAATTTAATAGAATAAAATGTATTTAATAATTATGAAAACAAAGAACGTTTCAACGTTAGTAGTATTCTGAAGTAGTGTTTTTAAGCGAGATTTTCACGGAGCGGCAGAAACGTCTAACAACACCCGCGCTCTGTTCAACTCTCTCGCCATTATCTAATCTTCACTTCTTCATTTCCTTTAAACCTTTACAGTTTCCAACTAAAATTATATTTCAAATGTGAAAATTATTTAGGATTTCATTTTCTAGTTGGCTGTTATAGAAAAGTGGAGTAAATTGAAGTGAGGAACTGATGAGAAACTGGTTAGACGTTCAAATTACTTCCTGTTCTCGAGGTTGTGCATAATTAAACAAAGAACCTCGTGGTCGGCGTTCGTCTGACTCGCTTCTGAGATCACTTAAAGGAAGAAATGCGTCACTGAAATTGTGCAACAGTGAGGAGTGAGAGAGAGAGAGAGCAAAGGGGGCAATCTGGAGCCGCGTTTACTTTTGGGGATGTTTCCCTCCCCGAAGTACAGTTAGCTTCATACCCTTCTTCGGGGCGTGTTGACATCAGACGTAATTAAGACGAAGCTTGTGATGGGTTTTCCGCCCCTCACTCTTTCTCCCCTTCCATCTTCAGAGACCTCCTGCTGACGAAGAAAGCTAATGTCGCAATAAAACATCGTCTTGCTCTTAAATGCACGCCCAGAGTAACAAGTATGAACCGCGGAACTAAATTGCTGTTCTATGTAAATTATTTCAATTAACAGAAACTTCAAAATGAGGAACCACAAGGCTGTTTACTATGACTTAACCTCACTTAAAAATCCTTAAACTAAGTCGTTAAGAAGAGATTTCCGTTTTTTTAAAAAAATGATACACCTCTTTGACCCTTTGAGTACCAACATTAAAAAATAAGAAAAATTGTTATAATTTTTAAAAAATTTACTTATATTACTCTAATTATTAATGACCCTATTAGTCTAGCCCAAGGATTCTTTCCTTTCTCCGGAGCTAGCGTCGTCGTCGTCGGACTACTACTGAATATCGACGACGACGACTTCCTTTGGGAACTCGGATCGATCTCAACGAACTGCCACAACATTCACAGTGTCAGTCAATTGTTTAAGGATTTCCCTAGTGGTCACAGTAGTCTTTGCGTATCCCTTTTCTTTCATGAAAATTGTTTCCAATTTCTTGAACGTTACACGTCTCCGTATGAAGGAGACATCCCTGAAGGTGTCTGTAGGCCTCCTCTGGAGGCGCCGCGTCTATGTTAAAACATTTCCTAAGACTATTAGAAAAAAAACTATTTTCATTATCGACATGTTACACGAATAACTTTGTGATGAATATTTCCTGAAAATTATAGCTTATTAAACCCCTGCGAGAGTCTTAAATGTGACAGGTATTAGTAATGATACCGACCCAATAATTTCTGGATATCGTAACCGAAACAGCGTTATAATTTAAAAATAATACATCTTTGGATAACATCTGTAACAAAAAAATTGTAATGTCGTAATTTAAAAGGAATTTTATTGCATTATTGAAAAAAGTAATTAAAAATATCGTTGGTGACAATACAGAAATAAGCAGTATATAATAGTGCTTCGTGAAACGCTCGGGTAAACACGGAATCGCTCGGCTTTAGCTTGGTCAGAGAAACCACGTTGCAGAGAGTACACTTCAAAACCAGTTTGCCATAATAACAACTACGTTACAATACTTGGGGTTTATTATTTCATTTATGAAATGATTCAAGTACTTGTAACTAGATAATTAATACTTCTCATGTATATGATAAGTTATACATTTCCATAATTTATAATGACATAATGAAGGTTAGTGCAACTTAATACACCTATTACCGTGACATATTGAAGAAGATGGCTACTACTTACAACTAATTTTAGAGCCATCGAAATAAATGTCCATCGTTTGCTTCGATTAAACCGATTTAAGTTCAATATATTCTAAATCTATTTTACGAGAAAGACGATCCTGAAACAGGCAACTTCTCTTTAACAGTGTAAGAATGGAATTGAAAACGGGAGACATGCAAGATAGAGCAAGATAGCCAAGGGTTTACTAGTGTTTTTTTTTCTTGGTGAACAGGCTGCATCAGGGTGATACTGAATGAGGCAACTCCCCTTTAATATCATAGGAAGGGAATTGAAAAGGGGGACGTGGAAGATAGAACAAGGTAGCCAATGGTCTACTAGGGCCCCTCGACTATAAGGATCCTACCCCGTGTTTCGCTTATTTTAATATTTGTTAAAGAAACCATAAAGTAGCAATCACTTTATTTATAATGAAAATATCTAACTTTTATTTTCTTACGAGTCAGATATATGCATAATAAAGCAAATTAAAATCGGAAATAATGGCATTTAATCAACGTTGTTTAGTTTTAATTTAATTTTTATTTGAACCTAGAAAGAAAATTTACTTAGTGAAATTAGTTTCTCAATACTTCATATTCTTTAATTCTTTTTTAAGTTTGTACCGTTTCTTGATTTAACGTTTCCCAAAATTAATTTTTTTCTTGATACAACTTTGTCCAGTTCCTAAATGATATTCGTTTATGGATCTCTGATTCGCTGAGTCTCAGAATTTTTTTAAAAATAATTAAAAGTTTTGCCGGGGAAAAAATCGTCTTCCCTTAAGTTTTGAGTTTTTTAACCATTCTTTGTTCAGTGAAAATTTTTGTTATTTTTAAATTATTAACGGAATGAATAATGGTATTTAATATATGAATTTTCGATCATTTCACAACAGCCATCACGTGGCGGACTGACTTCCTTATTCACTTATGAAATTTAACCCTTCACAACTGCAACGCGTAATGTTTTTTTTCAAAAATGTCTTATATATCTCTCGGTGCTGTTTGCTTTTCCATATAAACAGTTTTCTAAGGTGAACCCACTGGCGTTGAAGACAATACAAATTACTGCAAATGTAAAAGAAAATATAGCATAATTAATTACTTTCATCCTACGTTAGAGATTAATCGGGCAGCTTTGTTGGCTTAAGGAAATAAAACCTTTGAAAATGATTTAAATATGTAAGGAAAAGACTGGAACGTTTCACGTTTTACCGTCAAAGGATCCATATGAAATATTTAGTCATAATATGGGGATGTAATTCCCTATAAAATTTCTTGCGAAGGGATCCTAGTTAGAAGGCTGCTGAGCTCCTTTTCGACGAAGGTTAATAATCCTATGCCGAGAATCTCCTGAAACTGTTTAATGCAAACCCATTACGACTTTCATACAACATAGTTAATTTAATATTCTACGAAATCGTTAATATTTCAACAGGAACGTTTACAGCGGCGAAACATTCACGATAACAGAGACGAATATTTTCGCGTGACGGCCATCAGAAACAGATACAGAAATCACGGGAAATCAGGCATGAATAAAAAGTTCAGGCCGTTGGAAGATGATTATTCCTGTGCCTCAAGTAACCTTCAATTACTCGACTTACTTTTCAATTAGTTGATACAACTCAAAACGTTTTTCGAGTCGCAATGCAAATGATTCAGATTTGCGACTCTGGCACCCGATGCGGAAGTTTGTGTAACTAACGCTCATCTCAAATCGTGGACACTAAGGAATCAATGCTTGGATAAAATATTATTTTACGTTATAGAATTATAAATAATTAAAGTTGGCAGGCTACGACAGGGAAAACACGTTGTTGTTGTGGTATTAAGTCCTAAGAATGGTCTGATGCTAACCTATCCTGCGCAAGCCATTTCATTTTTTCATACCTACCAGATCCCACATCTTCCCTCATCTCCTTAGCGTATTCCATCCTTCACCTCCCTCTTCTGTTCTTACCAGTTACTCTTCCCTCTGATGCTAATTTTTCAAGACTCTCACGTCTCAAAACAGGGTCTATTAATCTATCCCTAGTTATTATGCAGCCCAAGTAGCACAAATCCTTACTTCCTTCCAAATATTCCTTCCCAACATACTTTGATATTCCACTATTTCGCATACTACACTCCATTACCTTGGTTTTCCCTCTAGTAGTAATCCTCATGTTGTGCTCTTTCTCCAGGACCATGTTCATGCCATTTATTCTTTTTTCTAAGTCTTCTTCTGACTCCTCTAATATTATAATAACATCGGCAAACCATGGGGTTCTTATTTCTTCTCCTTGCAGTATGATACAGTTACCTTATTCCTTTTTGACTTTCGTTACCGCCTGTTCTATATATATATATAAGGCAGACTGCATCCTTGTTAAAGTCCTTTCTTCTGCTTTCTTTTCTTGCCCTTCAATTCGAATTTCTACTGACTGCCGACGGTAGAGGTTATTGATAACTCTTCTTTCTCAATATTTTATTCCAGTCATCTAAATTTTAAGAAATGTGATTTAATACTTAAATTAATCTAATAAATATGGAAAATTATTTTAAGTCTCACGGCAGATGTCTGAGGTACGCTATATCAAGACCAGGGCCACACACACCCAATTTTATTGTTTGAAGATGTATCTAAATACGTTTTTTCACGTTAATCTGACCGGAGAGATGGTTCAAGCATCTTCTCATTATACATATAATTGACTACTTTTGTGTATATTTCTGTATGTATGAAACCAGGATATTTCTTGATTCTATTGAGATACTGAGTCACCATGGCGTAGGGGGCGTTAAAAGGTAAATTGCCAATGATGTGACGCTCTCGTTGATGGTTTAATCGCGTGTTGACAAAGAGATTAATGGGCTAATGTGTATGGATTGCCGCGCATCGCCGGGCACCCATCGAGTATTAAATAAAGCTAAAAATAGCGTTATTGCCTTAATCTGAATGGAGGGAGGGATGGACTAAATTTTTTCCCGTCGTACCCTGGCCTGTAATCTGTCGGATCGCGTCCCTAATGGACACTAATGTATTTGTAGGCATCTGTCTCTGTCACGGACCCAGCAAACAAATTGGATGTTTACATCTGACAGCCAAAGGTCCCAATCCCGGAACTGAATTTAAAATCGAGCCACTGAGAACACTGATAGCCGTGGAAATGGGGCGGGGGAGAAAAAGGGCAACAACATATTCATTTCCAGCGGTGTATTGTTTCACTTCTCAATTACTTCTTCGTTTAGCTTTTTAATTAAGCCTGTACAACTGTATGAAGGACAATTTACTGATGGATAAACTGAAAAATAAATTAGTGTTTTAATTTTCCTTGTGATGCCAGCCCTGCGTGCGTACAACTGACAGATAATGGTGATATTGTTTTCGAGGCGTCGCGCCCTTACCACGCAGGTGTTAATCCAGATAACCTGAGTTTGCGGGCTTCCAAACAAGTCAGGTCGAATTAATTAAGTCTTGGCTAGATAACTCTCTCCCTCAATGCTGAATAAATTATCATCTTTATGGGCCAAGTTTCCTAGAGTTCAAATGTGCTTCGACTTCACGGACACTACATAACTTCCTAACAAGGTGCGTTGCGGCGCTTTACATCACACGAAAATACACGTCGTCTTCTTCTTTTGCTCCTATATTCTAAATTCGGAACATCATCAAAAGGTTCAAATTCTCCAATGAAAAATACGCTATTGGCAATTATTTAGTCCCACTGGAAAATATATTTTAAATCGTAAAGCGAAAATAAATTAGTGATGGACATGATTTTATTGTAAAACCATCTGGGTGCCCGGCGAGATTCCCGAGATATTAATGCTTCAATATAATTAACATTATACCTAAGTTATGATACCTTTTTTGTGTCTCGCGAACGTCGTCGTCGCCGCCGCCGTCTCACGCATACAAGCACATGGGCATAGTGTTGTTGTTGTTGTGGTAATCAGTCCTATGACTGGTCTGATGTAAAATCGGCTCACCTCACTTCAGGTAGAACACTTCCGGTTTCGGACTTCTTACCAGTGAATATTGCAAAAAAGAGGTTTTGTTGTCGGCAGAGGAAATATAAAGTCGTTATCAATTATATAATATTTATTCTAATTACACATAAATACAAATATCACAATTTTGAATTACGGATAATTTTTGAAAGACAAAACAATAAAATGAACTTAAACATAAAATTCTGGTAAAAGAACAAAATAATGTAATATATAAAATTAATTGCATGATTATAATAAAAATTATATTGGACAGAAAGGAAAGAACCTGAATAACCATAGAAATAATACAGAGAGAAATATTAAAACTAAATACAGCCTTATCACTACACCATTTAAACCTAAAACATAATATAGATTCTGATATGTTAAAAATTATACATATGGAAAATAATAAAATTAAAAGAATGATTCAAGTATCTCCTTACAATTTTAAAAATTAAAATGGTATGATTTCCAGAAAGGAAAGTGAAGAAATATCTAAACATTACGCCGAAGTTTTAGAGTAATTCACAATTTTTAGTCAAAATTTAAAAATTTGGTATTTTAGACTTAAACTTATCGAATCTCTTTTTGCAAAATTCGATAAGTCGATTTGAAAATTACGAATATTATCGACACTTTTGACATTAGAATTATTGGCGTGGCTAAATTACATGTTTAGGACTCATTGAAAAGAATTTGAATGAAAATTTTAGATGATTCATGGATTTATGTTACCGATTGTGCTTGGTGAGCACGTGACCATGCTCCGTGTAGGTTAGCACAAAATCAAGGAATAAATTTAGAAATTTTATATACATACTAAATTAATTGATGGAATGAACCATATTTTCAACAATAAATCATTATAAAAACCAAATTGTTTTATGTCATAATTTTAAACAATTTCCATAAAAAAGAGACTGATAAAAATAAGGAAAAATTATTGTCATAATAAATAAAAAACAGTCTTGATAAAATTTAAAAAAAAACCTTGAAGAAATAAATAAATTTTAAATATATAATTTCTTAGAAATTTAATTTCGAAACAAATCTTCAACTGTGACCAAAATTTAGGTGTAAACCAAATTTGAACATTATATTTTATTCGATAGTTATATGATCGTTAAGTTACAATTTAGACGTAATAAACAAATAATAATAATCATTAAAAAGTTTAAAAAAAATTACAATGTTATTTAAGATCTATTTTGGTTCATTTAGAATTAATATTAGTGTGGCAATAACTTTAAAGTAATTTTTAAATTAATTTTAAATTCGTAATTTTTATTGTATAATATGATTAAATTCTTATTTAACAATATTATTTAATTAAACTGACCAAGTATGGTAAATGAGAAATTCAAAAATTGCTAGTAAAAAACGTAAAGACATAAGGAAATCAATAAATAAGTATGGAAATATTTCTAAATATGGAACGGGCGGTTACAGATACAATCCTCCATCGTAATATATCCTACGCAAGTCTTTTCATTTTTTCATAACTATCACATCCCACATGTGCTTAGCGTATTCCATCCATCTCGTCCCTCTTCAGTTCATTTTCCTCTAATGCTAATTTTACTAGACCCTCATGTTTGAAAACGTGGCCTACTAATCTATACCTTTTCCTGGTAAAAGTGTTCCATATTGTTCGCTCATCCCCTATTCGCTTAGAAGTTACTCGTTAGCCATTCTATCCCCCCCATCACATTCACCAAAAGCGCCACATTTCTAAAGCTTCTATTCTTTTCCTTTCTACCCATACAACACCGATATAACACCACGCTCCATACGAACATTTTTAGGAATTATTTGCTAATATTCATACTTATATTAGCGGCAAATAAATTCCTCTATCTTGCCTGTGATATCCTACTCCAAGTTCCCTGAAAGTAATCCTTCCCAATACAACAGTCTTTGTTATTCCACTGTTCCCCATACTAAACTCCATTAACATGGTTTTCCTTCTATTAATCCCCATGTTGTACTCTTCCTCTAGGACCACGTTCTTGCCCCATTTATTATGTTTTCCAAGTCTTCTTCTGACACCCCTAATATCACAATATCAGCAGCAAACCGTAGTGTTCTTATTTCTTTTCCGTGAAGTATGATTTATTTTCCATATTCCTTTTTAACTTTCTTCGTCGTAAAAATATTAACACATATTTAACAGAAAAATTATATAATATACATATTTTTTAAGAGAAAAAATTATTTTTTTATGAATAATAAGCTAGGAATTTAATTAAGGCGTATGTAAAGGATATAAATTTAATTTTTAAAAGAATGCTAATGTTATAAACATTTTAGTAAAATAATATAATATGGTTATTTCATACTTTTATGTGAAAATATTTTTTTCGAGAAAGAGAGAATTTTTTTTGTAAAAATCAAATCGATTTATGAGCGTTAGACGTAACGAGATTGAAAAGACTGGCTTCCAATAGTAGTTAAATATTTAGTAGTAGTCGCTGACCGTTATTAAGAGCGATCCAGTTGCTGGTCCGGAATTATAAACTTGAGTATTGTGATGCTGCAGCAGAAGCAGCAGCAACGTACGTATGAATCTCAATTATCTTTCACAAGGGGTGGGAGGGAAAGCGTTCGTTCCCCTTTAAGAGAACGCCCCGTATTAAAAGCCTCCAGCTACATTGTTGCCATTCCCCAGAGACAGGGAAAATATATACATCCCCGAGGACTATATTCCTGTTCCTGATCATATAATTACGAATCCCATTTTAATAGCGCGAACAAATGAAGATAAGCCTCGCCGGGGAAAGAAACGCGTAATCTGATTAGAATAGAGAACAACAACGGACGCAAATTACTTTGTCAATAGGAAACCTAAAACTACTGTAGCTATTGTAATACGCGGGGCTGCCAACTGTCCCGCTGTAACAGTTTCAATACTAACCGTTATCAACAAAATAAATTACAACGGAAACGTGGTCGTCCTCATTTCAAATATGTTACGATTTCAAACGTTCTAATTACAATAAAAATGAATCATACTGTAAGGAGAAAAATAAAAACCCTGCGCTTAGTATTAGGGAAGTCAGAAGAAGACTTGTAAACCATAGTAAATGTCATTTACGTGGTCATGGAGCAAGATTCAATATGATGATTAATAGAGGTAATGGAGCGTAGTATGGGAAACAGCGGAAGAACAAAGGCTGTTAGATTGGGAAGGGATATTTTGAATGAAGTTAAGGAATTAAGAAGTTGGGTAGCGTAATAACAAGGGATGGTAGAAGTATACTAGAAATAAAGAGTAGGATAGCACAGGCAAGGAAGACTTTCGCGAAAAAGAGGAATTTACTTCCGAGTAATATAAGTGTATTAGGAAATCTTTGCTAAAAATGTTCGCTATATAGGTGCGAAACGTGGACGATAAGAGTAGCGGAAAGGAAAAGCGAAGACGCCTTTGAAATGAGGTGCTATAGGAGAATGAGATGGGTGGATAAAATCACTAACGAGGAATTTCTTAACGGGATAGGGGAAGAGAGAACAATATAAAAGACTTTGAACCCTAACAGCCTTCCCTTTCGCTCCTTCTTCTAACAGTGTATAATATTTACTATTAACTATTCGTACTTTACCATTATAAATCTATGTATTGACTGATAAATACTACAGCCATTCGATTTTTCCCTGATCATTCCTGGAGACGTTTACTAAGTTGCATGAATTAATTAAAGGTTAATTAACTCCTCTGTCATATTTGCCCATATTTTTGTTTATTAATTTACTTAATGTCAAAAAAATAATTTTTGGGACCTTATTTACCGAAATATTCTGAGGCCGAAAACACCACCACAAGTTAATTTTCAAATAAATTTTATGACACTAAATCCTTTGAACGCAAAAACGATCCTACATTCCCAATAACGATCAATAATTGTCTGCTTCAATTTTAATAAGCTGTACTACATGTAAAACGTTTCTCGTATTATGTTTTAACCGTAATAATCTAATACAGCCAATAAAGATGAGTCTATGTAAACCCTGTTCTTTACATACTGAGCGACATTTCAACGTGGTTTTACTAAATACGGTAATTTCAATACTTTTATTAAATTAACAGGGGTTTTTTGTGTTATTTAATTTTGTGACAGCAAATTTTCCGTACTCTGGTATTTGTGGGGTTATTGCACTTTAGGGTCGAGATTCGTTCATAACAAATCTCTATTCAAGCTGCCACCTGTGAGGCTAGGGTTGCAAATTCCTCCATGGGATAATCAAGGATGTCAAAATATTAGCACGCATGAACATTTATCACAGGACATGCGAATATCCTTGAGCGTGAGGTTTCGCGTTTTTGGAAAGACACGTGTTGCTCCGTATTGAGAAATTGTGGTTCGAGGGGAGGGGGGAAGTTGGGAAAGGAATTATCATTGACCAATTTTGAGTCTTTAAGGAGAACAATATTCAACAGTTATCGTAATAGAAGGGAAAAATATGAGTAAGTTAGTTATGGGCGAGATTTCAGACAGATCTGTTGTGGGGAGAAGCGATGGACGATATTTTAGACAGGAAGATAGCAGTTATCAAAGGGCACCGCTGGTCAACAAGTTCGAGAAACTTAAAGTCACAGATTCAGCTCCAGTGAGTCCAGACTTATCTGTAATAAATCTGTATGAATCGTCATTTAAAACATCCGTATTATTTTTATTCTAATGTTTTGTTATAAATTTGATCTTTTTCATAGAAAAACAAAAAAATGTTATGGAAAATATATCAATCGTTCTATAATATGATAATTATTTCCCCGATGAGTGTACTTTAGTGGTACTGAAGAGCAGTTAATATCGTTAGCTAAAAGGAAATAAAATTTTCGTACAGGGAGATAGAGAGAGAGATCTAAGATGAAAATATGCAACTGTTTAATAATTTGCATACATCGGCAGATAATTGATGTCACCGCTCAAATATTTAAATATTTATAGCATAGTGATGAATAACTGTTAGTTTATACCGCGGTAGTCCGAATGCGGCTCCTGTTAATAGGTTTAAGAGCGTTCTACGTACTTGAATATTTATGCCGTTTCGATTTAGCGTTATTGCGGCACAGGATTTGAATAAATTACACTTGGATTATCACAAATGGATAGTCATTCACACACACACACACATACACCCATCAATGCTATTGAAATTTCACCTCTTATTAGGTTATTTTTATTTCGGGTACTTTTTTATATTCAATGAAGAATTACAGGATGAAAGTAACATTCCATTACACAGTGTTTTTGTTTTCCTGTAACTTAAAGTAGTGTAAAATTTTATTTGTATACATACCATATGTAGGTGGTCGATATGTACAGGTCTACATTTTACTGGAAAACAGAAACCGCTTTAAATAATTAGAGGACAATTATTCTGAAAGAAAAGTTTTCTTTTTACTAAGGTCTAAAATTTAATGTCCAATTCAATTTAAAGTAATTGAAGAAATAATATATTGGAGATTCGTTTGTCTCGAATAATTGATCGGTTAAGTATTGGGTACAGAAAAATTTTAGAAAAATAATGTTAATAGGTTTGATTCGCTGTTTAAGACGCTATGAAGTCCCAACAAAGTTAATAAAATTAATAGGACTAAAATTGCAAATTAAGTCAGCAAGAATTAAGGTTACCAGTCAGTTAAGTGAACCAATTTTTAATAACTACGGGATTAAACAAGGAGACCCGTTATCAGCCACACTATTCTTTGTCGTCATACTGTCATACTTGAATATCCGAGGAAATATTACTACAATACTAAAACAATACTTGGCGTATGACAACAAGAACAAAGGAATCGTTGGAACAAACATCCGAGACACAAACGTTCCAATCTAGCGTCGGTACCAATAGCCAAGGCCAGATTCTACGAGTCCGAGAGCTGTAAAGAATCCCTTCTTTTCTTGTCGACGACTCCCTGGAGATCTACATCATCAATCAAAAAAAAACAGTCTACAATTTTATTAACACAATAACTACAAATTTCCAAATATGTAACTGTTAAATACTAATTTATACAAAATGTTAACAAAAGTGGCTGTGGTTCAAAATCAGTGTTGCCAGTTGGATGCTAAGTTATAGCAATATATTAGTGACTGAAAGGTTAAATATTATTTTAATTTTATCACCGAACGCTGGACAAAATTATTCATCGTTTCTCTTTAAAGAAATAGTGTGAGGTGGTGTATGATTATAAATAAAATATTTGGAAAATAGCGTTGTGGTATTTTTTACATAAATATTAGAGAAACCTCTCGAACTTACCAAATCTTTCTTGCTTCTTTATAACTCTTCTAGATAATCCTCACATCTCATTACCTTTCCACTTTCCAAACAGCGCTGGTGTCTATAACTGAGGCCAGATTCTATGACTCCGAGAGCTGTAAAGGATCCCTTCTTTTCTTGTCAACGTCTCCCTGGAGATCTACATCATAAGGCAAAAACGTTACAATTTATTTACACAATAAATAAGAAACAGTATTGCCAGTTTTATGCAATATATTTGTGAATGAGAAGTTAAAATTAAATATTTATTTCATGCCCAAATGTTGGTGGAGCACATGCATGTTTTTTCGTCTTAGAGAAGTAGTATGAGGTGAGTATTCTTAGTAAAATTTCTGAGAATTATGTTTTGTTATTTTTTAAAATAATTATTAGGACGGTTCTCGTACATGGAGATTTGGAATTATTCTATGATCGCTCTTCTTCTTCTGATTAAATCCCGATTTGAGTCTGTTAGTTGTGGTGGCTGATGATGTCGCGCCCAATCAGCGTGATATTGCCGCAGCAGCATTCCCAACTAACTAACGTGGGGCAGTGACGCGACGTGGCTTCACACTAATAATAGGTAGGGCGTGCGTCCAGTTGTTTCGGGATGAAATCCATCCACGCTTATTTGTTTGCGGGACGATAAGGAGAACAATTACAAGCAATATAGCGCGATGAAGTGAGAACATTCGTCGATTATTCCGAGTTGGTGATCGCTGATTACTCTATTAGCAGCGGCGGCTGTACAGTGCACAGAGCCGCGTCTAATGAGAGCCGGAGAGACCCGCAGCCAGGGCGCTAGGGACTTCCCCCAATCAGCCCTGCCCTGCCCTATGATTAATGCAGCACACGCGCTCTTAATTATCTTATCAATACCTACTACGATCTCTGCTACATAAGAGAGGTTTATGTTGGTCCACATAAATAGCGGTTGGGTACGCTCGTTACTCTCGTGTGCCACTTCCCTTTTATTTATTTACTCGCAGGGTGTCCGCCGATGCCCGGGAATTCATTTATATTGGCCCGCTGCAGTATTTAATTTGACAGTAATCTCTTTGTCAACACGTGACTAAACCATCAGCGAGAGCATTTTGAAAAATTACCTTTCCATTACCTTATGACGTCATAACCACCGCCATGACTTTCACGCCTCCCAGTTTATGAGATCTGAATTCCATCAAAACCACCACCATGATGACTCCTGGCACCTTAAATAAGCACATACATACAGAAAATCGCACAGAAACAGTTTTACATTTACAAGTAGAAACATCTCTTCGTTCTGATTAGCGTGAAATATTGCCTGTAGGTACATGTATATACCTATGAAAAATATAGTTTAGTGCGTGCGGACCTGGTCTTCATGCAACGTGCCTCAATAATTCACACTGAGATTTTTGAAAAATTCTGCATAATCAATAATTAATTGAATATTTTTATGACCAAAATAAAATATTGGTTAAATTTAAGCATTATTTCATACTTAACAGCAAATTAATTATCTAGTTTGACAGGCTACGTGACGTCATAATCTATCCAGTTGTGAGTTTTGTATTTCTTTAGGGCATGACCTTTTCTGGGTCGGAAGGAGGGATCTTAACTCTTCATAAGATTACTGGTTTCAACTCAACACTTCAATACACAGAAATTTCGAATCAATCGAATGAATGGTATAGGAGCGAATAAAGGACAAGCCTTTTGGTCGATCTTCTCTAAACCACAAAATGCCATTTGTTTGAAGCAACCACGTGGTTTAAAAACATTCGATGCTTCCCAGGTTCTATTTTTCCACTTGAGTGTAATGTCTGAAAACCCAGGTAAATCCATCCCGCACGTGTCAAGACACCATCCCTGGGGGATTAGACTCGGCGTCAGGTCCCGACAACCCGGTACCTGTCTAGCTTCCCAAACTTCAAATTCAAAATATATCGAATATCGCGCTACAAAATATTAACTGTAAAGTTAAACTGAGGAGGTAAACTCGTTTTGTATAAATTTAAAAATATTATTTCAAAGGATCGATCAGATTTATTAAAAGGAATCAATAAAAATAAAAAAACCTAAAGAATAATCCGACTTTTTAAATCTCGCTATTGTGACGTGTTTCTTAATTTATACATAGATTAATCAATTAGAATTGCAATTAAATGAATGGGCGCCAATAAATCTCAACTTTGAAATTTAAAACATTTTTTATTGTTAACAGTAAAATATTCAGCAATATTACGATATTTAGGAATTTATTAATTTTAATGAATTTTATTTTCCCGGCTGAGCACTAACCAAAGAAATAATATTGCAAGAGGTTTTAGTAAATTTAATGTACTTTACTCAGGGCTGTATGACGTGGTTATTCGCATAGCATTCATCCTCCCCTAGTTTCCTTGTTGACCGGCATTCTACGCAAAGGTAGCTTCACCATAGAAGCGGCAAGCCTCTAGAGTGGTGTCGTTTCCTTGTGATACCCCCAGCCAGATCGCCTCTCCTCTCAGACTTGATGCCAGCCAGTTCGACTTTCCGTTTCCTCGTGCTCAACCTCCAACTCTCATTTCCGAGTGCTTTTTTTCGAAGTCCTCTCCGTCTCGAACTCAGCTCTCTTGGGAGATTGGTCTCACCGCTTTCTCTATCTTCCCAAGGTCCTCCAATGGCGTTGGCGTCCCTACCCTTCCTTTCCAAACATTAAAAACTTGGGAGGGGGCCAACCTTAGAAATCTTTTGGGTCAACGTGCTTGCTAACCTCGGGTGACCTGGGGTTTCTCGACGGGTGGCAAAAATATTTGCAGACATAGACTGTCAGGATTCAAGTTATATGACTGTTTGTCTTGCCGCGCTTTTCCCCTGAAGGATCCCTTGCAAATACCTTAGGACTTTTCTCTTCGGAATTCTGTACAAAATGTTTAATATAGAATAATTTATACGAATAAAATAAAATATACTACGGAATGTCATACACAGCATCACACTATATCTGTTTCACCGTGTGTATCGCACATGCTCTATGGGACTTGATCTGTCAGTCCATTCCATACGAACCCCTCAAAGACCCTGTTCTTGAATAACATCACGATTTTTCCTTGTGTGATAATATGAAAATGAAAGTTTAACCTCAGGCCAATCATAACTTTGGCGGGTTGTTTAGATATGAACCTCTCCTCCGCCGCTCTCATTCCCAGTTTGAGAATTTTTGCGATTCGTAGTCGAGGAGCGTGTAATTGGCGAAGACATATCATGGCCGCCTGAGGCCGGCGCTGCGCGGCGCTTGAGCGCCTCTTGCCCTGCAGCCGGTCTAAGTTAATTTGCTATTGTGCTCGGTGTGCTTTTCATCTCCAGGGCGACGTCAGTCCTGACTTACGCCTCCCCCAGGCACACGTCGCGGCGCCAGTTGTTAGTCGATTGTACGGTTGCATTCAGTTACACAATGGCTGCGTTATGCTCCAGAAAAAATAATATAAAAACTTTACTTTTCCAACTGAAGAAAAAATTTAATTACGAATTGTACACCGTGTCTCATTGTGTCGACTTGTATTTTTAATTACAAAATTATTTTATTTTTTGTTATTCCTTGCAAAGTTTCATTCCAATTGTGTCAAACATTTCTGTCTAGTAAAATGAGAGATTCGAAATTATTTCATCAGACACAGGTAAAGTTTCCTTTTTCACATTAATTAACATATCGTAAACTTCAACTTAAACAGACAGTGTATTGTAGATATAAGATCAAGTTATTAGTATTTTAAATATATAATTACCGTAGCTATTTCCATTAGGCCCTGCAGCAGAGGAGTGAATCAGAAACGCGCTCTTTTATTGCCTCTGCGTTACTACAGAAGGAAGCCGAAAAGATTAATGCAGTGTCACGTTATGCGCAGCATGCTTTTATGCTTATCCTTCTCTCTCGCAGACAATATAAATATTTGGGAAAGAGATCATCGTCAAAAAAAAAGGACAGAGAGAAATATGTACATTACCAGAGGGCAGGTGAACCTCTGTTTCTCTCTTAAAATATATTAACGTAAACTGTAGGCTCACTTTAAAATCTACAACAGAGAAGACAATAATTAATGCAATTTGGGTGTTTAATTGTATAATTATATACAACCTAGTTTAGAAAGTGTACTGTAATTATATTACGTTAAATATATATTATTATATTAACACGTTCCTCAATTAAATCGGTTAATATAAATAAAAATGTTCCTTTTTAGAAGAGATGTGATAAAGAAGGGCCAACCAAATCAAGAATATTTGAGAATTCATCGAAAACCGCAGTTAGTGTATGTTGCAAGACGAAGACGATGAAACAGAAATATTTTCCACTCATAGACCTGCTTCTTTATAAAAAAGAAGGCACATTTCGTCTGCAAAGTTGATTTAGTGACGGATATTAGGATCTAAGAGATCGTCTTGCAGCAACTTCACTTCCTACTTCACATATCTACTGACTTCTCTAAATCTAAAAGGCCAAGAAATTCCTGTGGGAGCTTTCTCTCGCAGAAATTTCTCCCCAGATTTGTTGCTGGTCTTACATTTGAGGTTGACTCGTACTCTCTCTCTCCCTCTGTTTTTTTCAAGGTTCTCAAATACCGAGAAACCGTCATCGCATTTCGAAGGTGCATGTGCTGGCGTCGAAGACTTCTGGCATAGTGTAAGAGTTGTCTGCCGATCCCATCGGATCATTCAGCCAACTGTTTCCTAAAACTGGTGGAAGCACAAAAAACTCCTCTGCCGTCATTCAGAAGGACATTAAAATAGTACCAAAAAGAAAAAACCTGGTTTAATAGGCGACTTTTAGATCAATCGCCGGGTAGGATCCCTAAACTATATCCCGATGGTACCTTGGTGTACCTTCCACACTCCTCCTCCTTTTCCATTCCTTTTGTATGCTATTTAAGGGGTTCAGGATCACCCTTATGTAGCCTGTTACCCCCCTCCCTCCCAAAAAAATTCAAATCTGAGTGTGGTTATTAGAACATGGGTTTTGGGGCGACGCCTTTTTTAAAATTATTTATTGTTGAAATCGTATTTTCCAACGTCTTACGGATATTTTTCAAAGCTGAAATTCTTGTCAGTAAAAAAGTAAAAAAAGATACCGAAACCACGATGTGTAAAAGGAAACAAACAACCAGTAAAATTAAACGAGTAATTATAAGAAGAATTAATGACCCAAAAAAAATATTATGTAGAACTTTCAACTTTAATTAAAATATTTGTAGTCAACATAGGACACTGAAGATATAGAAACAAAGATCAGACAAATAAAGAATACCCAAACAAAATAAAATTCTGTAAGCGGTGCAATGCGTCCTATTTATATTTGTGTGTGTGCGTTTTTGTCAAAATAGATAGATAATCATGTTTGTATATTTTCTAAGAAGTGAAATATATTTTTTGTATAAAGTTGCAACAAGAACGACCATCATTAGCGACTGTACACTATTACGAAGAACCTTTTTAAGTTCATTCATAACTTTTTTATGTAATTTTTTATGTAATTAAAGCAACAGAACGTCCTGCCCATGCCAGGATTCGAGCCCGGGACCTCTGTTGTGCTAGGCAGTGATGGTAACCTCTACACCATAGGACGTCGGTTAAAATAAAATTATTTCTAAAATAAGAGGCTCGTTTATAAGTTATTTCGCGTTAAACAGACCAAATATATGGATCCACTACCTTACTATAATAAACGAAATTCATTATTTATGTTAAGAATACTCAAATTTCGTACGTGTTTGCGTTTTGCATACAATCCTAAACCCGTGGAGCAATTTCAACAAAATTTTTCACACGCACACACACGTCTTCCGAGACTCAGAAATGAGTACTGTCAGGGTAAGACACGGTAATCACTCATGGCGGGGTGGAAGCTTGTAAATATCAAAATCGCCCGATATTTCTGTCGAATAAATACTCATCGGGTTCAATTACCTACACGCTGTTTCCCGCGATACTGTTTGTATCAGTCCTACTATAACGACATATAGAACAGGATACACTACGCCGCGGCGGCGGCGGCGGCGACGACGACGTTCGCGAGAAGCAAAACGTACCATAACTTATGTAAAATGTTAGTTATAATTAAGTATTAATGTCTCTGGCATCGCCGGGAATCCATCTAGATTTTTTTATTGTTATAATGAAATTTAAAATATAATATTGGTTTTTTATTAAATTTTGTGACTGATTTAGAACCAAAGTTTTTTTCAACATTGTACGTCAAAATTATAATCAGTCATTTAATACACGCATAATTCCTTGAAAGTAATTTTTACTTTAATAATTTTGGTGTTCTGCTATATAGTAATTTTCTGGTTATAATTGATCTCGTTATGACCGATTTCGACAGTACGTCGTCTTCATGTTTTACTTTATAGGGCTTCGGTAATGAGAACAGAGGACTAGGAGCAATTTGTTAGTTATATTTAGTGGCGTTTAGATCTATATAGTGGGAGTGAGCTGAGACCCGAACTATCTCCCAATAAGCGACTAAGCTCCGCGTCCGCCATTCGTCCTTTAATCCGAAATTAATTCGTTTAATTAATGAGATTAATTGAGCAAGGTGGAATCTTAGGTTTTCTTGTTGGCAGGAAGGCAGGCAGGAAGCCGTTAGTTCCGATAAGCCCCTCTTTGTCAGTGACGCTGTAACAGCGCGGCCTGTCCTCGGTTTTAGAGGCTGTCAGAGCAGCAGTTTGGCCGCATGATTTAACGCCGCTGTTAATTCGCAGGAAATCCTCCATAGTCCCGCGTGTGCTGCACTGGATGACTCGCTTACTAAATAATAACATCCAGACTTATATCTCACCCTCCCCCCTCTGTCGGCGATAATTAGAAAGCATTGCTCGGTCGCTTTGACTCACCGCCTTCTTTATCGGCGTCACTATGACAACACTTTCACGGCTCCTCTCCCCTACGCGTATCTTTCATTTGCTGCAACAAGGGGGGGTTCGGTTTAATTTACAACGTTCGACTTTAGTGGATTATCCGTTTCTAGGCAAGTAAGTGGCTGACTGTCTCGGGGAGAGGGGAAAGTGCTTGCAGATGGGAATTCATTTTTAGAACTAGAGGAAAACTAAAATGCACGAGCAAAGAATCCAGTCTCACACACGTATCACAAATTAACTCCTCGAAAATAACACCAAGCAGTGAAAATAGAAATTACGATTACGTAGAAGCCAAAGAACTACGGTCATCAAACTAAACAAATACTAAATACAGCCAGGAGCGTTCTCAACGTTGATTTTACACATTTTCTTAGTCGAAACTGTTATAACTCATATTCAGAGGAAAAAACGAACGATCTTAGTACTTATAGCAAACAATCTCTGTAGAATCTCACACAACCTCAGATGAAAGCTCCATGGTCATAAAGAAAAAAAATCGATTTTCTTTGAAAAGCGAGTAGAGAGGAAGACGGTTGTAACTGCTTCAAACAATTCGACACTTCTTTGGGTCCCTCAAAGACGTTGTGACTGACAACACCACTCTCCTGGACCGGAGAGAAAAACAAAAAACAGATATGAACAGACAAGAATATACACTCCCGACATTTTCGTATCAATTTGGCGGTAGAAATGAAAAAAAAAATACACTTGACGAAGCCAGCTTAAACCCTCATATCCTGGACGCCGGAAAATGAGGGAAACCGGAATTCCGGAGCTGGAAGTACAACCTGTGCTAGAGAAGTGGAGATGCAGGAAGGGAGGAGGAAGCGAAAACATTGAAAGACTGTCTCCTGCCTCCAAAAGGAAGCCCAGGAGACAAGAATAGAGCAATGGCTGACCTCCACGCATCTTTACTGGTAGAACTTATGCAGGGAGAGCGTCTGCATAATACACAGTCTGCTCTACAGACCCCCTGCAAAAAATATACTTCCATATTTGATGTATATATATATATATATAAGTATTATAAAAAAGTGTTAAAAAATCTCAGTCTGTAATGTAATGTAAAAGAAGATGGAAGCAGCTATGGCTTAACATAGTTTTCCTCTCCCTTCCGCTCTTTCTTCCCTTCCATATTCCGCCAGCTGTGATCTCACAGCACTTTCCCTTCAATCCTCCTACTCCCATTCACCCTTCACCCTATACCCTTCTGTCTTTAGTTTTAGTTTATTAGTTTTATTATTGTTAAAAAATAAATATTTATAAAATAAAATAGAATAAATCTGTAACACAAATATTGTAATAGATATTCAAGAAAACAAGCTATTAGTGTAATTAGTGTAATAAAAAAATAAAAAAAACTTAGACACTGAACAACTATTTTGATATGATGTACCACGTAGTGCCTCGGAAGAAATAGTCAGTGTTACTGTGTGAACTAGTCGTTAATCCCTGAATTTGATTGGTTAATCTGCTTATTTCTGTTTTGAAATAGAATTGTTAACCTTGAAGAGGCTACAAAGAGGTACCGAAACGTCGGTTTACGTAATAAAAACTAGTCTGTTAAAAGTCGTTTCATTAATTTCCTTAATTTAAAACAGACGTAAAATAATAATAATTATTATTATTTTTAATGGTAATATCAGTAAATATTAAAAGGAAACATATTAACAAATTTTAAGTCATCTTTCAAATTAATGACTAACTTAAAAAAATAATGAGTCATTTGAGAATGACGTCAGTGGAGTTATTAAACTTGATATATTCCCAATGTCTTTAGAGATATGCATCAATTCAGTAGAGACTTCCGCTATGCATCCTAATTCCTATTACTTCACTGATTTTTTTTTTGTTTTCTAGCAACTATCCGAAAATTCTTTTGGAAACGTACCCTCCAAGCACTGGCAAGTATCGTTAGTGGACTCATTAGATTTAACGGACATGGGGACTGAAATTTCGGCCAAAATCAGAAAAAAAAATCGATTTTCTAATTTTTAATATTAATATGCCTTTAAATCCAGTAAACTGAAAGGCGAAGCTGCCAAACAAAAGAAGGAAGGTGTAACACATGCTGCAGGACAATTTTAATTAATATGTAAAATAATAAATTATTACTTTAAAAATGTGTATATCTCAGCTTCATGATTTCTGACACCAAAAACCTTCTATTAAAATATTAAGATATTATCTTCATTTTTTTACTTAATCTACATGCTAATACCATCAAATAAAAGTATTAGGTTTCAAATTGTTCAAGTATTTTGGGTGAAAATAATTTTTAAACTGCTGAAAAGTGTTAATTTTTGAGTAACCGTATGAAGCTCTCAGTAAAAATTTATTTTCTCCCCACAGTTTAATTCAAATTCAAGAATAATTCTGAAAATTGATAACAAAGGTCAGCTCTACAAATTAATGTAAAAAATGCTACATTATATTCAAGTACGCAAGGAACGTTTTCAAAACTGCCAAATTTTGAAAATAGTTTTCAAAATATCTCAACAAAAAATAAGTTTACAAAAACAAAATTTTGTATTTTGCTACAGATTTTTGTTGTTAACACACAGTTCAATTTTCATCGCAGTATCAATTAATTTTTCAAAATTCAGGAAATGATTTCTGAATTTTTTTTTGCCTCAATAAGTGTACTCTCCGAAAAATATGTTTTACTGGTGGACTAGTCTTTAAGATAATATAATTTAATTGAAATGTATTTTGCTAGAAGTCTACCCTGTGAGGACTTGTCACTGGAATACCTTGGATCACAGAGATGTCTTCCTCCTCTGGTTGCTGTTACTTTTGGAGTCAGTATATAACGGTACACACACACTCTCTCTCGCTTCAGAGACACTCAGCGACGTCTGTGATTGTCTCTGTGGGAGGTTTTGTGGTATTGATTGCCAGTTCACACCAGACTTTCCTGGAATCCGCTCTTTGTAACGTCCTTTTTCCTGTCCCACATAATACCGCTTCCGTTCCAGTAAACGTGGATAGTCTCTTCAGCTTGATTTGATCGAGTAGGTCCCCCATACCTTTAAGCCTGGAAGGTTCTAAACCCTTAATTCAACCACAGTTTCTCCATTCAGAGTCAGAGTTGCACGTTAAACGCTCTCTTATTCCTCACCAAGGCTTAACTTTTATATATAGATATTTGGGCGCTTTCTGGGGAAGGTATAACAAACCGTTTTTATAGTGGGTTTTTTTTTCTCTCGCACTACCGGCGGGGAATTTCCGCTTCCCGGAAAGTTAGTAAAACTGCAGGACTTGAGGGCGGCCCATATTTCAGCGTGAAGGGGCCGTTACTTCGCCTGTGCTCTCTTTACTGCCTTCTTTGCATGTTGCAGCTTTACGATGGTTCGCGTCATCAGCCACCAGGGCGGCGCTGCGGGATTAGCGATGAAACCAGAATTAACGTTAACTGCGGCCATCCAACTTAATATGCGAGCTTATTTAAAAGAAAATTAAGCACAACAGCTACATGCCGAGACTTGAAAATGGCTCTCGTAAAAACGTGCCTTCCTATAGAAATAACTTTCACGTCTCTCCTTCGCGCCTCCTGTGGAATCCACAGTTTCAAACAAATTAATGATAAAATTATGGGAGTTGGGGGTGGAATAAACCACATGATAATTCTAACTGCTCATAAACCTCAGCTTTAGTGGTTGAAAATTATATAAGTATAATTTACCTCTAATATAAGTCTAACCAAATGCCTATATCATTACACTAAACTATATCCATGTTTCTACTTCAATACTGAAAATTCCTATTGGCTTTATTTTTTCCATATTTGTTTGCCCACATTTTCTCTTCTTCTTTTAAAAATTCTTCCCATTCTTGAGATATACATCCTTCTGTCCTCATCTTTGGTGAAAAGTGTGCTCAGCCGCCCTCTGGGGACCAGACGCTGTCGCCCCGCCGTATGAATGTGTCCTACCTCTAATATTACATGCATAATTTACATACTAGTTTAACCAGAAAACTCGTACATTAGCAATAATTACAAACGCAGAAAGTTCTAAATTTTAATGTAATCAGTTTATGTCACAGATATATGTTTGCATTGTAGCATTATCTTTGGCGGTCCTCGCCAGATTGTGCCGCCAAAAATTAAATTAGTTTTCAAAAAATAAAAAGACGGTATTTCCACCTCCTTCGAAAATAATTGACAAAGTGCAGAAATAAACTATAAGGATCCAACATATTACTTTAATAAATAATTACAGATTATAATTAAATACGCTCAAAAGTAAATAAATTCATTACTAAGAAACATCAGACAATGTTTATAAAATATTCAAAAAAATTCAATAAAACTTCAAGTGTTACCAGTAGATGGTGTTTTTGACGTTGACTCAAAAATATATAAACATGTAAGGTGAGTTGCAGCTGATCCTATTAACGAACCAAACGTCAACATATATAATTACATTTTAAAGGACTTTGTCAGGCATAAAATTTTGCAATTCATGTCCTTCACTCCTTGACTCCCTCCTTCGAAAATGCTTTGAAGTATTCAGACTAGAGTAATTTGGTGTCGCCCATGAAAAGAAATTTTACGCCTCGAAAGGGAAACGAAACGTCGTGTATTTATATTAATTAAATAGTGATAAAATTATATGCTGACTTATTGGCCGTATTTTTATTTATTGTAAACTTTAAGTCAGAAAACTATGTTTCAATTAATTTTCCGTACTGGAGATCAATCAAGTAAATTTGGTTTTGATTGAGGGAATCGTTTATGACCTGTAACAAATCATGTTTCTCGTGTTAGGCCGTTTCAATTTTCAGGAAGACATAACCCATGAGCTAAGTATTTAATTAAACATGAGAACTGATGAAGATAGTGTTTGGTTGAAATTTTATGATCTTTAATTTTCTAATTTTACCGAGTGAATATCAATACAAATTGTTTAAGAAAAATAAATTATTTATTTACCTTTGAAAAGCAAACCCTTAGATAGTCTACTTTTTTGCAGGCTATATATGATTTATTTGAATACCCCAGTCATTTAACAAGATGTTTTTTGGGGAACTCGGCCATAATCTGAAAAATAAATTACACAGAGTTTACATGTCACATTTATTTTAATTTCAAATCTTCGTCAATATTAAAAATTTTAATTAGGTATCTGGATTATCTCTCCTTTTAAATGTAATTATATATATTTTTGACGTTTGGTTCGTTAATGGGTTCAGCTGCAACTGGCTTTACATGTGTCCTCTATCTTAATTCATTTCAAGCTTCTATTTCCTTTTCACCATTATTTTCGTATTAAACACTGACAGTTTCCACTTGATTCCTATATATTAATACATTTCAAGCTAATATTTCCTTCTTACCATTTTTTTCGTAAAAAACACTGACCGTTCCTAATTGATTAATCTCCAAATTTACCTTCAACAATTCTTCTTTTTTATGCATGACTCTCTCCCTCTGTAAGTTATTTGATTTATTTATAACCCATGCTGCCTCTATTAAAGGGGAGTTACCTGTTCCAGGATCACCCTGAGCCTGTTAACCCAAAAAAAGAACATTCTTACTGAAAATACAGTCTATTTTTTAAATTCATCCATGTATGTCCTACATGTAAGATGAAGTGTAAAATTTTTGATTAATAAACGTCCTGCGATAGATTAACTGAAACATGATCTGACTGACGGAGTCGTTTATGTATTTCAATTCGGATACAGTTTGAATCTTAGTTTGGCTGCAAATAGAAAATTTCTTGTGATCGTGTAATATAGCCAGCCGCGTGTGAATGTTGCCAAGATTCATATCGGAGGGCAATGATGTGACGTGGGAGGCTGGAGGCTGGACGTTCTTTGTCAGTCGCGGCGTTATTATTACAGTTTTATGTGAGTATGGCGCTCTTTGAGTGGCCCGGTCGCTCATTACGCACTCTGTTTGCGACTGAGCCTCACTTCAATTAGCGGGATGCGGCTTTCGAGCCCCGGACGAGCCTCTGAGCCAGGAACCGCTTTTTGAACAGCGCGTTAATGCGATTCCAATGCCTGATGAAGCCGGGGCTGGATGCTGTGTAAATGGATTTGGTTCGATTGTATCATGTCGGCTTCTTAAACCAGGTCAGGCACACAGCGAATTGGGGTTACAAACTACAAAACTTCCATTAACTTTTATAAACACTCGCACAGCGTTACTAATGTTTCACTGAGGACCTTTAATCAACACAATAAAGGTAAATCCTTCAATTTATTATTTTCTGTCTGTCGAAGGCCTTTTATTTATTTTTCTGATGTTTTAAAACCAAGGATATTTTTTCATTTATCAGTCACGAATAAAAAATAAAATTTATGACCAATATCAGAATATATTTTTAATAAACAATAAAACAAACGAAATGGTACCCATTTCTACTATCCTCTGGTTATCTTTCAATTATCACGATTTGAGTTGCAGACGAGCCACAGGAGAATTTTTAATAAACGTACTGAGGTTTTAACTGATTCTATAATTCCATTGCATGCATTTTGAAAAAGAATAAGGAGAGAATATACATCTCTTTGAGCTATAGCATAGTGTCGCTGACGAGCCTTTATCTCTCTGGCGGAGAGAGAAGATGATCAACTTCCTTATTTTTAAGTGTAGATAAAGTTCAAATATTAATCTACTACCTCAATCAAGAGTGTCGTGAATTACTAATAGCCAGTGAAGTTTCATTTCGAGTATTGATTTAATTCATGGTGAGAAGACTTTCTACGTCGACAGGGGGAAGATAAGTCATAGACCCCCACCCCCTGCATATCACAGACTTTTTCCTCTTTTAAAATTTATTATCCTGCCAGGCAATCTGTATAAATTGCTGTTGTTTCGGTTTCACATTAGCAAACCTCAAGATCCTTAAAATATTTTTACTTTTTGTAAATGTGAGACTTTTATTGGACTAAGAGGTACCAACTGTATTTAATAAAATTAATCATTTCCTATTTGACCTCTAGTGAGTGAATCTAAAACTAGATGATTTTCTTTTATTATATGTAATATGTGTGATAATTATAATATATATTGAATCTGATAGTGTTAACGTGAAAAGTACCAAAGAACTTGAAGAAGGTATAAATAGGTACTGAAGCGTTTTTTCTTCGATTTTTACTATAGAGATACTGTCTGAAACATGTCATTATTTTATTTTATTGAAAAAAAAACATAGATCCTCATAAGACTCTCAAACTTACTGTATAATATATGAAAATAATGTTAAATTATAACTAGCTTGTATAATTAACCCCGTCTACTAATTCCGTTTCTTTACCCTAAGACTGCGGAACAGATTTAAGAAGAAAAGAAAACAGCTTATCCACTTATTGAATATTCAATAAACGGCATTTTCTCCTGCAATGTTTCCTAAAACAGCGCCAATCTCGCGAACGTTGAAGAACAGTTGAAGAGCGGGCGGGTTCTCTCTCTCTCTCTCTCTCTCTCTCTCTCTCTCTCTCTCTCTCTCTCTCATGGAGCTTCAAAACTTTCCCGTGAAAACAACTTGAAATTGCGACACAATAAGAGCTTTAGAGGGAGGGGGAGAGGAAAAACGTAAAGTTCAACCAATAGTTCTGGATTGCGAAATAGGAAAAAAAACCAACAACACACATACAATTATTCTAAATAAAGAGGAGTTTTCTGCGAACGTAGATGGACCAAATAAAAAGCTATAATTGAAACACTGAAACAGTCTCGCAAAAAAAAGGCAAATTAATCCGCTTAAGGAATTAAAGAATAGAGCCGTAACAGTATTAAGCTTTACTTCTTATACGGGTTGTTATTATACAGGTTTTATTTTACATAAAATTGAACGAAATTAAAAAATTAAAATTAATTTCATCTCTGAATATGCACGGAATAATCTATTACTACTCTAGTTGACAACATCACACATTTCTTTTATAACAAATATTGTAAACAATCTGGCGTAATTTAATAAAATATTCTCAGAATTAAAACATTAGTAGCCTAAATAAAGTAGGGGAAGGACCTTTACCATTAATACTTAATTGAAAACATAGCTTTCATGTTTACATACTATTTATTAAATTTAATAAAACTATAAATTTTGTGTTTAAGAATAAACAAAAAAATCATAATGAAAGTTAATGAGAGATTTCCTACTTTTTTAATTGACCGTATAAATAGAAAAAATATATATTTCAAATTTATACATTCTCGGCAATCAAATTAGAAGATTGAGAGATATAAAAAATGGTTTAAGCCTGTTCCTCTGTTAAAATTTTTATTTATGTAATTTATATAAAAGCTTACAATTTCATTGTAAAGATAATAAACAAATATTTTAAATTGTTTAAGGGATAATAAAAGTCCCTATAGCACAACACTTAAATATAAAAATATAACATTCATAATAAATCCAACATGTAGAAGTATCAAATATGTCTTGGAATTATAATCAAACGGAATTAGAAATGAATATTTAAAAAAATATATTAGAAAATTTTGTCATCTATTAATAAGATGAATTAAACGACCGTTTATGACAGACATATTTTCAACAAAGTTTCTGTAGGCTTTTGTAATTTCTTCATATTTAAAAGTAAAACAAATATTAAAATGCATAAGTGGTATAAAAACAAACAATATAATATTTCAAATTACAATTACATAATTTATTTAAATTTACATAATAAATATCTAGGAAATTAACTCAACAATTAATCATACCACCGTTTATTGTATAAATATAAGTAAATATTTAAACGAAAGATATTAACAAACTAGAAATAATTTTACAAATTAATAACCGACTTCAATGTAAAGTTAAGTGTGGAAAAAGTTATGTAGAGCAAAATAAACGTGCTTTTTAAGCTAAAAATGTAGGAAAGGACAGACACAAAAGTTTAATCCATGATGTTGTCACTACATCTAAATTACAAATAAAATCATTAATTTGATTGAGATAACGTTGAAATTTTAGATATTGAAAAAATTGGTTAAAATACAATATAAATGTAATTTATTAAAACAATTTTAAACGCACTCAATTCACATAATGATAACTATAAATTAATTATTGTTTATAATTCATTATTATTTAGTCTTTATACATATTTTAAAATTTATATACTTTTTTGTATAAATTTTTTAATTTATTTTGAAAATAAATTAGTTTAATAATCAATTTATGAATGCTAAAATTAATTTTTAAATTTAAAGAATGCTGAAATTTTATGTTTTGACTTTAAATGTTTACAGAATTAAATAAATAATAGCATTATTATTTTTTTATTAGACATATATATGTAAAAAGTTTTAAATTAGTCATTCAACATATTGTCTTATTTGTTATTTACACCATTTATGAAGACAATTAATGCTGTATTTTCCCTTTAATATATTTTATTTTTAAATTAAATTTTATAATATGTAAAAGAGCTCGTTTCAGTGAGTTTTATGAAGGAGAATTTTGTAAGCGGGTAAATTGCTTTTGTTGTAGAAATATAACATAAACAATCTGATGAAAATACTATTTTTAATATATCTTTTTTATAGAAATATTTTGAGGTAAGAGGTATAAATTATCCTGGCCTATTGTAACTTCCAAATATACGTCTCTTACTACTTGATAATTAAAAATATGTAGAATTATCGTCCATAGGAAAAGAATAATTTTTTACCTGATAATATACTTATTAGAGCTCGAAAACGCATTTGTAAATGCGGTGTGATATTCAACAAGTATGATCTGACTGTCTTTGTCCCTGCTGACGAGGATTTCTTCCGTGTATTTGTTGGGCAAAACCGTGAACCTGCTTACGTCGAGGAGGGGCACAAATATCGCGGCTTTATGCTGTATTATCTCAGCGTACTTTGTGAGAATTTATGATTATTAACGTAAAAGAGGAGTGTGGTAATTCCTAAGTGGAGGGGTTAGGAGCAGCCCATTGCTCCGAAGCTGAATATTTAATGCTGCATTATCTTATATCAGCGGGTCTTAGATGGGGCGACTGTCGCCTGCACTCGCTTCCACCAGGAAACTTCCCCCCAGAATAAAGAGAAGACCGGCTAGAACCTCCCTCTGTGATAAAATAACACATTACTTTTGTATCCTCTTCTTTCAATATACTACTTTGATAACGTTGTCGACGTTACGGATTGATTCCAAGTAAAACTAAATTGTAATGTGTTGGGAAACTGTGAAAGTGAACTTTGCAATGTAACTGTGTTTTCTAATTATTAAATTCAACTACAACATTGTTTTCTGTCTTTAAAATTTATAATAAATAAAAAGACGGACAAAAAGTCAGCATAAAAAATTTATCACTATTTATTCACAAGCGACGTTTCGTCTCCATTTTGAGACTTCCTCAGGCGTAAAATTTAGCAATACATCTGTTCACTCCTTGACTCCCTCAGCCACAAAGATTATTGAATTTACACGTGAAGAATTAAGTGTCGTGCATGGCCCGTATCCAGCGACGGTTACGGCCGAAATGATCCTACCAAAATGTATGTCCAGAAGAAATGAAGCAAAAGAAGGCCCAGCATTGTACTGACGGGCTGATGATAATAATTTGGCCACTCAGTGTATGTTACATCAAGAAAACCAATATTCATCCTTTCATACATTACATAAATAAATATTCGTATCAAACGAATAAACAACTTTTATTATTTTTTACAAAATAATTAAACCGCTTTATAATGCATGAAGAAAACACGAGCCCTCTATATCTCAGGCCTAATGGGTATAATATTTTTGCCAGTAGTTTTTCCTCGGTCTTTCTGTACCGTATGGTTGTAGCTGTTTCTGTTGCACCAGTAGTAAGATGGACTGGAAAGAGGAGAGGATCTGGTGCTTTGGTTGGCCTCATCCTGACGTGACGTCACTGGTCGTCAGCCACTCGTTTCAACGTACAAAGTACATGTAATACTTTAAATGAATATAATTAATAACAATGGAAACAACAATTTCGGTTGACTTATATGAATTAAAATTATTTAAGTAAATTTATTCAATTAACTAATTGAATAGATTGTTTATATATATAAATGTATACAGACAATGAATCGTCGTCTGTGTGATACACTCCCTTGGATGTCTCCCTAACACACATCCAGCTCCAATCCAAGGAATACAGACATCAAGAATACGTTCAGTTCAAAGAAAATATAACTTCAATTGTTTTCCTTTACTGTTTATTCACTATTTGTGACCAGTATTAATTTCCTTTGTGGTCAACAATTTAACATCAAACGTAAATTAATTTAAATCACGCGAAAAAAAATGGAAATGACATATTTGCGAACCCAAAGATATTTCTGTTTACAACCAGGGAGATGCTAACATAATACCAGAGACAGTAGCTTACGCTCGAATTATTACTATATTTGAAAAGAAAAGAAATGCGCGGTAACGTGTACGTATGTCACGTCTGATCCAGTCTGTATATTTCCGCACTTCATCTGATACTTCAAAAGATTACCAACCTATCTGATTTGAATTTTGAGCTACGTACATCATCTTGTCTTTATCTCTTTTGATGATTTTAAAAATGACAGTTTTTAAAACACTTATGTAAAGATTACCGAATTTGGTGAACAATTTTGTTTTGCGTAATAGAATTAGGGTGAAATGTAGGCGGAATCTTTAGAGAGTTGAGTTTGGTAGGATGCCTGCGGGTCCGGCAATTTGCAAGTGCTCATGTGCAAGGGGAACGTGCGGGAATGTCTCATATCACCACCAGAGAGCATTCCTGCGCGCCGCCCAGGGATTAATACCTCGCTCACTAGACACTTTATATGCGCCTCTCCCGCTTGACCCAATTATTGCGCCTCCGCTTAATGAAGTCGTATTCAAAATAAAAAAGGACAGGCACGAGGTCATTCGCTTCATATTTCTACCAGAACAGAGGCGGAGGCGGCGGAAAATTCTCAACAACCCTGTCGTGGAAAGACGTCATCATTCTCGGCGGAATAATTTGTCCTTCCTTCACCTCTCGCGTCGCTACATTTCGTCACGCTAACTCTACCCCTCTCTACCTTCATAATTATGATGCTAAAATTGGTAATACTGTAGCTTGTAAGAATTTCACCTTCGGTTGTCAATTCAGTAATAATTTAAATTTCTTCACACCCTCAGTTGGACGTCAATCTCGTAATAATTAATGTTTTACATTAATGTTGGGCATGAAGACAGCGCTGCGGGAGTTTTCTCGCAGGCGCTTCAGCCCAGAGTGACTGCGGGGCTCACGTGATCATGTCGGGAATGCCTCGCACTCTCTCTGGGTACTTTTTATCAAAGTTCTCACATTCCGAGACACCTTCACCTATTTTAGGAGGTATATGTACTGGGTTCAAAGACCTTGGGCATATGGCAAGAGTTGTCAGCTGATCCCATTGAATCAGTCGGCCAACCGCCTCCTGAAACTGGTGGAGACATGGAGAAGGGAATGCTGCGTCCCCACAGCAGACTCGTCTCCCGTCATTCGGAAGGGCGTGAGAATAGTACCCAATGCCCGACCTACCTGATGCAGGTTTTCTAGGGTTTTCCCTGCATCTCTTTAGGTGAAACACCGGGTAGGATCCTTAAACCATAGCCCGGGGGCCCTAGTCAACCCTTGGCTACCTTGCTCTACCTTCCGTATCCCCCCTTTTCAATTCCCTTCCTATGCTATTAAAGGGGAGTTGCCTGTTTCAGGATCACCCTCATGTAGCCTGTTAACCAAAAAAAAAAAAAGTTGGGCACCATGTAAATCTAACCAGCCTCAATCGTAGATTAAGTCATTATGACGCAATACATACACATGATAATTTTCTCTCTCTCACACACACACATATGTACTGGTGTCGAATACCTTGGGCATATGGTAAGAGTTGTCCCCTGATCCCATTGGATCAGTCAGCCAAATGCCTCCTGAAACTGGTGCAAACACGGAGAAGGGAATGCTGCGACCCCACAGCAAACTCGTCTACCGTCATTCGGAAGGGCGTGAGAATAGTACCCAATGCCCGACCTACCTGATGCAGGTCTTCCCTGCATCTCTTTAGATGAAACATGTTCAACTAAATATCACTCGTAGTAGGATAACCAAGAATGTAATTTAATTTAGTACCCCATTACATAAACTTTACTTACTTCATCAATAGACGATATTCATTCATACAAGCATTTACTAAGCTGGGGACCCGGCGTTACCCAATTTTTAATTTATATTACACCGGTACATTATTTAATTCTTGGTCAACACGTGATTAAATCGGTATATAAAATGTCACAATATGGGCATCAAATAGACTCTCAGTTTCTCGAGAGAGTCAAAAATACTTCCGGTACAATAGCGGGACTAAAAATATTTTCAGTACTCTAACAGAATAAAAATTCTCCTCCACTTCAAGGGACGAATATTTACTTAAATCGCATATTAAATATTATAATGTAACACGGCGAATCGAGTTACACCAAACTCAATAGTTTTCTTGTTATTTTATAAGACTCATTTCCACCCCATCCCTCACATGCCGGAAGGGGTTGAAATTATACAAAAATATTTTTAAGGAATATAATATCAAATTAATTGACCCCAAAAATATATTAGAATGAAATGACGGCAGTTTATGAATTTCGAAAAATTACCGCTTCAATTGCTGTTACCATAATTGTGTTGAGTTTAGTTGTCCAAGAACACCTGTTCATAATTTGGTCGAATTTTTCCATCCATTAAAGATAGTATGTGGAAGTCTGTTTTACCCCCTTAGGGGATGAATAGTAACTTAAATAGCATTTTTATGTCACGATTAATCTCAGTGGCTCGCATTACACCGGTTTAAAGCCAAATATCGACTTTTTTCTGTTTATTATTAAGTTTTTTCATCAACTCCAACCCTAATAATACTCCCCTTCGATTTTGGATACGGTATATATACATATACATTGCATACTGAAAATGTTTTTGCAAATGTAATATTGTGACACCGTCAACTCATTCTACGTCTAAGAGGATCAGCACACTTAATACTGTAATCGTATGGCACGCGCAGCTCTAGCCTTTTCCTTCTTCTTCACCTTCTTTTTTTTCATTATTTGGCTTTGCATTCCTCATAATTGTGGACTTCTTTTCCTTTAACACTGGCCTATCTCGTTAAATTATTTTGCTTGGCTTGCCTTCTTGTTAGAATAATTATGTCTCCCTTAATTCTCGGGTTCCTTAGCACGCGAAGCCATCAAGGTATAACTGACGTAAATTGTTCTTGGAACTACGTGGCGTCGTCTCCAAGCAGTGTTTGTCTTTAATTTCAACTTGTGCCAATTAAAAGTAAGACACAACTAAATCTCGTTTTATTTTATACGAATTAAAATGTATTTATCGTGTTTCGTCGACTGACAACTTTAATTTTTCTATCGACGCATATCAGTTATAATAAGATTAATGTTCTCATTTGGTGGAATTTGCATTTAATACGTGGTGTCAATCATAAAAAGTTTCACTTTTAACTATACGTACCATCAATAATTGTTATAAATCTTTTTCAAGAAAGGGTAAATTAACGACATTATATTTACGACGTGATTCAAAATGCTGAAACCGATAAGGATAAATTAAGAATAAAGTACACGATATACGCAACAGTTAAATCTGCCTTAAATATTCTACCTACATGACAAAATAAAATAGCTAAATTTATACAGGATTAAAAATTAAATTACAAAAACAATAAATGTGTAACATTAAATAAACTGTCGAATATTTGATAAATAAATTTATTTATTATTAAAATATTCAAGACAACGTACTTTAATTACTTTTCGTAAAGGTTTTGGAGATAATCGAACTATTCAAGAGTAATTAATGAAAACTCTTTTGATTACTGGTAACAATTATACAGAATTGACCTGGAATAATAAGCTCTAGGATTAGGATAGACTCAAAAAATAGGACCAGTGAAAAGGATTATTCCAAAATTATTTAAAGCTAACATGAAAGTTTATATTATACGCACTTTTAATAAATAACATAATAGATAAATCCATGCAAAATAAATTCTCAAGGTAATTTCCATCCTTGGATAAATTTACGGTTAAAAGAAAATAACAGTTGTCAGAAGCAATAACTTTAATTTATGTCTCATGTAAAACTCATAAAAAAGTTGTTTTAAGTTCAATCTCAATTTTAATAAAAAGAAAAATTTATAAATCTTGTTATCAGTTGTTTTTTGTTATAAAAAATAAAAAGACAAAATTAATTGAAGCATTTCAACAATTTCTTTAGAATTATACATTATAAAAAAGCAATAATGAATAATTAATGAACTTAAGAGGACCCGAAAATTGGGGACGAAACGTCTTCATTTAAATTTACTTTATTTTTAACTTTGGGCTTTTTGATATATATTAAGTCCGATTAATTTAATTATTTCATGTGAAGTTTTGTTTTTTATTAAAATTGAGACTGATTTTAAGGTCGAGGATTGTTCCTCATTTCTGTACATCTAAATTACGATCAGTCATTATATACAATAAATTTTCTGAAAGATATTAAAACAAATCTGAAATTTGAGCCTGTTCCAAATATCATAAATATAATCCCTTTACTTTCTCTTGATAAGGTAAAAAAATTGAAGGCAATACAGTTGGTATGATTTGACTTTCCTAATGGAATTACATCCTCACGCTATTGATTTTTATGTCGGAAAAACAATTGTAAACGGTGACATCGACATTGTAATAAAACAATGAGACGTTTTTACATTCGATCGGCAAATTTGGTGGAAACGACGCGAACAGAACAGCAATATTTTAATAACGTCGAAGTCGCTGCTGGCTTTTAATCGTCTATGGGGATTTATTTTATAGAGACGAATAACAGGTGGAGGCATTCACCTTAAATCAGTCACAGATGAGAAAAGAACAAACAATGAGGTTTAAACAAACGGCAACGCTGTGAATCTAAACGTATAGAGAGATTTGTCAACGTGTGTGCTTGCTTGTTGAACATATCTCTCGTAAAAATTTATTCACTATTGCAGTTGCATGTAAACGACGCAAACACTGAAAGAGGATTGAAGATTCCATCATTCTGGATTGTGTTTAAGCCGCCTCTCCGAATATGTTGCTCGGCGCCTGGCTTATCTCGCGTCTGATTTATATCGGCGGCTTACAAAAAATTGTATATGTATTTTTTTTATATATCGGGGAGAGGTGAACGTGTCCCGATGTGTTTGAGTGCTATCTTGATTCAGGTGTATATATCGCGGGGGTGGAGGGTAAATAGCCGCCGCCCCAACTGCGGGGCCGCACGGAACTGCCAACTTAATTTAGATTTCAAAAAAAAAAGTGAATGGCAGCATACGGTGTGTCGTCATTAGTATGTAAATTTCATCCGGGTGGCGACAGAGGGCAGTGCTGCAGCGAAATGAAATGTGTGGAGGTGTGTTGGGTTTAATAAAGCCGCCTGCCGGCAAAATAAGCTCGTTCCTCTCTGTAATGGAGCAAGACGATGTTGCGACCCTGCCACGAGGGCGCTAATTGTTTAACGTGTTCTTAGAGGAAACATCACCTCTCTTCTTCTCATACAGCTGCTTTCCTCAATATACTAAAATTACCCTCAATTGTTAAAACCCAACTACGTGTTTCCAAGTACTTATTTACGTTATCCCCCGGAACAAAATGCGACTGTAGTCTCCCGAGAAAAAGTATAGTCGCCATATTGAGCGCTATTAAATATTTAGTAAGTCCCTTTACTCTTTCTCTATCTGTTTGACTCATCTGTGAGGTAACAGATCTACTGCTAAATTCTTTACTTAAATTCCTTCCACGTTTGTGTTACTCCTTTCTCACCAATTTGTCCGAACTTCAAATTTAAATGAAGAAAATAAGAAAAGCACTTTCTATTTTATTATACAAATGTAGGAAGTAAATTAATTAAAGTATAAAATGAAAAACATTAATAAATATGAGGTACATCTGACCAAAATTCTTCCCTAAAAATATATTATTTGCTCTCAATAATTAAATACAAGCTGACTGTTTCGTTTCTCAGGAAATTTATTTACACTACCCTGGAAAAATATTCGACTGTAGTCTCTCGAGTAAGGCTTAGCAGAAAGTATAGTCGCCATATAGGGTACTATTAAATATGGCGGAATTAACACTATTCTTCCTGTGTGTCTGTCTGACTCCTCGCCGACGTGACAGACCTGCAGGGCATACGTTTGATGACAATTATTTGAATATAAAATTCCTTCCACGTTTATGCCAGCCCGTTTTCACCCCAAAAGTTTCTTTTCTCTGGGTTTTTATAAATGTGTGCAGCAAATTTTTTTGCCATTTGTCCACGATTTACATTTCAATGATGAAAATTTTTAAAACATCGTATCCTATTTTTTTTATTCAAATGCTGGCCAAAATATAAATCGAGTAACTGGGAACGAAAAGGAAAGACATTTGAAATAGTATCCGGATTACTTTGTTATTAACAATTAATTTTGGATAATTTTGTAACTACTGTTTAATCAATTATATTGTTAC
Organism: Eucriotettix oculatus; assembly: GCA_034510155.1. Classification (NCBI taxonomy): domain Eukaryota; kingdom Metazoa; phylum Arthropoda; class Insecta; order Orthoptera; family Tetrigidae; genus Eucriotettix; species Eucriotettix oculatus. Next base: position 103,116,581 of record CM067378.1, read on the forward strand.
AGTTGAATAAAGTCAGAAGCCTTAGTGTGCGGATTTTGTAAATAAACCAATGGTGGAGTACAATTTGATCATGTAATTCCAGTAAAGGGCAATTATTACTAAATCATAGTAAATAAACAAGATGATTGTGTCTATATATAATTGAGCTTGCAGCTGCCTCAGTTACAAGGAGATATTCAATATCGATAATGAGCAGCTCTACAGTGGAAACAGAGCTGCAACAGGTACACAGTGTGTTTGTGTGTGTGTCCTTGCTTTTACCCCGCCCACGTCATACAGTTTCAGGTGGACAAAGGTCAATAGCGTAGGAAGACCAAAGTAATTGAACAAGATTAATAGCACCTGCCACGAAATATAATTATATACCACTTGGAAAATATCTGCGATGCTGTCTTCAACAAATCATGTAAATCATAAACTTTTATTAACCAATAATGCACATAAAATAAAATCTAAAAGTATAATTGGTGCCTATTAAACCAAAACTTGACCACATTTAGGGGCACCTTCAACAGAAATGTTTCTCACACATTTGGCATCTATTCATAAATATTTCAAAATTTAACCCCTGAAGATGTCCTATATGTGGTGACGAAACGTCATTTAATCGAAATAAAAACTGTTTGTAAAGCATGTCGTTAATTTATTTTACTTTATTATTTCAATATGAGACGTAAATCGATTGACTATTTATAAAACTCAATAATGAGTTCTTTTACTTACTCCACGTAACATAATGTTACGCATTTATCTTAATAAATAATAATATATAAAACTTCCACAAGAAAATTAGTAGCACATTTATAATTGCCAATTTATATAATAATTTTAAAATGAAATTTCTAAACGAACAATATCTGTCATAAGTGAAGCAAATAAAATCTATATTTTTCGTCTTCTTCCTTGGCTCTGCCGCCCATTCAGGGCCTTGGCCTTTCGTGTCGACTGTGTACTGTCACCTTACACGATACATTTCCGAATTTGAAGTGACACGTGGTCAGCGCATCGATTCTCCAGCAATTTTAATCCCAGTCTCCGTGACCATAACGACAGAAACATGCCAGGATTCAAACCCGGGACCTCTGGATTGTGAGGCAGCGATGCTAGCCACTAGACCACATGAGGTCGACTGAACAACTATATAATTAAATTAACTCCAAGATACAGACAGTTTTTATTTAGTTGAAGTCACGTTTATATGAAAGCGAAATGTATAAAAATCCAAACTTAACTGCCAACAAGGCAAACTCTACAATTTACATCTTTCTACTTCACCAAAATTTCAAAATTTAACGTGACCTGAGGAACTCTCAAATATGGTAACTAAATAAAATAAACCTGTTTTTTCGTCTGAACGTTAACTTACTTCATTTAACTATTGTAAAAACTGACGTTAAATTGAGAAGTATTAAAAATAAGCACACAATATTTAAAATTAAAAGTTAACCATAAATATACTGTAGTGTTAACTTTGATAATTGGAATATAAATGTGAATTATATTATTTTTTGTTCCTTACAACATTTTGTCTCAAAGAATGTTGTTGTTTTTATTTCTGATATATTTTATTGTTAAATTTCTACATAAATTTTGTAATTCAATATATAGTATTTTCCCCTTTACCTCTGGGAGATTTTATCAGACTTATCACATAAGTGTAAGCAATTTATTAAGCTATGAATAATAAACAAAATAATTCTTATAAATAAATTAATTAAATTATCTGACTTCATATTATAAATAAAAGAAAAATAGTGTCATAAGGATCTTGTTAGTTGTTTATTTCAAATTTTCCAAAATTTTATGTTGCTGCTGCAACGTCAATTAAGGAACTGAAGAGATCCCCAAAGTTGGGGGACGAAACGTATTCAAATTTAATTATTACATTTCTGACTTTACACCATTCTTTGTTTTTTATTTAAAATAATTCTTATCAATGAGTTTTACGCACATATAAAAATATATAAGAAAAATTAAGTATTGCATATTACATTGAATACATCACTTCAGTTGGTATCATGGAGTATGACGTCAGTGGAGTTATTAAACTCGACCCGTTCCAAATGGATTGTTTATCTTATTGATAGAAAAAATAGACTTTTCAAAAGATATGTTATACGTCTATTTATAATCACAACACAAGGAAATAAACATAATCGGAATTATGAATATTTGAATTAATAAATTCTAAAAATAAAGTGATATATCCTTTGAGGTTAATTTTTTCAGGAGCTGGCGTGACGTCAACTGCTTTATTAAATTGGAATATTAGCAAAACATATATAAGCATTGTAATAAATTCTGAGTCGAATTAGCAAAAGTAGAACGACTAACTTCTTCGATAAAACAACGATTTCAATTTGAATAACGCGGGACGGCGAAAACACAAATTAAACAAATGGGTTTTTAGCTTACCTTGTAAGAAGCAACGAGAATTAACTTAATACTTTTAACTATCCATACAACACACGTAACAGTAAACATTTTGTGGGGAAAACAAATGAACATCAGAACGTCGCTAGGCAACTTCCAGCGATCATTAAACAGTAGCCAAAGATGCACCTGCAAGCTCTTATTATTAATTCAGTTGAACTTAGTAAGTTCATTACGGCATGAAATGAGACGCTCAAGGAGGAAAAAGGACGAATTTTCAAGAAAAGTTATTCAAACCGAACTCCATGCCAAATAAAGACTTTTTAAATCTACTTATTATTAAATAAATTTAAACCTTTAGACAATTATAATAATTATTCAAACATAAATAATTTTAATTTTCAAATAAAACTAAAAATACCTTTATTTTCTGATTGGATGTTATTTTCAGTATGTATTTCTTCCGAGTATTCTCTTAACGTACTTCACGGTCAAAGCACTTAATTAATATTCTACTCCGTCATAATTATATGTTTACAGTTACCCTTGCGATTTTCCAAACATCAGAATTCGGCGAATCTCCGTCGATAAATGCGATTTTTTTTTGCAGTGGGTTGAGGATTCACCACGTAGTAAAACTGCACGTACCAACATAAATCAGAATAACAAAAAAAATTACTTTTTAATGTGATATACGCTGCACCAGAGCGCCGGGCGATATTTTGCGGTGTAATGACAGCCAATTTTAAAACAGTTTAACGTTTGACTGAAGAGCGTATAACACATGCTGCACGCACATACGTCTCTTTTTTCCCCTCTGCAAACAAAATAGTTTACAATTGTATGGCAGCTTCAGTTTTCAACTTACAAATTTATTATGTGACATCTTAAACAACGAACTAAGGTTAAATAGACTTCATTCAAGGATAAGGAGACGAATAATCAATATAAATAAAATGTAGATGCACTAAAAAAAGATACGAAGGAATTAATTCCTTTACGTATTTTAACACAAGAAACTACAATTCAAAATTAATATATCACTCATTCTGAAATGAAAAGGACCGCATCACCTTAGAAGTGAGGACGTATAAAATTTATTAAAACTTATCGGTTACAGTCGAATTTAATAAAACTCGTGACGTCACGTTAAGGGTATATCACATTATTTTTAGAATTTTCTAATTCAAAAACTCATAATTCTGCATTGGATTTTCCTTTACTTCAGCCATAAATTTTGAAATTAAGAAAAACGAATTATTCCATATTAAATTGAATACACCACTTAATTTTCTTTGATGGAAGTATGACGTCAGTGGAGTTATTAAACTCGATCTTTTCCAACTTATCCACTATCATTGAAGACGACTCGTTTCTTAGATTGGTAAACTCTGGGAATTTAAAAACTATCCCGAGTATGAAATAACTTGAAACTAGCGCGTGTGAACCACCGGGTAGGATCCTTAAAGGGGAGTTGCCTGTTTCACCCTCATACAGCCTGTTAAAAAAAGGTGGGAGACGGCAACCACATAAATTAAACAATTTTTTTGTAAACTCATGTTGACGGTACTTGAAACAAAACTAATATTAATTATTTTAGTCATTTCTTTATTTAACAAACATATAAATGAAACTCTTTCAGGATCAAAACAATCAATTCTCTTTGAACTAAAGTCAACAGAATGAGGTCACTCGGCTTCCAGCGAGTTTACAAAACAAGCTCGCTTATCATTATCAGTTTCCACGGAATCTAATAAGTTTATTACAACACCATATTTAAATATTTAATTATTATTTTAATATTAACAAATAAATAAATTTAAAAATTAAAATAATCTGGCTTAATATTAATAATAAAATACACACACCCGATAAGTCAGAAACAAAATAATTTGATTTCAATTAATATTAATTATAAATTTGGAGTTCTTTAAAATATTCAACTGTTTTGAATTTATTCAGAATAAATTTAGCCATAATTTTAAAAATGTCATCATTGATACTAAAGTTAGTCAAAAGTATAACTAAATTACAATGAAATTACTACCGTAAATATAACATTAGGAATGCAGACCAGCATCATATATGCCCTTTCGAATGAGGGGTGTTTGCTGTGGGGACGCAGCATTCCCTACTCTGAACCAGTTTATGAGACATCTCTCCAGAGAGATAAGATCAGTTCCTTCATGGCAACCGCTAAACGAGGTTGTGAACGAGTTTTTTTATTTTCAACATAAATATTTTTACAATTAATACCTTACCGATGAACAAGACAAATAATTATATTTCCAACATAATTCCTAGATAATATTGTATAATGATACCAGTCGACTCGAGTCAGCGATGAGTAGGCTAATGATAAACAAGCCGCGTTGCCAAGTAACCAGCGATGTTAACTTAAAACAGAATCTCTCTGTTAGCGATCAACTCAGACGCTCAGACGTTATTCGCCAGAATTTCATTATTTACGGTGACAGGCTACTAAAGGTTATCCAAGAATTGGGGACTCTTCTTCAATATAACAGAGAGGGAGAAGAAGATGCACTAACATAAATAAATATGTAAACTATAAGAAGCTGTCATAAAGCTGGAAATCAAAAATTTGATGGCAGTACATAACGTTGGAATTACTAAAAATATATTTAATAATTGCTGTTGCATACTTCATTGGGAACAAGTTTTTTTTAGAGAAGGCAACGTACGATTTCATCTATTAGTCTATCCCTTCTCTTGGTCAAAATTCTACAAATTGTTCTCTATTCTTTTATCTGTTTAGAACTTCCTCGTTAGCTACTCTATCCCCCACATTTCGAAGGCCTTCTATTCTTTACCCTTCTGCAACTCCTACCGTCCACGCTTAACGCCCATATAACGCTACACACCAAACCAACATTTTTAGCAACGAATTCTAATATTATCACTTATATTACCCGTAAGTAAATTACTCTTTTTCGCCTTCCTTGCCTGTGCTATGCTAGTCTACTTATTACGCTTCCCAAGAAGAACAATTGCTTAACAATCTTAAAAATATCCCTTCCTAATCTAACACCATTTGTTACTCCTATTCCCCACGTTTCGCACCCACGTAACGCCAAACTCCATTCGAACAATCTCAGTAGCGATTTCCTAATATTCGTACTTCTATCACACGTAAATAAATTCCTGTTCCTTGCCTACTCTAGTAATTATGGTTTCCAAGTAGCAGAATTCCATAAATTCCTTGAATATTTCCCAGATCCCAATCTAATAGCCTCTGTTATTCCACTGTTTCCCATACTACGCTCCATCACCTTGGGTTTCTCTCTATTGTTGTTGTGGTGGTGTTCAGTCTTAAGACTGCACTGATCCAGCCCGTCATGCTAACGTATCTTGCGCAAGCACTTTCATTTACAAGTAGCACATCCCACATCATTACTAACGTGATTAGCGTATTCCATCCTTGGCTTCCCTCTTCTCTTCTTATCCCACACACTTCCCTCTAATGCTAATTTTACAAGACCCTCATATCTTAAAACGTAGCATATTAATCTGTCCTGTTTCTTAGTCAACGTCCTTCATATTGTTCGCTCTTCCCCTTTTCTCTTAAGAACTCCCATCTGATTTTCAGCATTCACCTATAGCACAACATTTCAAAGGCTTCTATTCTTCTCTTTTCCGCAACTCCTATCGTCCACGTTTCGCAACCAGATAACACTCATGTTGTACAATTCCTCCAGCACCACGATCATTTCATTTATTATGGTTTCCAAGTCTTCTTCTGACTCCCGTAATACCTCAATATCATCTGCTAGAGTTAGGGGGATTTTATTTCTTCTTTTTGAATTTTTATTCCGTTTCCATACTCATTTTTAACTTTCTTCAGCGCTTTTTAAAGAGCATGAGCGACAGACTGCACCGTTGTCTTACTCCTTTCATGATTTCTGCTTTATTTTCTTGCCCTTCAATTCTAATTGCTGCCGACTGCCTTCTGTAGTGGTTATCTTCAAAACCCTTAATAGTTAAAAGGTCTACACGATGGGACAATAGTTTTTGAGCCGAGGAAGGGCGGCGGGGGGCGGCAGCTAACACAATGCCGCAATGAGACCTGCGCCATTCCCTTCCGCTCCTCAAACGCAAATACCGTTTATACTGGGGCCTGGCTCCCGACAATTTTCCAGCATATTGCACGGCGGTTATGCGGATATCTCCATATCAATAGCAAGCTCATTCTCTTTGCCCATGATGTAACGCCGTTTGCATATGAATGTGTGTCAAAGAGAATAAACACGGGGACGAAACAGCTATTACGCGTCAATATTACCTTGTTGGGGACACAACACGTCCTACCGTAAACCAAGCAATTTACTAGCCAGAATGTAAACTCCCCCGCACACGGTACGTTTCTCTTGTATCCCTCCCTCCCTCCATCATCAGCGAACAACATATTTTAATATATTTCCATATTAATTAACTTTTCAGCAAGCTCCACCAAGCCGAGTGTCATACATTTATACAAGCTCATAAAGATAAATTGCTTTATTAATACACTCAAAGACAAACCAACTGCACTTTTAATTAAATGTGCTGCCAAAATAAAAGAGGGAGACAGAGACTCGATCAAAGTATGTCATTCGACCCTCGCTTTGATGCCAACTATGGATTTAATAAACTAATAACGGAGACACGATGCGTTTTTTATCAAATATCTTGAGCAAAATAAACTGAATTGGTCGGGAAGCGAAAAAATAAAACGTAAGTAATTCTGGGAGCGTGAATATGGGTCACGAACTCTCTGTCACAGAATTAATCATCCAAATTGATCACACGTACCAGTGTTGCTGTTCACTTTGGAAGCCGTCAATTACATTAAAACACATAACGTTAATGAAAAACTATCGAAGAAAAGCCAAACGAAATTTAGTGACGCATCTTGTTTCACTTAACACATTTATAAACGTACCAAGAATGTAACATAAGACCAAAAGATTTTATTAAGCGAACATTAATATCGCTGGCGATGTGGAAGTACTTCCTAACCTTTGCATTCCGTTGGTTTCTACGCTGTTGATGTAGCAGGGACATACGATACAAGACAATCTCATTGTATTACACATCAGGCAAGATCACAACAAGTTACAAAGGAACTACAAAACATATATTAACACATGAATTCAAATGTCGATCTTTCAGTCTGTTATTACAATTATATATAACAGCCCAAGAGCAACTTTCTTCGTGAAACGCTCGGTTAACCACGGAAACTCTCGGCTTTAGCTTCGTCAAAGAAACCACATCGCAGACAGTGCACTTCAAAACCGGTTTCCATAATAATAATAATTACGTACATTACTTAATGTTTATTATTTGCTTTATAAGATTATTGAATTACTTGGTAGTAGTTACTTAACACTTTCCTTGCCTATACGTTATACATTTCCATCAATTAAAATAACGTACGTACTTGAAATTAATTTTTGTGTTTAATTTCGTTGAAGGTTGCTGATATTTAATACTTAGCTAAGGTAAAAAATGCTCAATTACCAGAGTTTACACCGAAAGATGCTGATTTTCACCATTCACCTATACCTCATTTCAAAGGCTTCCATTCTTTTCCATTCCGCAACTCCTACCGTCCACGTTTCGCACCCAGTTGTTATGCTGTCCTTAACTTCCCTTAATAATAATCCTTCCCAATCCAACAGCCTTTGTTATTTCGATGTGTCCCGTACTACACTCCATTACCTTGGTTTTCCCTATATTAATTATGATCATATAGATGATGTTAATAAACTCTCACACGTCATCTGCCAAACAAGCTGTCAATGTTTCCATTCAGCGAGGTCCAACTCACAGCCTTTGCCAAGATTGATTGATAGCAGCAGTAGGATATTACATAATATTTTCTACCCACGTGTTCAAACATCCATTTAACCTCACAAGTTATATTTTCTCCCAAGGGAATCAGAGAAATACACAAATGTTTCGTGTACCTTTAAATAATATAGTTATGAATCACGAAAGTTGTTTTTTTTTGACTGACTAAAGTTCGACGTGTTTCAGAAATCCCCTTCTCACACCAAAGATACTCTCTTTCCAAAGTACTTGCTACCATTCAGTAACTTAGTAGAGTCTTTGATCCTTTCGAATACAACGAAACCAAAATGAAGCACCTTTCTGTTGAGCAGGATATTGGTGTAACTTTTTACCATGAGGGTAATCCAATCCTTCAATATACCAGGAAGGGAAATGAAAAGTGGGGATGCAGAAGGGAGAATAAGATACACTGACAAATAAAAATGTAAACTAGAAGAAGCAGTCATACAGCTGCAGAAACAAAAATTTGATGGCAGTACATAACGTTGCAATTACCAAAGATATAAAAGCTTAGCAATATATGGAAACATTCTACAATTTTAAATTGCTGTTACATACTTCTTTAGGAACAATTTTTTTGGAAAGCCAACGTTCTATTTCATTGCAAATTACTGGTAGTTTTCTTAGCTAAGTTTATTAAATTTTTCATTCGAAACAATTTCTCAACTGCCAACAGTTTTCCAATGGAGTAAGTATCCAGTTGTGGCTGCAGTTTAAGACACGGATGGGCACTCATGAAGCGAAAGAGAGCCACAGTCTGTTTTTCTTATATATTCTATAGAGAGACAAATTTTATTTAATGTAATTTTATATTTAGAGCCTGGATTAAAAGATATTCTAATAATCCAATCCAAAATTCATAACAACTTCCGACTCGTTGTTATGAGAAATGAACCGCTGATAACGTCATAAATACGTCACTCATCCCAAACAAACAGGGTTGCAAAATCGTGGCTTGCAATAAAATAGCTTATTGAAGCTAAAAATAAATAAGATTCACATACTTTTAACACAATTTATTGAGAATAATAAATTAAACACACACAACTGCACGGATCAAAGCTTTTTGCCAACAATAATCATCTCCATTCAAGTTGATTCCTCCTTCAGCTCTCTCTTAAAAACATCAATGTCTTTTTAAATCTCTTCCAATTCAATATGAGGCAATAATAATAATAATCTTTCCCATTTTTAAGCAAACACGACCACCGCCAGCGATGATGACTCTCCTCCATGCCACCAAAGATGATAATCCTTCTTCCTCGTACTAGGCAAAGATATGATTCCCTTGTATGAATACTACAAGATGCAGGGCAAACTCTAGATCTTGCCGTGTTAACATTGACCTCTGTAAGCCCGTGTGTGGCAATCAACCTCAAGCAAAAAGCCACTATTTTGAAGTTGGCAAAAGTTCCGCGTTACTTATTTTCAATCTCGAAACCCTCGGTCAATATTCTGGTGGCGTTGGAAGACAAAGCCTAGGCAGGCAGGCAAGCAAGCAACGTCGGTAGCAATAAATCCATTCCACGATGTCTTGCATTAATAATAAGCAATAGCAGCGGCAGCTGTTTGAGTTGGCGGTTCCTCGGATCACTGCCGGCAATCTCTCCAGCTTGAATTATAACTCGGAAAGAAAAACAGCGTGTTGCTTTGGGTTCCTTCTCCTTCCAACCTCACCCCACCATGAGGAGAAAAAAAATCCAGCACAAAATATGATTCATTCATATTTCAGTAGCATGGCGCTAGAATGCAGCCCGAGTCTAACGTCTCTACTAGAATGTGAGGAATTGCAAAAATTAAATTTCTAATTTTTTTATATTGACGTGGTCTCTGATTACAGTTGTCTCAGCCCGAGTGTTTAATCTCTGGTCATGGAAGCGAATAACACACTCTTCAGGAAGGAAATTAAACTTATAACTTCCAAAAAAAATTGTGGGATTTTATAGATGATTATTGGTTCTCAAACGAGTAAATTCATTGCTTAGACACAGTATTTCTGACAAATTCATCTCCGCCATCAAGAAACAAAGAAAAATGTTGTACAAAAAAATACACCTAGACGAAATTAAGTCCTGACCTACTGCATAACCAAAAATTATCAATTCACCAGGTTCATACATTCCAAGCACAATCGTGGATTAAGTTGGCGAAATTGTAAAGTAAATTCACGTTCGTACTACAAATGGGCCGAATGTACCAATTAAATTAAACATTTAATATTAATCTTGAAAGGTTGTATCTTTACGTCTGATTTTTGTAATAATAAGTAAAATTTCCGACCATTTTTAACAATTTCCAAAGAAGACATTAAATTGTTAAAATGTCTGAAAATGGCCGGAAATTATACTTAATATTATCCTTGTTCTGTTTGTTTACTTTATTGTTTTAGTTTAACTGGGTTTATTGGCTACTAATATTATTCATTTCCCTCTTGTTACTTACATGCTTCCCGTTACACTTTGTCACTCCAAGGTTGGAAATTCCCAGATTCCTGGCCAACAATCAGTCTGGCGATAACTACTTGTGGAAAAGGAGTTGAAGTGCTACTTTTTGCCTCGGATCTCTACCGCTATTGTTGGACTTCTGATGTAATATTTTGTTATGTTTTGACATTTTCGTGAAATTTTTTGTTTCCATATATTTTTTAAGAGAATCTGTCTCAATTTCACCGCCCTAGGGTTAATTTTCAGTACACTTTCCTCTACAGGGAGGAAAAAACGTGAAGCAGGAATAAAAACATGCCGAAACGTTGTTACGAGTAAATTTATATAATAAAATCTGTACAAGGTCATCAATTTGTTTAATTTAATTACTTATTTTATGCATCAGATATTATATCATGAATGTATGTGGTGTGGAGACTAGCGTCGCTGCCTCACGACAAAGAGGTCAGGGGGATCAATCCTCGGCAAGGGCATGGATCGTTTGTGCGTGTCTAACGCATTTTAACAATCACCAAACCAAACGCAGAGAGCTCGCGGTAGAGTACAGCAACGGGTCCATCGTCAACCGGCGGAAGGCCCCTGCTGTAAATAATTTTCCTTGACAGAGGAAAAGGTTCGTCTCCATCACTTGGACTTGCCATTAGGTAGAGTTTTATGTCTTGAGTATTTCTCATTGTGATTAGTGAATTGGTAGGCGAGCCTAGTTTTGGTTTACGGCATGGAGAGGTGTTGAATCGGAGGTTGGACGTCGACTCGGATTAGCTGAGTTGGTAGAGCGAGGTCCTGGGTTCGATTCCCTGGTCCGGTTGGCATTATTCCATCCATGTCTTTCTTATAAAATTAACTCAATGCTTTACTGGGCTTCAATTGAAGCATTTCCACTACCTATCTTGAGTACTTTTCAGGAGAACAACACATCATTCTGAACTATCCCAGTTGGCTGCCACCATCGAGATAGCACCGAGGCATTGTATGTTATTATAGTCTTTCGAAGGAGGAAACTATAATTTGGACTGTCGTTGGGCTAATTTTCGTGCATTCCTTTTTTAATTTGCACAGACATTTTATGTTTGCTAAAGCAATGTGAATTCGACGTGGTAAGTGTGGTTGGTCACATCGATAGCTGGAGGAAAGCAGCAGCAGCAGCAACCTCTGGCTGGCGTCGCCGGAGCCTTTATCTCACTCAGCACGGCACAACAACTTCCAACAAGTTAAATAATCAAGGTGCGAGGAGGCAACTCTCCGCGGAAAATGAGGCGGGCGGCGGGCGAGGAAAGGGATTTCGGCTACTTTCCCGGAGCCGTGCTTCTGCTCTGAAGTTTTCATTACACCGCAACAAAGATTTATTACTCGTAAAACTTGGACTACATTTAAAACCACCGGATATATTTTTTTCCTCTCTCCTCTTCGCTCGCTGCTGGCGTGAGAGGCACGCACTTTCTTACCCAGGAGAAATTGCGTGTGCGTGGCAACATTCCCCCGCTGAATTAAGAGGGTTCGCGTACTCAATATCTTCCAAATCTCCCCGCATCATCTTCTCACCTTATTCTTACTTATGCTCCAACGCTTTTATAAAGAAAGAAGAGAAGCGTGCACAGAGGAAATCCACATCTAGTACCATGACTGCTGCGAGTAATTTCCATCGCCGTAATAGTTACTTGGAACTAAAACGAATGGTACTAAACTAGGACGCGGATTGACATACGTCTTTCTGTGTCCAGCGAAACTCGATGTAACCTTCTCTAAAACGTCTCAAAGGAATTCTTCAAATTTTATAAAGAGCTGTACTATTAGTGTTGGGGGTTTCCTTTACTGTCTAGACCACGTGGGCTTTCTTGCATGATGGCAGCACTCCTGCCCACTTCAGTCCTACGGTTCGCCAATACTTGGCTAGAAAGTTTGGTGATCCATGGATTGGGAGAGTTTGTCCCAATTGTTTGTCCTCCTCGCTCACTTTATTTGAACCCTATCGATTCACACTCCTGGTGTCTGACATGGAATCCCTCTGAAATCGAATAATGGCTGGTTGTAAGAAAATACATTCTTGTAGAATCTGTTGGCTCTAACTCATCAATGTGAGGCCTGTATTTGAGAAAGAGGTGGACATCTTGAACATCGTCTATAAAAACCTGGGAGAAGATAAACATTACGCGGAATGTCGTTGTTTTGAAGGCCATAAGTCGGAAAACAAGCATTTGTTTTGTAATACACATTGTTTTTATTTGACTACGTATGACAAGTACATTCTTGAAATTATGCCCTCTATTTTAAAAAAAATGTTATACATTTCTTATTTCCATAGAACAGACAAGTAATATAAATATCATGAACGGAGTCTTGGAGAGAGGGTTCAATATGAGGATTAATAGAGGGAAAACCAAGGTAATGGAACATAGCTTGGGAAAAGATGGAATAACAAAGGCTGTTGAATTACGAAGGGATATTTTGAGGAAAGTTAAGGAATTCTTCTACTTGGAAAGCCTAATAACTAAAGGAAGATAGCCCAAATAAGGAAGAGGAATTTACTTACGGGCAATATAAGTGTGAATATTGGGAAATCGTTGCTAAAAATGATCGTATGGAGTGTTGCGTTATATGGTTGCGAAATGTGGACGATAGGAGTTGCGGAAAGGAAAAGAATAAATTAGAAGCCTTTGGAATGTGGTGCTGTAGGAGAATGAGATGGGTGGATAGAATCACTAACGAGGAGGTTCTAAACAGAATAGGGGAAAAGCGAACAACATGGAGGACGTTGACCAAGAGAAGGGATAGAATAATAGGCCACGTTTTAAGACATGAGGGTCTTGCCTGTGCTATCCTACTCTACTTCTTACACTTCCCAAGTAGTACAATTCCTTAACTTCCGTCACAATATCCCTTCCCAATCTAACAGCCTTTGTTATTCCACTGTTTCCCACACTACACTAAGTTACCTTGGTTTTTCCTATATTAATACTCATACTGAACTATTTCTCCAGTACCACGTTCACGCCATTTATTATGGGTCTCAAGTCTTCTTTTGATTCCCCTTCTTCTACAATATCGTGGGAAAAGCGTAGGATTTTTATTTCTTCTCCATTCATTATGATGTCTTTTCCATATTCCGTTTTAACTTTCTTGATCGCCTGTTCTATACATAAGTTGATAGTAACATGGAACGAGTACAAAGGTCCGCTTTGTTTTCCGTATGATTTTTCCGAAAAATATACTACATTTTATAAATATAATAGGGATCCTAGTCTGTTTGTTGATTAGATGGCCAATGGGAGAAAGAAAGTTATGAGGGTGTCTAAAACATGGAAATTTCATTTCTAATAATGGGATAAAAGCTAGCCAGTATTTTTAAAAATGAGTAACCGCGGCAGAATAGTTACGCAAGTCCACCGCAGTAAAATTTAGGGTTTAAATGGCGTATAATTAAGGATGGTCCACGTCATGATTGTGTCACTCGAGACCAAGTGCTTATGTAATTGTTACCTGCAGATCCAACTGGGTCTGTCTCTCTAATTAGTTCCTAGTTCAATACTAGGTTTAATTGGTTGTGGTTGTCCGAGTGATTATCGCAATAGTAAGGCTCGAGGCACTGCAGATGTCATCGAGTACTTCACGCCACGGCTTTCCTAATAAACGGTTATGTAGTGCATTCCTGCTACCCTTTTTTACTGGTCGCACATTACCTCGGTAATTGCCTCACTTCCTCTTCCTGTTCCGCGTTCAACGATGTAATTAATCTCATTTCGGACCAAATTAATTCACATAGACTTTGAGGATATTTTAATTTTTCCCTGATCGTATTCATTTCCAGGAAAAAAAATTAATTGAGAAAAACAACTGCTATTACAAACAATTGCTATTAAAATATATTTTAATCTATTTCTGTGCTAGCCGACTATATTGTAGTATTAGGGGAGTCAGAAGATGACTTGGAAACCACAATAAATGGCATGAACAGAGTCCTGGAGAAAGAGTTCCATATCAAGATTAATAGAGGGAAAACCAAGGTAATGGAGTGTAGTTTGGGATGCAATGGAATAACAAAGGCTATTAGATTGGGAAGGGATTTTTTGATGGAAGTTAAGGAATTCTGCTACTTGGGAAGCATAATAACTAGGGACGGTAGAAGGATAGTAGACATAAAGTGTAAGATACCACAGGCGAGGAAGGCTTTCGCGAAAAAGAGGAATTAACTGACGGGTAATATAAGGGCGAATATTAGGAAATCGATGCTAAAAATTTTCGTATGGTGCGTGGCGTTATATGGGTGCGAAACGTGGACGATATCAGTTGCGGGAAGCAAAAGAATAGAAACTTTGAAAATCAGATGGGTACATACAGTAGCTAACGAGGAACTTCTAAACAGAATAGGGGAAAAGAAGGGATAGATTAATAGGCCACGCTTTAAGATACAAGGATCTTGTAAAAATAGCATTAGAGTGAAGTGTGTGCGGTTAGAACAGAAGAGGTATGCCAAGGATGGAATACAGGAAGTTGATTAGGGAGGATGTGCTAGTTATGAGGAAATGAAAAGGCTTGTGCAACATAAGTCAGCATGGATGGTTGCGTCAGACGCGTCTTAGGACTGAATACCACGAGAACAACATAATTTTAGGCGGTAGAAGAAACAGCAATATACTCATTTCTAAAAAATTGTAAGGAAACAAATATAATATACAAAATAAAACATAAACTTGCAACATTCTTTCAATTTAAAAAACAAATGTTACAAATTACTAAGTTGTTATGATTTTTTTTTCGCAAATTAAGAAGGACTAAGTGTTGATATTAGTGACACGTTACTGCGCCAGGTCTGTTTGATGTGTCACGTATTAAGTGGACGTTTTTGTAGTCTCCTTGAAAGAATGAAATAGTTGCATATATTGTAGATGATATGCGTGATGGATGCGGCTCAAGTTTGGGCCAGACGCCCCCATCTTGCTGATAGAGAGCTGGATTAACTGCTGCCGGTCGATCAAAGTCAGTGACAGAACACATTACTGACCAGCCTTTAGATAGCGCCTCCCAGCCCAAATGCTTGGTGATTTAAGGGCCGGCCGAGAATTAATAACCCTCGGCTGCATAATGAATTCCGACGAAGGTGGTTCGCGTTCTCTCATATCCGAGTGCAGGGCTAATATCCGCCTGTAGACTACGTGGCTTCAGGTGCAGGAGCGGGGGAGGAACGACGCATGCTGATAAGCCTTCCTCGACACACATACTTCAAAACTAGGAACTGTTTCGACGAGTGAGAGGAGGAAACTCCCCCCCCCCCCAGTCCCCGCCCCACGGGACTTTTACATACAGAACAGAAAGCATCCCGGGATTAAATAAGTTTTAAAAACCAGGACGCCTCAAATTTAAGAGAAAACCGTATTTGAATAATTATTGAACAATGAAGACACAGGAAAATTTAACAATATTGTTGTTGCGGTATTCAGTCCCAAGACTGGCCTCATTTCAACCCTCCATGATAACCTATCCTGAACAATCTTTTTCATTACCACATAACTACCACAACGTCCCTAATCTGTTTATCGCATTTCATCCTTGGCCTCCCTCTTCTCTTCTTACCCCACACACTTCCCTCTAATGCTAATTTTACAAGATCCTCGTGTCTTAAAACGTGACCTAATAGTCTATCCCTTCTCCATATTCTTCGCTCTTCCCCTATTCCTCTTAGAACTTCCTCGTTTGTTATTCTATCCGCCACTCTCATTCTCCTATATCACCACTATTTGAAAACTTCTATTCTTTTCCTTTCTGCAACACCTAATCGTCCACGTTTCGCACCCGTATACCGACACGCTCCATACGAACATTTTTAGCAACTTTTTCCTAATATTCGCACATATATTACCCGTACGTAAGTTTCTCAAAGTTTTCCTTGCCTGTGCTATCCTACTCTATTTATTACGTTTCCCTAGTAGCACAATTCCTTAACTTCCGTCAAAATATCCCTTCCCAATCTAACAGCCTTGGTTATTCAACTATTTCTCATTCTTCACTCCATTTGTTTCAGGACCACGTTCATGCCATTTATTACGGTTTCCAAGTCTTCTTCTGACTCCCCTAATACTACAATATCATCGGCGAAGCGTAGGGATTTTATTTCGTCTCCTTCCAGTATGATTCCTCTTCCATATTCACTTTTAACTTGTTTCATCGCCTGTTAAACAGAATGGGCGACAGATTTCATCCTTCGCTTACTCCTTTCTTGATTACGGCTTTATTTTCTTGATCTTCTATTCTAATAACTGCTGCCTGTTTCGTAGAGAGGTTATGTATAAGCCTCCCTTCACGACATTTTATTCCAATGCTCTTCCAAAACCTTAATAGTGTGTTCCAGTTCAGATTATCAAACGTCTTTTCTGAATCTAAAAATGCCATGAACGTAGGCCGGTTTTTTCTCATCCTGTCGTTTCAATTTATCGCAAAGTCAATATTGCTTCCATTTTAACAATTTAAACATACAGACATTAATAATTATTATCATAAATATTTTATTTTATATACCTAGGAAAATGGAGCTTTGTTTCTTTTCTATAGTGAAGTTTGTCTACTATTTGGGAACGCAGTGATTGCGCACTTGAAAATGTCAGTGCCGCGTCTGTATTTGCGTGAGTTGTGAGAGCTTCCCTCTTGCGATTAGCATTCATGGTGCGTCTTCCTGCAGCAGCAGCAGCATCCATCCTAGTGATTTTACAGATCACAGACCGTCCGTGAAAAAAAAAGGAAGGCAAAGGAGATCAATTCAATTATTTAACAGTTAGCACGCCGATTGCGTCGTTCGGAATTCCGTAAATTTAATTAAACCTGTGAGAAGGTAGAAGGGGCGTTTAATGAATATCATAGCCGAGGGGCAGCAGCATTCGCGTCACGCAGCAGGCGTCGGAGCCGATTTATGGCATCTCATTGTTTCCGGGACACGCCCAGTAAGTGAAACGTCGGCCCCGGACGTGTCTTCAAGCTGGCACACGTCCACACGCGCGCTACCAACCTGCAAGGGACAATCACTTCAATCTCGATACAAGTGACCTTGTAGCGTGTCATCTTAAAAAAGTTTGACCAAGTTGAGAAACGATTCTCGAAATACGTCCGGACCGTAGAGACCTTGCCGTTTAATTTTCGGCAAGTTTCCTCTAAAATTCGAGACACTGAAGATGAACTCCACACAACGAAAACATCTTTTTAGAAAAAGATTCAGATAAAAAAATTAAAGGTGTGTATATTAGAAATAGTGGTCGTGCAGTTTGAAAATGAAATTTTACATGTAATGATTCGGGCATTCATTATAGGATAAAAAATATATACCCTATGGTTTGTGGTTTTCACTGTTGTGAAAAGTTTATAAAACATTCTACCGTGCTACTATATTTATATATAACAATTAATAAGGAAATGAAAGAGAGATAGAAAGTAGGTGACTAACCTGAGGTTTATAGATGGCAGGCACCTTGTGAGGTTTGGAGTTATTTAAATTTTCGGAGGCACCGCCCCCTTCATCAGAGTGTTATGAAGACAATTCCAGCAATCTTCTAGCCAACGACTGAGCAGCCAAATTTTTCAGTGCGGCTAGCGGATCACTGGAATTGTCTTCATAATTCTCTGATGAAGGGGGCGGTGCCTCCGAAAATTTAAATAACTCCAAACCTCACAAGGTACCTACCATGTATGAACCTCAGGTAAGTCACCTACGTTCTATCTCTCTATATTTCCTTATTAATTGTTATAATTAACATGCTAATGTCACTTCCTGACGCATATAAACATATATATATATATATATATATAAATGAGTGTGTGTGTGTGTAAGGGCTACTTCCGGTTCAAGTTAAAATAGTGATTTTGGGATCCCTATCTCTTCGTAACTGTAGTTGACACGTACTAAAATTTAAACAACTTATTTAAAATTTTATGGTGTTTCTATGGAACCAGAATAAATGCTTTGTTGCAATTAAAATCGCTAATATTTTTAACTTCTCGGCATACGTTTTTATGGATTTTTTTTAGAAATTTCTTATCCATAACTGACAATACAAATAATTTATTCTTCTTCAACATAAAAGCAGTAGGGTAAAAAATAAGCTGTGAAAACTTTAGTGCTGTAACAGTTACGGATAAGGTGCCTCATTGTCAAGACAGGATCTTAACGTCACACACTTTCACTACCTCCTGGATCAGCTGAGGCGAAAGATGTCACAGCAGCATTATGTCTGAAGATGTCTAATACGGAATTACTGCAACAAAGGCGTGACTATGCAATCCCGCGGTACAAATAACCCTTTTGGAGAAACAAAAAAGGGAAGGTGGGAGGGACACTCAGTAAAGAGAAAAGGAGATGTGCCTGTAGGAAGTTGACCAGCAGAGACTCTTAATTAGAAAACAATTTAATGCATCGGATTGATTGACCGTTTAATATTAATTAAATAAAAGCCTGTTGAGGGTCACAAGTTTTTCTAAGGATTATTTTAATACATTGGTAGCTTTTAGTGGCTAAATTACCATTTCTATTCAATTAAATTTTTAAAAAGATAGCATTATCCGTACTGTGCACTTCGTGAGAGTTAAAAAAAAAGAGTTTAAAAAGCTTGTGTTCGTCTCCTCAAACTAAATATGACAGGATGAGTATGGCTGTCTAACCATCCTAATAAAATATTCCTTACCAAAACTTGCGACCATCAAAAGTATTTTTATTCAATAGTCAAAAACATTAGAATAACTGAGAAATTAAATCATAATAAAGCGAGGCTTTGACTAGGCAGATAAAAGACTATTTAATTAACAGTAAAACAATGAACGTCCCTTTTCACATTAAATAAATTAACTAGCAGATAATGAATAAGTTTTTGTTTAGTTAAATCCACATTTCATCACCACATTTGAAAAATTTTGAAAATATGAAGAAGAAAGGACTAAAGCAGATTGGTCGGTAATTTATTCCATTAAATTAATTTTAAATATTTTTATAAAATTTCAGCATACCTTTTTGTTATTCTTATATTTAAAAAATGATAACTTTAACCCTTTATAAAAGATATTTAAATATATACACCCCAACCCAGTCTAAAAACTGTTAAAATAATTGATATTAAATATACAGATTGTCAGACTTTAAGAATTTTTAGCTTGAGAAAAATAAAAATTAGTAACGAGAGAGAAATTAAAATGAGTTCTGTAATTTGAAAATCGAGTAATACGCATTTTATATACACAATTATAGTAATTTAAATTGATAAATTATTTAATTTTTAAACTTACATTTCGACGGGCAGACTTTTTTTGCTCTAAATTGAGAAATTATAATCATCAGTACGTTGTTTCTGTTAATTAAGTCCACATTGCGGCAAGTCAGCGATATTAACTGAAAGAAAAAGATACTAATAATAACATTGTTTCAAAGATATGCTAACAAATCAGCGTATTCTGTTAGTACTATCCGTAATTTATAAATTTCGGTTCATTAAATATTTTAGTGCAGTTTAAAATTATCAAGATAATTAATTCTCCTATTACTGTAAGTACTGAAACATTTTATGTGTCGTTATTAGCTTAAATTAATTTTATTGCCGGCAAACTGCTTGATTAGGCATTTTCAAAACATCATCCACTGTATTTTGATAACACTGTAACATTTGGCTTCAACTTAAATTTTTAAGCACTTGTTCGTTGCTCCGAGCGTTGGTCACCCTGTTGTTAGAATCTTTACAGAATTTTCACTTATTTACTACTCGATAAAAGATACAAATTCACGAGCGACGAATTTATATATAACGTATTTAAATATTACTGAGATCGGTTGAGATTTGAAACATTTTGAGTCGATGAATTTATAATTCTACAGATCCGAGTTAGAGCCTCCCTTAAGAGACCCGACATTTGAACTCGTGAAATAATAAATACCTAAACCATTCATCTTTTAGCCGTTTTTGCAGCATTTTTCCTCCGTGAATCGAACTGAAACTAAATAAATAATAATCATTTATTGTAATATTAATTAGAATCAGGCAACTTGTGTCTAATATAAAAATGGCCGTGATCTAAGTTTTTTATTTTTATGCCATTTGGGTAAACTGGGAAAGGTCTTAGTAATAATAATTTATGCATAACTTTTAACTTTATCTGGAAACATTAAGAAGCTTAAAATAATTAAAGACTGACAAAATTTAAGAAAGCCACCTCATCAAGTCCTGTCACGTCATTTATGGAATATCTCACCTGTGACGTCACTAGTTGTGCACCAATCACGGGGAATCTAACTCCACCGGTTGCAAAAATTTTATTTACATTACAAATAGTCAGTTTTTAGAACACACAAGGAGCTTTACACCGTTCGGTCATAATCATCAGTAACTGAAATAAAAATTAGTCACTCATTAATAAATTACATATTCGTTATTAAATCGGTCGAGTAGATTCGTCACCTAAGGTACTTTTCAGCTTCATTTAATAGCTATATTGCAAATTAATGTAAATATTTAGTTTTTTCAATATTTATAATTTATTAAAAGATTTTCCTTCTTTCTATAAAATGTTTTGAAATTAATTTAAATACTTTATCATTGAAATATTAGTAATTTAGTGGAACATTTTCCTTTCTTCTACATTTATTTCTCATTAAGTTAGGTGGATAAAAATTGAGAAAATAATTGTTATTACCGTTTGATTTTCTGTTAATGACTCTTTAATTTAGGTATCAGAAATAATTATTAATTTCAGTATCCTTTTTTCTTTGTTATCAGGGGCACTTATTTACCATTTAATAAAATTGGCACTAACACTCATTCGTACATTACAGTATTTTATCTCCCACGAACCAGTCAATTACTTAAATTATTATTAATATTTAATTTTAACATGTCTCTTATAACAGAATAAATTTAACGACCATTAAATCGAAAACAAGCCACGACATAGTGAACAGGACGAGTTTAGTCACACCACTGACGTCATACGTCGACTCGTAGCCAGTAAATAATTTAGATGCTTTCGCATCCATATATTTATTTTCAAAATGAGCGACTAAAATGTTAAATAATAAATATCTGAATTAATAGTTAAAAGTCGAGTTTAGTAACACCACTGACGTAATAACCCCCTCCATGCCCTATAATAAGATACATATAACGACCATTAACAGATGTTAATACGAAATTATTAACGCATGGAAACATCCAGCATAATGAGCATCTAATAAAGTTCTAAATAATTCAAAACGTAAATATTTAAAGAAGTGGGACAAGATGAGTTTATTTACACCACTGAAGTAAAACTCTGCCATATAGCTACTAAATAGTTTATATGACTTCACATTCCTTATCTCTTTTTCAAATGGGTGACTAAAATGGTAAATTACAAATATATGGCAATTAATGGTTGAATTAGAGTTTAGTAACACCACTGACGTCACAACTCCCTCCAATTTATATGAAAATATTATTTATTACTTCGCCTTTCTTACTTATTTATTTTTAAATGTGCCACTGATATGAAAAAAAATGTTAAATTACAACTATTTGAATCTAGTTTAATAACACCGGTGACGCCATAGTCCCCTTCCTCGAGCAACGGTAAATTTGACGTCAAGGATATATTTCCTCAATTTTCATGTTCATAATCGTTTCCCCTCATTTCAGTCGCACACTTAAAAAATAAATAAGATGAATATAGTTATAAATATTTTCATGTACACTGTAATATAGGCCAATCACTTCATTTAGGTAGTTGTGGGAGGTGACGTCAGTGGTGTTATCAAACTCCATCCGTTCAGAATTATTTGAATAGGAAGAGATTTGAAAGGGAGGAGAGTAGACTACGGTTAACTAGGGTAGCTAATACTGTATAATGGAGAGATATTCCATAAATATTCCATAAAATTATGAGACAAAATGATTTGTAAATAGAGTAGTGAGGAACTATTTGATGTCAAGAGCCCCCATAGCACATATATTTAGCAAACCGTCCTATAAACTTGTCGTTAGCATACGTTTATAGGTTTATGATAATGTAATACAGTTGAATTATACCTCAAACCAATCCTGCAATTTTTATTAACGTTGAAGTGGAGCGCGGTGAAGTGTTTTTGGATGCTGACTTTTGCTGTTGACTATATAATTTTATATATTCGAATTTTTCATGAATTTTGGTCAATAATAATTTAGAAACAAATTGTTAATCCTTTTTGTTTTTTTTGGTGAAACAGACGTTTATTTATTCAGGAGGGCCATTAATAAATATTCATTTAACTTTTCCTGTAATTAACAGCTCCACGTGTTAATGCAAATAAAAACTGAGTCTGTAAAACTGACAGTTAATTATTTTAATTTAATTATGTATTGTTATTTCTTGGAATAAATTATATTTAGAATTATAAAAAAAATTATGTTCGCATCTGAAGAGGTTCCAAAAGAAAGGCGGAACGATACATTGAATCAACTTTTATTTAATTTTTATTATGCTCTAATTCTTTATTCTATTAAAATTATTTTATTTAAAAGAAAAACGTTTCCGTACACATTTGTACACGCGTCATTATTACAATATGTTATCTTCTCTTATTATTTTCCATTAATTAATGGGTTGAAGATTTATTTGCTCTTATGAATCTTGCCAACATAAATCAAAGTGAAAGAAGGTGATTGGTATTTTCTAGATTTTTACGGAACTTAAATAAAATAGTCTATACCAAATTGTAGTCCTCAAACAATAAAATTGTACAGTGAAATTAACTTTTCTAGAAGCAACTTCGTCTGTAAAAAGATATTTATAAGTCCTGAAAATGCTAATTAAACTTCTTTCACTTCTAATTACGTTGGTAAGAGTGATAAGCATAATTCTTCGTCCCACTAACTAATAGGGACAGAATAATAATTTGGAATAATGAAGAGGGTTACAAATTTACAAAGAAGCTTTTTCTCATGTTAAATAAAATTTTTATAAAAGATTAAACGAGCCAAATTTCTCAGAAATATTTTTTGATTAAAAAATGGAATTAAAGCAGAAATAAATAAGATCTTTCTTTTTCCTGGAACCACTTCAGGGAGAAATTACAAGTTACTTTATAATTTAGTCTTTTAATTAATAAAAAACACGACTAAATAATTCAGTAAATGCATTTAATTAGTATTTAATTTATAAAAATACAACGTTTCATCCAACTTTGTGGAATCCTTCAGGTAACTATTCACAAAAAAATGATTTAAATTAGCCTATTGGTCAGTTTTTTATTATTATTTAAACATTACAACGTTTCGTCTCTCATTTGAGACTGCTTCAGTTAAAAATTTATCTGCACATGGAAATTCACTGGATTTTGGCCGAAGAAGTAATGATTCCATGTATAGCTAAATTTTTAAGTGAAGAAGTCTCAAATGAGTGACGATACGTTGTAATATTTAGATGATAAAAAACTAGCAAAAAGGCCGATTTAAAAAATTTATTGTATATTTACCTTTCAGATAAAATGTTTAATTATACACAATAAAATAATAAAATCAATAAAAATTTTACTGATTTATTTGGCAGTATTTTTAGTTATTTATTATTATACTTAATGTCAGAAAAAATATCTTTTAGTAGCATAATTAAATTATTTGTGGAGAAATTATATTTAAAAGTGTGTGATTTCCCCGGAGGTGACAGACGAAACGACTTGACAATTTTTTTTTCTTTGATTAACGTGTTTCTATTTTATATTTTAGTAAAATAACATTGTAAAAAATGCATAATTGAGATGCTATCAGTACCATGAAAATAAAATTGTATTAGTCAGTGGAGATGATGGCCGTAGAGTAGAAAGTCTCTTTAAATTTATATCTGAAATAAATCATACATTCGCATTTATGTGAATCTGAATAGTATGTATATTTGAGAACTACAATTTGATATTTTGATTAATAAGGATTGGTTATTTCTCTTAATCGTGAAGGGTTCTGTCTCAGATAAGTTGAGAGAAGTATCGTTCACATTTTATAGGGCACGTCGAATACTAATACAAATAACCCACGAAATAAAATTCCTTTGGGAGAGTTCCGTCCAATATCGAGAAGAAGAAAAAAGAATCATATAGAAAAAGGAGAGGAGATGTTTGGCCGAGTATCGAGTTTGACTCCCCCACGCCCCGCGGAAGTATGAGGAACTGGAGGATGGCGGGGGTGAGAGAGGGGAGGGAGGGAAAGAGTGCCACATGCGTTATCTGCAAATAATCCGCTCGAAAAGAAGACACCTGCCAACATCCGTTAACTAATTAAAATTGCAGAAAGTAGCTCGGGAGCGAGTCCAGCAGGTCGATACAGCGAGCGACGAAGGGAATAATGGCGCCCTTCGCCGTGCCGGGCTTATTTAATTAGCAACTCCGGATTTTGGTTGACGGGGATTGCCGCAAAAAACACTTTTCAAAAGCTCAAGCCGCAAATGAGCGACGTTTCTATTTTATTTTTTTAACAAATATTTTTTTTGGCTGCTGTAAATGACTCTTTGGTTCCTAATTAATACACCTACATTGCAAGATGATAAAATGAACGGTTTCTTAAGAAATTTTTATTCTGTTATAAATTATAAATATTAACTGTAATTATTATAAAGCACGAGGCCAACCCCTAAAGAAAGACATCCTATATTTTTAGATACACAAAGAATAACATTTTTATCAATTTAAAGGTTGAAAATTTTTTTATTTTTCCACGTAACAACCCACGTTACATTCTCTAATACATGAAGCGTTGAACCTCCCTCGTCTTTACATTAATTATATTTAAATAATTTATTCACCCACTTTTTTAGGTCCTCATTTGTATTTATTCAAAATATTAAACACAGATTCCAGGAACGATCGCTGATAATTTTCAGCATATCATTTAAAAGTTATACAAAATAAATAATACCATGCTCATATCAATTTTAAATTTATGTCAGTTTCAGGTTATCTGTTTGTTTTATCGTCCACAAGGATAAAAATGAATATTTTTAAACATGTTTTAAAGGTTTTAATTATATACAAACTAATAGGTAGGATGTAATAATAATAGATGTAAATGATTAATGATGTACAAGCAATGTAAATATTTAGATTTAAAATTTATATTGATAAGGGGAATTGACTTAACGTATAATCCGTGATGTAAAGAAGGTTAATTCAGTAATAAGTGAATTATTTTATTTTTTTCACTGTTGCCATATTTAGTTGTTGAAAAAAACAGTTTAAGAGGTAGGATAAGGAAGCATCAATGAAAATTTTAATAATAGGTAAAATTTTACTACAGATTTCAGACTTTATTATTTTATTGATAACAATTTCCAAAGAGGAAAATACACAACGTTTCGGTACGTATTTTTACCTTATTCCGGCTATCAACCTGTGGAGAAAACGTGAATAAACCACGTGTTAACAAGAAAAACTTCAAACAATTCACATATTTGCATTACTAATATATATCTAAACAAAAAAGGGGGTTGTTACAAATGAGAACACTCACCTAATAACCATTACATCAATTGTCAGGAAACTTTTGCAGTTATTGTTTTTAACCTGTTTAGGAAGGCTGTTATATAAAATTATCCCGGTACTGTGAATCCTTTTCTGGTGGAGAGAGAGCAAGAGAGCTGAACGATTTCTGGTCGCGTATTCATGGAATTCGCCATTTGTTTGAAACAAATGAATGTTCCGCTTTACAAACTTTAATACTTCATAAATATATACGCTTGGTAAAGTAAGTATTTGCAAACTTTTGAAGAAAGGTTTGCAACTCGATCTAGAATTCGTACTAGAAAGGATTCTATTCAGACCAAGAGAAACAGGTCAAGTTTATTTTGTGTGAGACAACCCTGATCTGGTTTGTAAGCCATCACGGTGGTAGGCCTGTAGAAACTTTACACGTCGCGACGTTGTAATTACAGAAACAAACAAGCTGTGTGTTTCTGTGTAACGCCATTACGGACGGCGGCAAACTTTCTGCGTGATACATCTGTCAACACTGTAATGTCCTGAGCGAGGGTTTTTCATCAGTTCTGCCTTTTGCGAAATGCCCCCACGCAAGCCACATCAAATATTGAATTATGCGTCAGGTTTATACTTTTACTAACTAACACGACTGAATTAGGGTAAAAGGAAAATCGTTTCGAAGCTATTTTTCTTTTACAGAATTTATAGTAAGGTCAGTCTTTAATCTCACCTTTTACCGTTTTGGTTTTATTAGCAAATTTACTGTGTCTATGCATAACTACAGCTCTTTGAATTAATTTTTTGTAATATTCCATGTCAAATGGAAAATACCTAAAATGTTATATTTCCCAATGAGTGTAATCTATTTAAAATGTCTCAGAGTAAGTAAAAGAGGAACAATTTACTAATGAAGCCTGATGGTTACATAATCACCTATGTAAATAAAAGGCAGTGTAAATTATTTATTTTTGGGTAACAGACTGCAAGACTGAAAGAGACAACTTCTTTTTAATAGCCTAGGAAGGAAATTGAAAAGGGGGAGACGTGGATGATAGAGCAAGGCAGCTATGGATTGACTAGGTTCCTAAGCTTTCCCCTTAGACGTTCCTAAACCATTCATCCCATTGCCATAAATTTTGGTGCGTTTTGCAAATTAATGATCCTTCCTACCTATTGCCTCTCAGCCCACAAAAGTCCCACTCCAATCATATTCTCTACGAATTTATGTTTGTCCCTTTTGATTCAGAATGCCATTGATCCGATAGACATGAAGTTTTGGTGTATTGTAGTCCTTTACCTAGCAAACTTTCTGGCGATCTTACGATAGGATACATTTGGCCCCTTTAAAACGAGATAATTGAATTAGTTTTTAGCGTGAAATAATGATAAATATTTGATGAACATTTTATTTTCAAGCACTGAGGCGGAATGCAAATTACTGAGAATTGCGACACTGGCGCCCGAGGCGGATTTTGCTGTAACTAAATGTCGAATCGCTTATCCGACAACCGCGAAAAACAATGAAAAGTGTCATTACTAATCAGGCCGAACAGAATAAATGTCATGTAATACTTAAACTTAACTAACACTTTCAGTTATGGTACTTTTAATAAATTAATAGCTAAACGTTTTACGTGCCACAGGGCTGTTGGTTGAGGCACGTTACATCAAGACCAGGGCCACGCTCACCTAATTTTATTTTTTAAATACGTATATATGTATCTTCGCCGTCTTCCTGTGGTCTAGCCCCACAACCTAGACGTCCCGGGTTCGAATCCTGGCATGGGCTTGGGTGTTTGTGTCGTGACGGCAACGGAGACTGGGAATTAAGACTGATGACCACGTTTCACTCCAAATTCGGAATGTGTCATGCCAAGGCGCTCAATGGGCTGCAGAGCCAACGAAGAAGAAGATATATATGTATCTGCACACCTTATTTCACGCTAATTTGGCCGAAGAAACAGTTCAAGTACCTTCTCCTTGTAAATATAATTGACTGTTTCTGTGTATTGTTCTGTATGTAAGGTACCAGTAGATTTCTTGACTCGATTAAGACGCTGAGTAATCGAGACGTCATAATGCAGGGGGACGCGAAAAGATAAATTTTCAACAATGTGAAGATCTACCTGATGATTTAATCGCCTGCTGACAAAGAGATTACTAATATCAGTGAATTCCCGGGCATCGCCGGGCACCCAGATAGTTTAATATATATTTCATTCTGAAGAAAATAGACTAAAAGCAGGTGAAATTGCGGTGGATAGAAGACTATTTCGTTTAAAATTTATTCGCTGCCAGAAACTACACACACCAAAAATTTTCAAACTTGAGAAGTTGAATGTTATTACATCAATTTTTAATTTTCTCTATTACTATTATCATTATCATCGTTGACCACAAAGAATTTTGTTGCCTGTCAGAGCCATGTGTTTCCCTTTCCCCCATAGAAAGAAGATTTAAATTCAGGAGCAGAAATGCAACTAGAAATATTCCAACCATCAACCTGTTCGTCTGACACAGGGAATATCAAATTACAAGTTTGTTTACCGGGTATTTTTTTTAAAACTGGGTCAAGTGGTGCATGACATTAGGGCAGTGACACTTTACACACACACACACTCGCGTGCTAACTAAACTCCATACATCTGCGTGCCACGGTTTTCTTTCTGTAAACTTTCATGCTAAATTTTATAACAGGGCCGTCATTTATGAATCAGGATTTCAATTATTTGTGAAGAGAGCCGTGAAGTTCACGTGGGGGGCGAGTTTCACCCAAAAGTGGTCCAAAGTTTGATACCGAAAAGAGAACTAAAATTGTTTCATTGGATGAATTTGTTTCTTAGTTTTTCTGGTCAAATTTTATTGTTGTATATTCTTTTCTTGCTAATGAAAAAATTTATTTACCCGCTAAGCTGGAACCCAAAGTAATTTTAACTCACTACCTGCCTCCGTTATTTACTCATCTGGGCAATTTTTTTAATACTTCTAAAGTAAACGAAATAAATTAACGATGATTTGTCACCACATTTGGGACTTCCTCGAGTGTTTCATTTTTTTGGTGGTCTTGAAACAGGCAACTCCGCTTTAATAGCAAAGGAAGGGAATTTAAAAGGTGGTGGGATGCGGAAGGTAGAGCCAAGGGTTGACTAGGGCCCCCGAGCTATAGTTTAAGGATCCCACCCGGTGTTTCACCTAAAGAGATGCAAGGAAAACCCTATAAAATCTGCATCAGGCAGGTAGGACATTGGGTACTATTCTCACGCCCTTCCTACTGACGGGAGACGAGTTTGCTGTGTGGTCGCAGCATTCCCTTATCCGTGTCTCTCATTAGTTTTAGGAGGCAGTTGGCCGACTGATCCAGTGTCCAAAGTATGTCCAAAGTGAAGGTGCCTCGGCATGTAAGAACTTTGAAAAAAAAACAGAGTACGGGGCATTCCCGACGGAGTCAGGTGAACCCCGCAGTCAATCTGGGGAAGAAATGCTTGCGAGGGGAAACTCCCTCAGGCACCTGGATAAATATTGTTTTATTTTTTTGTTATCAGACTACAAGAGAGTGATTCTGTTTTTGGATAACAGGCTACATGAGGGTGATCCTGAAAACCTAGCAAAGGAAGGGAGTTGAAAATGTGGGATGTGGAAGGTAGCCAAAGGTTTAATATGGCGTCCGGGCTATATTTTAAGGATCCTATCCCGTGTTTCCCCTTAATGAGATACAGGGAAAACCCTAGAAAACCTGCATCAGGTATGTCGGGCTTTCGGATAGTCACTGTAATGCTATAATGTTTCTGACACCGAGTAATTTTGCCCAGTAGTAGATTATTTTGCTGTTTCACGACCCAGGGGGTCCCGGGTTCGAGTCCTGGCATGGGTTTGGACGTTTGTTCCGTCATGGTCGCGATGATAGGGACTAAGACTGCTGGAGAATGGATACTCTGACCACGTGTCGCTCCAAATTCGGAATGTGTCATGCCAGATGACAGTCCGCAGTCGCCCCGCTGTAGAGCCATAGAAGAAGAAGTTATAGATTATTAATTACAGGAGGAACGCATGTCTTTTAAACTACAGGTGGGAATTAGTCCGGTGGCAGTTTGTTGATAATATTAAATAAAAGTTCAAAGATAAATTATAGGAAAAAACTAGCTGAATAATAAAGCAGGGGTGTAATTAAATGATAGTTGTACCGTTCTCTGCGTAAACAAAAAGGTGTTCGCTTGAGCCAACCCTAGGACAACCAATGAACGTATGATTTGTTGGCATTTTCACTTCTTTCACATATCTAACTTCAGCATATTTAAAAAGTTTAAAGATGATGGGCAGCTTCGGGCTCTGAGGAACACTTGCGCCAAATTTGGTCAACTTCGGACCAGTACTTTGGGCGTTTCTAGCTGTGACATACATACTCACGCACTGACACTTGTTTTTAGATATATAGATTAGAAACATATTCAAAATAATTTTCACTTACTTTTTTTGACAAATAAGCTCCTAAATTCTCTGTGTTTCTAACTTGTTTTTGAAAACCTTTGTATTCCTAGGGAAAGCCTCTGGTGCACTCCAGTCTTTCACTACCCTATTTGCGAAGGAATATATTCCCACTTCCGTTCTGTGGTCCATTACCTTTATTTTACAATTATGGTCGTTTGTAGAGCGTGTGACTGTAATTGTAAACGTTATCATGTTTATAACTTTTCTCAGGGTAACCTTAATGAACGTGTCTTTTTTTAAAAGTGGTTGTCTCTCCCGCTGAAGAGAAACACAAGCTGGCTCGCGCACCAGATTCGCCCCGTGGTGGTGGTCTTTCGGGGGGACGTAGAACCCCGGCCCCCCCGTGTTTCTGCAGCTCGTCCCCCCACCCACAAAACCGCCCTGATACGGGCGATAAATTGTGAGGCTGCGTACATTTTTTTAGCCCCCGAAGCCCGGGCGAAATTAATTTGTGGCAGATACTTGCATTCACAGCAGCCCGTTCCCGGCCCCCCTCCGCCCCCGCAGCCTCCCTCAACCCCGTGGCGCTTGTCACGCCAGCTGAAAAGAACGCAGTGACAAGTGGAAATATCAGACATTCATCCCCCTCTCGCTGTATTCCTCTCGGTTCTTTTCCTAAATTTTCCGCCCCAACTGCTCGGTTGCATGTTGCACAATTATTCTCGTCGTTGAAGCAATTGCCCTATTTTTCTGCCCGTGTTTCCCTTCACCTCGCGGGTCCTGAAACGTCGTACGGAACATTAGTAGGGTGACTTATTAAAGAAAAACATAAACGAACGAAATTATCTACTTCGTGAAAAAATTTCTAAACACACCATGTCAGATGTCGACGAATTATTAACGGGAGGAAAATACAGGCTCAGGTATCTGCTTACCTTATGAAAAATATTCCACACTACAATAAAGGGACAGTAAAAAAGTGCTCTTGGGAATAAAAACAATTCAGACGAGGTTAATAATATCAATCCACATTAATCATTAAGGGTATATATTACAAATTTTCCCAGTCATTACAATAATCGAGTGTGAGAGGTTTTTTATAGATATGTGGTAATTCACCCACAATCAACAACTTTTGCCGAGGATGACTGCGTATAATGGGAAAGAAAACACAAAGAATGACCAAAAGTCAGAAATGGGATATGTTATTTGAATTGAAAACGTTTCGTCTGCCAACTTTCAGAACCACCTCAGTTCATTAATGAAAATTTAACTGCAACGTCAGGAGACCGAAAATATTGTTATTAAAATTATTAAAAATAAATCAACTCTATGGTGGTACATTTCATACCTTTTACTAGTTCACACAGCCTCTGCGCCATGTGCTGAAACATCAAAATATCGACCTTTTAAAATCGAATTTAATTTTGTTCCTATTACGATTTTGTAAATAAATTTCATCTCCGGACACTGCAGCAGAAAGATAAATTTTTTTATATATTCTTTTAATTAATTAACTGAGGAGATCCAGAAAGTTGAGGGACGAAACGTATTTTCAATTGAAATAAATTATTCCATTTCTGACTTTGGGTCATTCTTAGTGTTTTATTTATGATAACAGTGAGTCAGATTAGTTTAATTATTTATTTATAATACTAATAATTCCACTAGAGCGACAGTGTTGCCAATAAACTGTGGCCGACCCGTCACTATCTACATTTGTAATTCCGTTTAACTCAAGACGGAAGTAGTAGGGAATAACTTTTAAAAGTGGAATTTTTTTCGCAAAGTTGACACGATTTTTCTTTATTGTAGAAGCGTTTCTACTTTCTATATATTTTAAATACCATTAATTTTTAAGAAGGAGCTATACAAGTTGGCAGTATTGTATGTAGGATTTTATTTATTTATGAAGGTCTCATCGACTGCCTGATCATTAGCGACCACGGTGACAATTTTTTACATATTATTATGCAATTATTTATTTACATATTATTTACAATTATTAATTTACGAATTAAGATAATTATAAAACCTTTGCAAATCCCATGAACGTAGGCCTGTTTTTTCTTATCCTGTCTTCTAAATTTAGCCGCAAAATCATTATTTCTTCTATTGTCCCTACATTCTTCCTAAAGCCAAATTGATCTTCTCCTAACTCGCATTCTATTTGTCGTTCCAACCTCGTTAATATATTGCATTTCGTGCTGTTCGCGTCTATCAGCCCCTGTCCTCTTCGATATTGGTATAATTCAGGTATATAATTATGAAAAGTATTCCATGGGATATCAAAACAATGATACAAGTGATCGTTGGATAATTAGGCTAAGAACAGGGAAAACATGTTGAAGTAGTTTAGACAAACAATATTATTTTATATTTGAAGTAAATAATTGATTTTGAGGAATCATCCTATGTGATGCAGTCATTTCTTCTCTAGATGATATTCAAATTATTAAAACATCGGCCAGGCTAAGAGAAAAATCTCGCAGCGTGCCGTCAACATTCCCGAGTTTCATTACAGACTTTGATTCGTAGGTGGCGTTGCCTTCCTCTGTACACGCGCCATTGGCATAATACACTAAGCTCAGATTTGTATTACTAAAAAAGGAATATAGAACACCCAATACAATCTATAAATGGCGCGAGCAGGCGACGTCCATTGTGCAGACGGGGATTGACTTATATTGTCTGATGTTGGTGTAAGTTGGGAATGGAGTTGACTGACATTGTCTTTGGCGGCCAATGTATGGCCCATAGTAAAGAAGGGTTGTAAGAATAGTCTGGGTGTTTGAAACATGAAAAGACGATGAATTATGTCAAACGTTTCCGAAACTATTGCCAAGAGGAATTTTCGTTTTGGCCACAGTTAAAAGAATTGGAATATCCCCTTTTCCGAAACGTTTTATTTTAAATCCTGCGCGGCATTGACAGGTTTCATAAGACCTGCCCGCCAGCAGCTGCTTTAATTACAATATTCTGTAAACGCATATTTTATGTTGGAAACCTTCCACATTTGTTTTAGTTCTGCGTTACGGACGGACACATTATGGAAGTTTGTGCTTCTGTGATGAATAGTTTATGCGTTGCCAGTGACGAGAGACCAAATTTATTCTACTTGTGAACTGCCTTTTGTTGTATAATTTACTCCCACGCAAACCGCCGACTGTCAGCCGTTGCAATGGAGGGGAAATGTGTGTGTGTGTGTGTGCGTGGAACCCCGCAAAACCGCGCGTGCAGATTTCTTCGTTTTGTCGTATAAAACTAGGGGAATCTATTGTTTCCGTTTGGTTGAGCAATAACTAGGCAGCGGGGGCGCTCCAAAACTAAACTCTGGCTTCGAGACTTGATTCTGTTAAATCTTCGGATTTGTTTGAGAGGGGGCGAGGAAGGGGGGGATGGAGAATAAGGGGGAGTTGATTCAAAGCTACAACAGGAGAGAGAAAGGCCATGCAACTCAATTGAAAAGATCAGAATGGGGGGAAAAAATCTCGACCGGACCCTGGACGTTGTTCTAACGTCTCACACCAATATTAAATTGAGCTTTAAGAGAAAATACTGTACAAATTACCATGAAACATGGGGGAACTCGGGATAGCTGGGTAACAGTGGATACCCTACTTTTTTGATTGTATAGTGCTGGAGTTAAGTAAATAGGGGTGGAAAGAATCCCGGCAGCCATCTTGGTCGTGTTCTGACTGCACCTTGCGAACAAACTCTTGTTTCTGCGTCTTGCATCTGTGAATTTATAAATTTGGCAGCATTTCGACAGATGGTTAGCTACCAAACTCATCGGTTTTTACTCTTAATTGGTATATATTCGTAAAATAGGTGTCTTTAGCTGCATATAAGTTACCTGCTTCTATTAGGCATCGGTGGAAAACCTTGAACTAAAACTTGCGAGGGGGAGCGGAACGGGATACTACTGTATAAGGCAAAATGTAATCTGTTCCTCAAGAAAAAAAATAGGGGGAGGAGGGGACAAAAACTGACAAGACTCATATGTGTTACAGGATGCTGTACCCAAAAAAAAGTATAGATTAAAAAAGAAAAAGAGCGGGAAAAAAGGAAAATGCTATCAATGACTGTGCAGTAGCTAAAGGGATCTTTGCGAAATTAAAAATTGATAAAGCGATCAACCGTACGCAAAATAAATGTTAGAAAGAAAACACAAATTTTTAAACAAGTTTTTACTTAAATTAATTTAAATTTTATTGTATTAACTTTAACTACAAAACATCCTATTCCCGGGGCCGAAGGGGAGATTTGTAAGGTTCCTTCTAAAAATTAATCAAAAATATAATTTCGTTGTTTTAAGTTATATTGATATTAGATTGAATAGATAATAGAATAAACTAATGTTTTATGCCTTTATGAATTTTACAAAAATTATTAAACAAGAAGTGTCCCTTTTCACTTCCCTTAACACCGCAATCGCAATATAATCAGTGTAATTGGTTACTATAAGGAATATGAGGTGATCAGGGATGAACCTAGTGTGTAAATGACGCTGATCTGTTTCCTTCACATCCCCCTTTAATGACGTCACAACGACGTCGTGTTATGATGAACAAAGTGATGCGACTCTTTCGGCCACCGGGGGAATAATATTATTGGAAGCGATAACTGGGCAAACAAGCTGTGTGATTAATTAAGGAATCGTAATTAGCAAATCGCTAGATCTTCATTTTGCTGACGTCACAAAGATGCTGCAGCTGGTTGCTAAGTAACGCAGCTCAAGAAGCTGCTCGAGGGCAACACTGGGAAATAAATCCCGAATGCAGATGGTTATGCTAACACTTTCACGGGGATAAACCTAACTTGTTTGTTTGATTTCTTCTCCCTTGTTTGGTTCTCTGCTATCCTTCTAGAGGATTTCCCTCGTCACGTTCTCACGGTAAAAGCCAACTTGTTTGGTTCGCTTCTCAACTATCTTTCTCTCCTTTTACTCAGAGAATGGAATGTCCGAAGAAACTGAATAATATGACCTCATCATTGCCAATAACAGACATAATTTTTGCAGCTAAACTAAATTTGTTCAGATTGTGCTCGAGGAGTGGTTTTGAAACTGCTCAGTCACTCGGTTGCAGAATATTTGTGTTTGTGGCCAAGTCAAGAGATTTGCGATATATGGAATATTTATTTGTATCAGTTACTTGAAGAAAATTAAACGGAATAATTAATTAATGTTATTTCATAAATGAAAAATACAATATAAATATCTTCCAAATCCTGTCCCCCGTTGTACGTCGTTCAATCTACTTGTTATTTTCTGATGTAGATGACATATTTTTTTGTATTTATCAATCTTGGAGAAATAAACCATTGTGGTTGATATCGTTTATCATCAATACATTAAAAAAATTCATTGAAATTGACATTAGCAATTCCATGGAAGAAACGTTTACGAGTTGATCGTATGGACTTTATCAAATGAGTCTAAACTGGGAAAAGAAATGCGTCGTTTGAAAATTAATTTCATTTCTTTAATTGTGTATAAATTTCAGTGTTTGGAAATTAATTTTACTTCGTTTATTGTGTATTAACCTACAAACCAAAATAACATAATTTTTTTGCCTTGGAAAAGCTTTAATTAAACTTTTTTCGAGATTACTTCCCTAATTTTTTCTTAAAATAATTTCAAACTGAAAAAGAAAAGTAGGAATGATGTTAAGTCGATTACGCAACTCTGTGCAGCCTTATTGAAAATAAAATCCATAAGCCTCGTTCCCCAGTTCCTGTCAAAGTTATTCCTTCGTCGATTCAATAGTGTTTGTCGTCTCGTGTTTTGCCTCCCTGTAAAGTGTTTTTTATACAAAAATCAATTTTCTGACATTAAGTAAAATGAATTTAAAAACGGCCGAATATTAAATGAGTTGTAACGGCCTGTTTGTAAATTTTTATTTTACTTAAATAATGAACTATACTACGTTTCGTGTCTCATTTGAGATTTCTTCAGGTGTAAAATTTACCTGTTCATGGAACATTACTCCATGACCCTTTCGGCTGAAGGAGACGAGACGTAATAAGGTTCATTATTTAAATAACAATAAAAACTGACAAAGACGCTATTATAAATCATTTAATGTTTATTTAATTGTCATATAAACCACTTAATTAAATTTAATTAACATTTAGTTATTACAGATACAACTTCTCACACATCTGTGTGGGCTTC
This sequence comes from Eucriotettix oculatus, assembly GCA_034510155.1. Lineage (NCBI taxonomy): Eukaryota > Metazoa > Arthropoda > Insecta > Orthoptera > Tetrigidae > Eucriotettix > Eucriotettix oculatus. The sequence continues at coordinate 103,153,287 of CM067378.1, forward strand.
TGCAACTTTTTCGGCCGTAACATCGCTGAGAGGTAGTTGGCAACCTAAATTATTCACATTATAATTACTTTACCCAGTTAAAAGTTCACCTGAAGAAGTCCAAAAAGATGGATGAAGCGTTGTATTTATAATAAATAAATTTTAATTAATTAAATTTAAATTTAAAAAACTGACAAAGAGGCTGATTTTAGTGATATATTATATATTTAAGTGTCAGATAAACTATTAAGTTAAAAAAACTGACAAAGAGGCTGATTTTAGTGATTTATTATATATTTAAAGTCAGATAAACTATTAAGTCTTTTTAAATTTAAATGTTAAATAATATAACGTTTTGTCTCTCATTTAAGACTTCTTTAGGTAAAAATTTAGCTGTACATTGATCCTCACTCCATGACTCCTCCGGCCGCAAAATTTTTACCTGAAGAAGTCTGAAATGAGAGACGAAACGTAATATTTAAATAAACAACACAAAAAGGCTGATTTAGTTCATTTATAGCTGATTCAATTTGTCGCCTGACACATTTGCCGTTGTTTTATTTATTTAAATCGTTTTATCTTTGTGCGTGCATGTGTGTGTAGTTCCAATGTTCACGAATTGTTATTATTAGTCTTTATATAATTTTAAAAAATAAGGAATTGAGGTAATATGTAGATAAACTACTGTTAAGTTCCTTTACGACGTTTCGTACAGATTTTTAGACTTGTTCATGTGCTGGACGTAGCAAAAGTTTGATTTTTCTTATGTCTTTTATCAGACAGAATTCTAATTTTTTTCTTAAAGAGTGTATGTATTTTATTTTCTTGGTATTCTCGAAGCTGTTTAAGGCTGTTTGACAACGAATCGATCACTCATCACTTTCTGTAAAGCGAAAAAAAAAATCATTTTAAGTCAGCTTCTTTTCCAAGTTCCCCCATTTATTTTGAAGATAGTATTACCAAAAGGCACTATTAATATATAACAAAGGAAATAAAATTTCTTGGGAATCATTACTACCGTGGAAGTCCGCCCATTGGTTGGCTCTGTGTAACAACCGAACAAAGTTTCATCAAGTGGACTCAGTTTTTTTTATGAAAAGCTATAAAAAATTTCAGACATACAGACTGGGAATGATCTATATGACATCGGTTTCGGATTCTTAAAATGAATTAAACGTAAATATGATCTAAGATTTCTCGATTCCAAGACAGACAATAACTTACAAAGGTGATCAAATAATACACAAAAACGTTATGTAGAGATAGATCAATTTTTTTCTCAATTAATGTCAACGTTTAATTAAAAAATACTTTCGTACTCATAATTTACGATTATCGGACTGTTCCAGTTTTGTGTATCAGGATTAGCGAAGTGACCTCGTACGTCACTTTTAAACATGGCCTCCCTTTCGGAACAATTCTAAACGCTGCCAAACAGAAACGTGATCCTTTGTTTACTTCGCCTGTGACGTCATCTTAGGTAAAGTTCCTTAACTCGCGGAAAAAAATTTGTACTTGGTAATTAGACTTGAAGCCAAAGGAGAGGCTGCTGGGTTTTATAATTCCTTTTCTTCTTCTTGCAAAAGAAGAAGAAAAGGAGCCCGAGGAAAGGTTGTAATTGAGAAGGGAACTGCAGTTTGCCACTGCAAACCTGGCTAATACTTACTCCAAAACAAAAAAGATTACATTTTTTACTAAATTATGACTTTCGGTTCATGAAACATTAATTTTATATATTATAAAATTATATAAAAAAAAGTTCCAAAAAATTATTTATAATTGGAGAATTTTTTTGTGTAGTATCTAACCGAATTATTTTATTCAAACTCGTGTGGGGTTCAGTTAAACGTTCCGCTGTTACAATTAGATAAATTGTAATTAAAGTAAATAATTTGTCCGACAATATTATAAATAAAACAGGAGAAAAATAAATTTTTTAATATTTTAAAGAACTGAGAAGGTCACAAAAATATTGTATTTCATTTCTGACTTTTGGCCATTCTTTGTGTTTTATTTGGTTGTCCAGGATGTTATTGTCGATTTCAATACTGCTCATAGAAATAAATATCCGGGAAACGCCGGGCACCCAGCTAGCATTACACAAATGGTGCAACCGCATATACATCACACATAGTTAATTATACTGTTGTACTATTTATTTTCACACAGTCACTTATTGTAAAAAAATAATAATATTTTCGCAAAAAGAAAACTGATCCTTAAACCAGGTGCAGGTTTTCTAGGGTTTTCCCTGCATCTCTTTAGGTGAAACACCGCGTAGGATCCTTAAACTACAGCCCCGGGGCCTTAGTCAACCCTTGGCTACCTTTCTCAACCTTCCGCATCCACCCTTTTCAATTCCCTTCCTATGCTATTAAAGGGGAGTTGCCTGTTTCAGGATCTCCCTCTTGTAGCCTGTTAACCAAAAAAATGTAAAATGTCACAAAATAATAATTGAATGTGGAAGTAAGTGCCTAAGTGTTCTTAAACAAAATATTAAATTAATCTGACTTAATACTATAAATAATATACAAAACTTTGCCAATTAATAATAAAATAACTTGATTTGTTTACGTTTCGTCCGCAACTTTGTGGACCTCTTCAGGAGTTCATTAAAAAATATCATAAAGATTTTCCTGTTGCTGCTACAACGTCTGCGGCCAAAAAATCAGCCACAAGATTTTTTTTCGTCTCCGGAAGCAACAGGAAATTTTTTTATACTTGTTCATCACAATATATTAAAAATATTTATTTTATTTTAAAGGAAATTGTGTCTTATTTATTAATTTCCGTTTTCTTGAATATGTATCCGATTTCTTTTTATCGACGTTAGAGTTTTCACATAGTGTGGTAGATTTTTTTGTGGGTTTGTGAGGGGTGGGTAACAGGCTACATGAAACAGTCAACTCTCCTTTAATAGCATAGGAAGGTAATTAAAAAATGGGTGGGCTTCATCGAGAACCATTGTATTGATCTCCTGACTGATTTTGCCTGTAGGAAAGAAAAGTGGAAAGGGTGGACGAGACTTTACCTTATATATCCTTGAATTCTATATAGACTCAAGGATTCGCTCCGCATTCTTCCAAAAAAAAATTTCAGGTTTTCCTTCGAGATTCTTTTAGAAAAACAAAACAGTTCTCACATTTCACTAACCTTTTCTCCACTTTAAATTTACTATTTTTAAAAATTCCAGGAGATCTGTTGATGAAGGAACATGGGTAGTGGAGAACCTGCTGAAAGTCAGATTGTAAGTAACCCTGAAATTTAAAAATAGAACCAAGATATTCTACATTTAATTTACTATTATTAACTCTTTCAGCCCCGTTTTATCAGTCCTTCAAAAATAAGTGATTGCAATGAGCCATTTTCTTGAAGAGCCAGTACAAGGTGAAAGAAAATTGAAACGTTCCCCGACTCTCCTAATGATTTAAATATAAATTTTAATTTTATTATTTTCATGTAGAATCACAGTAGTTTCGTTACCAGAATCAAAACCTTTGCAAGTTTTTTTTTGGACCTGAAATTTCACTCTATTTTTCTGAACTTATTTTTTTTTAAAGCTGGTTGACTTGAGGGAACGTATGGGACATCTCATCGATGTGATTATGGACGATTTAGATTCAATATTCAAGACGATGCAAGACTCGGTCAGTGACATGGTAAGTAACACTATTAATTACTTCCGGCCCTAATTTTCAGAGTCCGAAAATCAAGTAACAATTTGGCAGAATCATTCGCCATGTTTTGTTCGTCAGGCATACTAAAATAATTAGATTCAAAGTCAACAATAATTCTTAGAGGAATATAAACTGGATAAATATGGATTATATTATAAAGTAGTAGGATACCGTTTGATCTTAAATCAGTCAATTCTTTTGCAATTCATTGATAAAACTTTGGAACATAACATGTTCAAAATGAAAATCGCGTTATTAAAATGGGTAGTTTGTTTCGAAAAGGTTTCCTAATATCAATAAAACAAATTATCGATCAGTTTTTCAGACACAGTTCCTATTTCGATTAAAACGACGTTTCGCCACCACATTTAGAGACTTCTTAGGTGTCACTACAAAAATTTAATCAATAAACCAAAATGTAATAATAAATTAATGAAAATAAAACAAATGAAGCTAATAAAGTAGTTGCACAGTTTGTAATATCACCGTTTAATCAGTGAAAAATTAAGAAAGATGTTAACTATTCTTTAATTTAAACGACATTTTCAAAATTAATAACCAACTTAAAATTATAAAAAGAGCCAAAGCTAAAAAGGAATTTTTTTGGTGGATAGCAGGCTACATGAGTGTTATCCTGAAGCAGGCAACTCCCCTTTAATAACATAGGAAGGAGGGAAGGATGTGAAAGGTTACCCAACGTTATTTATAAACTTAACTGTGGCAATGCTACATTGGGCAAACTTAACGTGTTCATTCAACTAAGTTACTACTGTTTATAATATTAAGGTAATTTAATAATTTTTCATGTAAATATTTTGCGTATAATTTTTGTAGCAACTCCTGAAGAAGTTTTTAATTAATTGAATATCATATGTCAATTTATTTACGGTTTATTTTCATATGATTTGGTGAATACAATACATTTTGCCCAAATGTCCTTTGGGAAAAAAATATCAGTATTAGTAAATATTATTTAAAAATGAATGGTAAAAAATGAGACTGGTTTAAAACCTGAGGGTGTCTTATTGTTAGCATATTTCATTGGAAAAGTTTATTTAAAAATTTTCACATAAGAAGGACAAGTTTGAAGCGATGGATACAAATTTTCGTCAGAAAAATAAATGTTTTGGGGGTTTAATTAATAGATGCCTTTAATTTTTCCCTTTTCTTTATCTTTTAATTCGTACCAGGGCTGTAATATAATTGTTAAAATTAAAATGTAAAACATGTTTTGGACACCTGATGAGAGTGTGGAGGAGCAGTAGAGTGCACCGCTTCATTGAGTTGCCTCCTTCGCCATTTTTATTACTTTCCAGAGTAAGGATTCCAAAATACTGTTAATAATAATAGCCTAGAAAGAGGCTGATTGTTAAAATTATTACGTCAACCGTGCTTGATAGAATTTCGTTCATAACTGTAAAAACAATTAATAGGTGAATCGTATTTTTTGGATGCAGGAAAAAATATAGTGTTAATAATTATGCACGTGATTTAATTACAAATTGTCCTTATGTTTCCGCGTTCAGGCTTACCCTGCACACATATTTTGAAAAGTTGCCCCAGAATATTACATAGGTACATATTATGGCCAATTTTATAAGCGTCGTTTGCGGCCTTCCCCTTTCTCCGTGCTTTCTCCCTTTTTTAGGCGAGATTCTCCGAGTTTTCCCTTTTTTTGTAACGGATAATAGCGCGTTCAGCCTATAAAATTCCGCGGAAATAAAATGATACCACACAAATCTTTCATGAAAGCATTATAAATTTACACGGCTCTATTTTTGAAACAGGAAACGAAAACATTCGTTTGTGCGACCCCCGGAAGCATTTTGTGTGAAAATATAACAAGCGGAGATTATTTCGCGGAGTAATAAAACTGCAGTGTATTTACATTCTATTCCAGCATGAATAGCCGGCCGCCGGTGTTTTGTTTCCGAGTGGCGACGTTAATAATGGGGATGCTGCGGTAATGGCTGCCCCATAATGACACGTCAAACTGACTAGGCATTCACCTATATGTGAACTATAATTTGAGCCATCGAGGGTTCGACCTACCTGATGCAGAGTTTAGCCTGCTGGGTAGGATCCTTAAACTACATTCTGGGATACCTAGTTATACTATTAAAGGGAAGTTGCCACCATATGGATCTCCCTCATGTGACTTGTCACCCCTTCCCCCCCCCCCCTCAATAAAAAAGACTCTTATATCCTTCTGATCCTCCAGGATTGAGTAGAATCTAATCTCAGTTTCCCTCTGTGTATGACCACATCCTCCATAATATGCTTAGCGGATTCCATCGTTGGGCACCCTTTTCTGTTCACTTCCCTCTAATGCTAATTTTACAAGACCCTCGTGTCTCAGAACATGGTCTATTAATCTAGCCCTTCAAAATCCTATATATTGTTCTCTATTCCCCTTGAACTTCCTGATTAATTACCCTTTCCAGTCATCCACCCATCTAGCACTTCAAAATCCTCTATATTGTTATTGTTCTCTCTTCCCCTATTCTGCTTACAACTTCCTGGTTAGATACCCTATCCAGTCATCCACCCATTTTCTATATAAGAATTAAAAGTTAAGAAATATGCTCCATAAATATTTCTCAATTTTATGTTCTCATCATGAGAATTTAGTGTGTTAACAGTTGTTTTAATAAATAACATTTCACATATATTTTGTTTAAATAAATTCTGCTCAAAATGTAATCTTCCCAGCATAGTGATAGAGCAGAATATTAAGTTTAATTGACACCATGACATTTGTTTCTAAAAAAATTCGGAAGTATAATTCGCGTTCTTAGATGTCTCACACTATACTGAAAGTACTTTTGAAACCATGTACGTCTTCATCTTCCCATTTCCGTCTTATGGAGTACAAGTTTTTGGGAGAAACGACAAGGGGCAAACTGAACAGAATTATTGTGTTACAGAAAAAATAGAAGTAATCTGCAAAAATAGTGTGCAGGGACTCACCTGTAGAACTGTTTCTGTAGGAAATAAAATCTTAACAATTTTTGAACTGTTGTATATATATCACATTACTGTCTATGGTGCAAAGCTACGGCACTCATAGAAGAATCAACGTTCACCAAATAATGGTGAACTATAGTTTTACTTGTAAAAATCCATATATCTCAGATTTAGTTTTATTATAATTTCCATTACTTCTCATTTGAGGAAATAGGATACATCATACATTACATCAATACCAAAATAAGATATAATTAACTACCAAAAATTCTTAAATATGTAACTAGAGTAAACAAGACATAGTATAAAATAAAAGAAAGCATGATACACACACATTAAAAAGTGCAAACACACACTGAGAAGCACAAACACATAATAGACAATGGAAATGACAGTTCTCTGGCCTGCATGATATCTGACCATCCATAGCATCTCCATGCAATACATGAAATAAACAAACAAAATAGCAGAAGAAACAGTACAGAAAAATTTTAAGTTATGTAATAGAAAAATTTACAAATCAACACATTCGACACTAATTAATTTCAACTATTAGAGGATCAAGATATCAGGGTAGTAATCTGGTATAACACGTTACCTAATGAGATTAAAAGTTTAAACGGGAAGAAACTTTGTAGCCGTCCTCTGGTGGCTAGCATCGCTGCCTCACAACTCAGAAGAATCCTGGCATGGGCTTGGATGTTTGTGATGTTTACGAAACCGTACTTTGATACCCCTACACGGATATAAGCTACCCTAACTGTGTATGGTCGCTAATAACCTAGAAGTTATTAAACTAGTGGCTATAAACACAAATACTACTTCATAGTTGCTTTAAAGAAATTACCTATAAATAAATACATTAGATGAAACTTAGTATGTATCTGTGTTATGAAATTATAAATTATTGATTCCAAGTGTATAGAAGCATTATTTTCACATCATGTGGCAAATTACTTTGCCTTAGCATTTCCACTTTCACTCCTGTAAATGTAGTAATTAAGTTAATTATAGTTCAATTATTTTGTAAATATGTCAATTAAATTCAAAATCGAAAATACTATATGACTATGTACAAAGTTTTACTGACACTAAATGAAATATGAATCATGTGTACCCACAGTGAATACAGTAATTCAAAGGGTGAGAGATGAATACCGACCTGCCAGATGCTGGTTTACCCTGCTTTACATTTAGGTGATTGCCAGACAGAAGTCTTAAATTACTCTTAGTTTCACAGTTCTCCATTCCACATTTCCTCTCATACTGTTTCCCATGTTCTGAGGAAGAGGCAACAATGTGGATGACCTTCAACTAACGCATTTCTGGAAAAATTAATCACTGCTTTACTTATTTTGTAAATTCAATACTGACCACATTACATGTTTACCAACAGTTAAAATCATTGTAGTAAAAAAGATTAACTATTTGAAACTAAATCAAACTCATTCGAGTTTGTGTGTTTTGGTTTTCAGCCAATGGCTTGTCAGTCAATTGTGATAAAACTCACTTCATGCAGTTTCAGACAAAGAATGCCAATTCGAACTCAATAAAAGTAGCAACAAATAATTGTGAAATAACTGAAGTTGAATGTACAAAATTTTTAGGTATATCCATGGACAATAAATTAAACTGGAAGGATCATATTAATATTCTCCTGCAAAAATTAGGCTCGACAACCTTTGCTCTTAGAATTATGTCAAGCTGTAGTGATCCTAACATAAGAAAATTAGTTTATTATGCATATTTTCACTCTATAATGACATATGGTATAATATTCTGGGGCAATGCATCAGGGAAAGATAAAATATTTACACTTCAAAAAAAGGCTGTTAGAATATTATGTCAGGTCTCACCAAAAACATCTTGTAGGGGACTTTTCAAGAAAACTGGAAGACTGACACTCACTTGCCAGTATATTCAATCACTCATGTTATTTGTTATTAATAACAGTAACCTCTTCACACTAAACTCAGAAATACATGACTTTGATACCAGAAGTAAAACAGTTTACACAAGGAAGGGAAGTCTGTAACCATAATACAAAAGGGTGTACATTACAATGCTATTAGCATATTTAATAAACTTCCCACCTCCATTAAACAATTAAAAATAAATCCAAACAAGTTCAAATATGAACTAACTAAGTTCTTACTCTGTTGAAGAATTTATGAAGCTGAATGTATCATAGGGTAGATATTTATAATTATGAAAGATAATTATGTAAGAACATTATTAGAACACTAATTTTTTAGTATAGGATGTAAAAATATTTATCAATTTTATATATAAGGAACAAATTGTATGTCTTCTGTATAGAACTTAAGAAAATCTTATTATAAGTTAAAAATTAATGAATAGTTACAGTATATTCTAATATTAATAAAGCAACCTATGTAAAATCTCTGACTCATTCCACATCCTTGAAGCTTGTGCTTCTCTATAGGATTTATGGAATATGATTTTATACTTATACTTACTAAACAAAATTCTGATAGGGCCAAAAACAGTTGATAGAAACAATAATTAATCAAGTTGTCTTCAATAAGTCCTGATGAGGGACCCATATGGGAACAGAAATGTGTAATTAATTTCAATTGTTTAGTTACAGGTTTTTTTTGTCTGTCATTGGCTGTATTTATAACTTACTTTAAACTATACAGATGTTTATCATTATTATATATTTTGTGAATTATTTGTAATAGATAAAATGTAAACAACATTTACAATCTTGTTCCTCTACAAGGAAACAATTATGTTATGTCATGAGTGAATATTTTAGGTGGCCTCAGTGAAGCAGGTTGATACTAAGGCATCCTCATGGCTGGAAGACAACTTTCAGAGTGCTCCGTCATTCCTTATGGGAAGTATGGCTGTGTTACTCGTGGCCACAATCATTACGGTAAATCTCACTTTAAGATATTTAAGGAAAGAAAACATTCTACAGGCTTTCCTTGAAATGCCTAGTCAATGGAAATTATGAAATTAAAAATTACCAACTAGTCTGTATTAAATGATTGCAAATTACAAACATGTACTGTTATTAACACAGATTATTATGTACACTATAGCACTTGAATGTTTTTTTACATAAAAAAATATACATAAAAAAGTGCATCCTAACACATTCCAAATCCACACAGGATCTACAGAATGTAAAATTTTATTCTTATTATAACAAATCTCATAAACCAGCATTATATACATAAGACTATATTATTTAATAACACATTGTTCTAATTTCTCATGTGTAATTGAAGAGTTACAACTTTAGCAAACCTTTTATTTGTTTATAAGAAATGTAACTTATTCTTAAACAGTTTTTAAAAATTGTTTCAGATTCTTTGGGGAAAACAAAATGTAGAACAGCAGAAAAAGAAAGATTTAGATGTAATTGAAAATGTAAGTTAATAATTTTACAAATTATAATTTTATTCATGAAGTGTCTATAATTGCAATTACCTCTTTGCAAACCTGGGATAATACTTTCTAAACAGCCTTTCACAACTTACAAAAATGCTATTTTTCAAAATTTATTTGTACATAAGGCCAGAATAAAAACCTAGTGCAACCCTCCTCTATAGAAAAGCAATTTAGCCCATTATTTATAAGTCTCTAACAATTCTACTCACATATAACAATCATACTGGTTTATGTACAAATAATTAAAACTTTGGGGAAATTTCATGTCAATGGCCATCATCTGCAATAAAAATGAACAAATTATTTCATTAATGGACATACTTATTTGCTAGAACATAATTTCAGCATTCCTCGTGATACCTTGAGTGGGCATGTACTTGCTATAATTTCCATCAATGGTTAAAAAATTGGCTTAATAGCTTTTTATATATAATTTGTTAAATAAAATCCTTTAAGTACAATATGGCTCCACTTGTTCCTCAACAATAATAAATTTTTTATCAGAATATGAAGCATTGAGCACAGTATGTCTTTTCTGTTCATTAGTTCAATTTTTCTAATTAAATAATTTATTCAAATGTTTTTGAAACATCACAGTTAGTAAATTGTTTATTTTTGTTTCATACTATCATTGTAAACATAATTCTGAATGATTTAGGGCATACTGTTAACTGCGATAATGATGTTAGTCATCATTGTTACCTCTCTTGATTGTAGGTGTAACAAAATAACGTAATACATCACTAGAAGTATTTTATAATCATCTGAAGTAAGAATAACTATTCAAAATTGAGGAGTCTTTTCACATTGCTTACTATATTCTACAATTTGAGAAAATAATTAAAATCAAGTATAGAATTGAAACATTTAAGATACAATAAGTATCTTAATTATATCTTGATTATAAAATACTTCTAGTTAATAAAGGAATGGAAATGTAGAAACTGAATAAGAAACATAAAATTACAAATATTTAAACATTAAAGTCTTTCAACTCTATAATAGCAATTAATACAAAGAAAAATAAAAAATATTTTTATGAATACTTCATAGTTCATGAGATCAATTTTGTTACCGCACAAAATTGGCTATGATATGAAACAACCAATTAAAACGGGACCACGTTTATTATCTCAAAAATTATAAACTTAAGATAATAATCACATTTGACAAGAATTACAAATAACATTTATAAAGAAGCATTGAAGATATATGTCTGACAATTCTTGAACGACCAAAACATATTGTCATAAACACTATCTATTGGCTTTTTAAAGTTGATTTCCAAGTAAAGCATGAAAATAAAAATAAAATGTAAAATAATGAATGGATGGCTAACAAAAGAAATTAAGATATCATCTAAAAGTGTATTATTATGTCAAAATTGAAAAAACACACTAAAAAAGTATTATAAGCAATATTGCAAATCTTGCACAGTTTGATCATTATGGAAAATAAGTTGACAATTCAAAGCATTATATAAAATCAGTTTGTAATATCACTAATGCTGAAATCAACAAAACTATTTCACATTAGAATCAAGTAAATTAACTAAAAATTGAATAGCTAACCAGTTGTGGTGTATAAGATAGATAGATTCTGGGTTGTAATCCCAGCTTCAAAAAATATGAGTAAGACAATGACCGCATTCCAATCCATAATATCCTACATGTGTTGTGAAAGATGACAGTCTGTCATCCTGGTAGGCCAAGGCCTTGAATGAACCACCTGTCTGGAGACCTGGATGAGGAAGAGGGAAGCTAGCTTACAGCCAAGGTATGGGAGAGTTCTTCATCACCAATCCAGAGATCTGGAAAAGTAAAACATTCACCAGCATTCCTACAAGTCTGTGTTCCAATTTGAAAAGTTGACATATCAATTATTACAACCATTTCAGAAAGTTATATCTTTTAAAATGTGTTAATGGGCACTACTGCATTTCAAATCTTTGGTAGACTGTCACTGGGACTCTCAACTATTCAATGTCGTCATTCACTCTGTGTGTGCAGTGTGTATTTTATCCTAATAAAATGTGTTAATCTATCCAAATACTTGTTCATGCCACTACAGTCACAACAGTTATTACACAATTATAATGATTTAATTCAATCTCACTCTTAAAATGTTGTATAATAATGTTCACATTTTGATTTCCTAAAATTATTTCAGGAACAAATGTCAATAATTTAATTTATTTTGTTACAGGAAAAGCCATTGACGGATGACTTAATGACTCTTATAAAATCCAAAACAGTGCTGAAACATTTGGTACTTAATTAAGTAATCCTTGATAATATTCATAAGTAGAGAGTTACGTTTTATCACAATGTTTAGGATGCATAACACACAGATACTGGATTCAAATTTTATAGGTGTTTAAACGATTACCTCAAAAGATACATGATGGTGTTGGATAAGTGCTAACTCGTGTTTTCTTTTTTGCATATCATATTTGATTAGGGAATTTTAGAGTGGTATTAGCATATTGTTTGCCAATGAAGTTGCTGGGATAAAGTAGTATCTGAATGTGACCCTAAAGTATGTATAAAAATATCAGGGAAGATGGTTTTCATTGCATTAGGATACAAACGGTGGACATTATTTATTCTTTTAGACCAGTAAGAGATGGACATACCTATTTGTGGATGAGTTTTTGAAGTATATTTATTCCTGGATGATTCATTAAATATCATTTACTCCATATAATTTTAATAAAGAGATTATCCTGAATCTCTCAATATGGCTTATTTCACACTTTTTTTGCAACTCGGGTAAATAAATTCTGCTGATTATTGGTTATAAACTATTAGATTGCTAAAGCTATGACAATAGTTTCCTTCTTCATCTGTTTTCATTTTTTTGTAATTATTTTGAGGAATGGAATTTTGGCATCATATAATTAACATATATTATATTTGAAATATTACAGCTTATCCTGCAGTCATGAATAAGTTGTATGTTATTCATATTATTTGTATTATTATCACAATTTTTAGCTCCTTAATATAATGAAAGCATAATATAATATACTATGGTACTGTGCTAATAAGTAATATGTTGTTGCAGACAGAAGAGATTGAAATGTTTCAAAATGGAGCCAGAGATCAGGTAATGGCGACACCACTTTAATATAATTTCAAATTTTTAGTCATATTTCCCATTAGTTCTTTTTCAAATTCTCTCACAAAGTATGTGTCATGCTTTATATAAACAGTATTAAACAAAATTATTTTGGATGAAATCTTCACGGTTAACCAACCGGGTCAGATAGCCTGAAGACGGCGGCAGAAGATGGCCCCAGAAACGTTGTGTTCTTTTAAATACCTGACCTGGTTGGTTAACTGTGAAGATTTCATCCGAATTATTCACCGGGAAAGTCTACGTTCATTAAAACTTATTTTGGTTTGTGACACAAAATTAAAATTTGGATTTAACTCATTATTTAAATAAAATTGAAGTCAAATAGAAATTGAAATTAAAAGTATAGAATTTTTATTATTTTCATTAATTACATTTTTATTTAAAAATATAAAAAATGCAGATCAAATAACATTAAATATTTTCTATAGTTCTCAATTAATTTATTACCCTTAAGTAAATACTTATTAATAAAATTTTCCATATATCAAGTTTAGTAACTCCATGTAGATTGCCATGAAAATTACTTAGTCGCCAACAAGCATATGTACATTGAATATTATTTTTAACACAGTTAAAAAAATATTTTTATTTTAACTTTTCAGCCAAACTTAGCTGTAGGAGCATGTTTTATGTTGCTGGACATACATGCATAACTGTGTTTTTTGTAGTCGATTGCAATACTGCTGCCCATATAAGTGCTAGCAAGTATATTTATGAACCTACAGGTATTACAGTATTTGGAGTGTATTACAACATTATTCCATAAAAATTATCATCCAAATTTTTTTTCGAAAGATTATAATGTCCATAAAAAAGTACTCCTCAATAAAAACAGTCTCTTTCAAACAACTAATACAACTCTGGAATTTTTAAATAAATATCCCTGAATGTAATTGTTTCTGAACATTCATCCATTCAAATTGCAAAATTCTTCTTCTTTTATTAAACTTGTGCTCTTAGTATTATCATTCAAATGCATCAGTACTTTTGTGAATATAAAGTTAAAATTATAATAACATATTTAAAAAGTCAAATTCCGAGGGCTTAAATTTAGGCAAGGTTTGAAGTATCATTTCTATTCCAGGTTGTGAAAGATGCCTTAGCTCTTGCTATCCTCAATGATAGAATGAAAATACTGAATGAAATCATGACACAAGTAAGTCTTTCTAACTGAAGTACTTAACATTATATACATACATATATAAGAGGATACTCAAGGTGAAATGAGTAACGTGGAAGTACATTAATTCAATGTTTAGTTCATTATGACCTTTTTTTGCATATATTGGCACCACCATTAGACATATGCACACATTATAACAGAAATTAAGTGAAAATAAAATTTTAACTCTAAATCTCAGTATAATTATTATAATTTCACTCTAGAATAATTTTTAAAATTATGAACACATTGTTTAAACTAAATATTTACATTGCGGCATATTTTTGTCATTTATATATATATATATATATTGTCATACCTCTAACAAAACATTATGCACATTAATTCAATCATTCCATGGTGTGATTATAAAGTCTGAAGGTAAGAGTGATAATGCCAGAAAATGACACAAGAGAGAACTTGAAGAACGAATATTTGAGTATTAAAGAACTCATCAAATAGGTATACAACAGTTTGATGAATGTATCCTTACAGATCCTAAGAGTCAAATGTGTTGACAGTCTGCAGTGATAATGGTAATGATCAAAATTGATGATTGCAATAACATGAAGTGAAATAAAAATTGTGGGATTTGTATACAATACTGACTTCAGATTCTAAAATGCTAATGAATGATCATTAAAATATCAATCTCTATACAAATATGTATTCTACATTTAACTTCATCAGTTTAATAAGAAAAACTGTCAGTCATAGTTTTTCCCCCGAGGAACTATTTGTGGCAGCAATACTTATCCATTATCTTAGTGACATACAATGTTGTTTTTGTCTTTACTTATTTTAAAATATGATTATTTATTTAGTAGAATTTAAAAATACTGTTTTGCTAAATGCCTCAGAATTTGATTCCAACATCTATTTGATTTTGTTATGTGATGCTTTTATTTTCAGAAACGAGTTCATCTTTGGCAAATTCAATACTGATATACCTGTCAGATTTGACTAAGTTTAAAATATTTCTTTGTATGCTTCCAAAATCATTACTTCTTAGCAAACCCTATTTTGAAATTTTGATTTACTTAATTTTATGTTCTTAAATATACTTCACATTTTATATATTAAATTCAAATGTCATGATATTTGTCATATAAGTCTATTGTTTCCATTCTTTATATTTACTGAGTGATCAAACTGGCAGTAGAAGAGTGCAATTAACTTGGACATTATTAATACTTTGTTGGGATTTTAAGCTATTATTTTTTTAGTTTTGTCCTTGGCGTTTCTTGTTTATCTTACATGTTAGATCTCTATCACTCTTATTAGTACTTTGAAATTAGGAAGCAATATGAATTTTACACATTTTATTGTTATGTCAAGTCTTGTTGTCAACATGTGTTTATCATAAAACAAATATTTCTCAATTCATTAACCACACACACACTACAGCACATTTAGGGCCTTGGCCTACAGTGACAACTGTAGCCTGTCTTCTTCTATGACTCATTCCAGACTTGCAATGGTAAATGGTGAGCATCCAACTTGGATTTGCATTCATTAAATACAAGTTATAAAATAATTTGCACAAGTTAAAAATGTAATGTACAAGAACATTGATTATTAACAAGCTTCCTGATATCCTTAAAAAATTAAGAAATAGTCCAGTTGTATTCAAACTTAAACTTGGAAACTTTCTACTCAGGCATTACTTTTAGTTTATTAAATGAATGCTTGGAAAATAAATGACATATATAAGCTGCAATGTAAATATTTAGTTTAAATGATGTGTTCATAATTTTAAAAATTATTCTAGAGTGAAATTATAATAATTATACAGACTTACAGTTAAAATTTTATTTTAACTCAGTTTCTGTTATAATGTATGCATATGTCTAATGGTGGTGCCAATATATGCAAAAAAAGGTCATAATGAACTAAACATTGAATTAATGTAGTTTCATGTCACACATTTCAACTTGAGTATCTTCTAATTATCAAGTATAATTTGATCTTTCTGTAAAAATAAGTCATAGAATGCAGTTTTCACCTTTTAAGAATTTTAATTATTCATTTAAATGTGTTATGAAATTCAGAGAAGTAACAAAAATTATTTTTTGGCACATATTGTCTCTAAAATACTGGCTGCGAGAAGGAACTTTGTAATATAATGCAATGTACAATAATGATAACATAAGGATTGTGAAATAGTTTTATCATGTTTGATACAGCTAATAAATAAAACAATGAAACAGTTAAATATTTCATGAGATAACCAACTTAACAGATTTTCCTCAAACTATATTAATTCTTTGCCTTTGTCAATTAATTTTATTAGTTAGGCCATCTACAGCAGATTACATTGCATAGTACATTAATTTTTGTACATTCAGCTGATTTTTAAATTAGTATCAAACACTGCACAATAATTCATTATGAAGTAATTTGTCCTAACATTTCTTCATCACGAATTATGCAAGTAAAGATGCACTTTCTATTTTAACTATTAACAAGTTCTTCCACATAATAATGATTTCTTTCTTGTGAAATGAAGGTAAACAATATTAAAAACATAGTCAAACTTCATGATGAATATAATTTCAGTAAATTAAATATAAATTAGTTACAATGTAGTTTATAAGACATTTGTTCTGTGCAGGTTTCCAGAAAAGATGTTAAATTCAGAGTGAACAAAGGGGAATCTTCTCCAAGAAGTAGAGAATTTATAGATTAAAAGAAATGTGAGAAATAAATTAACTTAAAGTATTTAATTTGTTGAGTAATCAGTATACCAATTATTAATTTAAAAGCTATATTTAAAATGGTCAAAAACCTCAGATATTTTTAATAAATTGAGGCACCTCACCTTTGTGTCATCAAGTTCTCTCCATTTGGGGTTCAGGTTTTCATAATTAAAGCAAGTGTCTGTCTCTTTGTATGTTTCCTGTCTTTACATGCCATTTATTCACACAGTCACTCACTCAGAAGGATAAAAAATGAAAGATAATCACTGATGGTGAATGTTGATGACCACATTTTATTTCTAAACAAGGAAAGCCAAAGTTAATATGCTTACTATTCTGTATGAAATTATTATGATATGGTCATCATTAAGTATTAAGATAATTGATTTCTAAAACTGAGATAAATTCACCCTCAATAGTTCATTTAATGGTGCATTCATAATTTCATTCAATATTATATTTCTGAATAGGAACTACTTAAAAATTTGTGTGTAAATTTTACAAATATGTATGTAAATAGAATTCTCATTATGATCACAATGCTTTATGCGTAAATGAATTTGGAAAATATACAGAAATTTTATCTTACATGACAAACTATTTAAAGTATTTCAATGTACATGTTCAGGACAATTGAAAGATTCATAATAAAAATTTTGCAAGTGCACGAGTAAATGTTTCTGCCTTGTTGCATTTAAAATTGAGTTTAACAAATAGTTGAGGCAACATGTTCACAAACTATAATTAAAGCTTCTTCCGTGGTTGACTGTTTGCATAGCCTTATAACATATGAGAAATAATAATGGTAAACAATATAATCACTAAGGCAAATTAAACAACAAAATACTCTAAAACATTTAATTCCACAAGGTTCTCCACTTGGCTCCTTGACATTAATAAGGAAAGGAAAGAGATATAGAAAGTACGTGACTTACCTGAGGTTCATAGATGGTAGGCACCTTGTAAGGTTTGGAGTTCCTTAAATTTTCAGAGACACGGCCCCCTTCTTCAGAAGTTAGGACGGCATTTCCAGTGATCAGCTAGCCTCAGGTAAGTCACCTATCTCTTGTTCCTTTTATTATTAATTGTTTTAACTAACATGACAATGTCATTTACATGATATTCCTCATTGGCAACATGGTGTACACGCTGTCTTCTTCGCTCCTGATACCAATGTATTATTGTGTTGATGTGCTTGTGATACTCATCAGTAAGATATAGGTATTACAATATCAAAATTAATTACTTGGATTATAGAAAATAAATTAATTGTGAACACTTATAAAACAATTGGAATAAACTTTCGTAACATACAAAACAAAAGCCCTAGTAAGCCTTCAATAAAAATAGAATCAGAAGATTTATAGTCATAAAATAGTTATGCATTTATGGATATCTTATCTTGATTCCCTTGATTGTAATGTTCTTGTTAAAAATGAGAATTTAAAATTAAGTACATAATGTTATTTTTTGATATTATTTGAAGCCAGAACATCAAGGATATATTGCTTGGAAATATCTTCTGGGTAACATTTCAAAATCTGTGTTTACCTTCATTCTATGTAAGATAGCCATCTGAATATTATTTTAAGTAAGCCGTAAAACTCCAAACATGTCACTATTAAATAATGTTGAAAAATCACCTATACCTTGCACTTTCGTCTATGAATGAGTAGCATCGACAAATTATTATCAAAATAATTATGGCATTAGAATATGTTCTGAACTACCCTAATGCAATAAAAAGCTGACATTCATATTTTATAAATTCTTTGAACACTGCAGGTTTTAAAAATACATAGTTGCTTCTACTATGAAAAGGTGTTCTATAATTATCTTCTTAGATAAATGATCATTTATCACCAATTAACATTCATAATTATTCTGAATGCATTTCACAGGATCTTATCCTGAAAATTTGTCAGTGCAAAAAGATAAGTTGTAAATTGTGTATAATGCAAAATAAATAGAACTCTATACAAATTGTTGTACAAACTTCTCAGGCTACTGAGTGGAATTTACACAGAATGACTATGCAAATTGTTGTTATACTGTACTTTTATATTGTGTATGTGTAAGAGAAATTATATTATTTCCAAGTATTCTGACTTTTTGTATCAGATTATTGATCAACTAGTGCACAAAACTACTACTATTAAGTATTGAAGGATGGGATACAAATAAAATATACAGTATTAATATTTTATTTTCAAAAATTTCCACTTTACTTTCAGAATTTTCAAATTAAATACAAAGGCAATGTTGGTAACAAAATTACTTAACTAGAAGTGAATAAGTAATATATAGAAAATTTTAAATATATGTCAATGTGAATTCTTAATTTAAATTTAGTATTTTTCTTACAATTTGCAAACATACAAACACACACACACAAGTTTAAATGCAGCTTATATATATTACTAAGATAATATCACCCTCCACTTTTCATCTTCTAATTTCAGCAAACCATATTTAAAAGTATAGTCATTTTCAAATAGAAATTCTAAAGATGAGCAGATCTTAGAATAATTATGTATGAATTGAACTACTTTTGTTGTCTACAAATACCAGCTCTGTATCAATTACTTTCATATGCAAAGATCATATATAAATATTTGCACTTGTAGCTTAATCTGTAAACAATTTCACATTTAATAAAATAATTTGAGTTTCTTAGATTGTATTTATTTAACAATTATTTTTCTCTGTGGTAATATCGTATGGCATTTTGATTGGAAAAGCATTAAAAACTTCTGGTAATTTAATATAAGTTTAACTTTTTTCAGTTAATTATACTTCATTGATACACAGGTGTAAAGTCTTTTACGTACAATATAACTGTACTAAAATACAAATAAGGAAAACTTATTTTTAAGTTCATGCCAGTTTCCACTTTTATTATAATTCCCAGAGGGTTTTGAGTACACTCAATCCAAAACACTGAAATCTACTTGTAAGTCATAAATGTAAAATAGGCTGTTTGGGAACATTCTAAATTTCAAGATCAAAATTATGCTTGAAGCTATAAAAGAGTCTTATTTAATCCTCTCAGCTGAGATTAAATTATTTTAGCATTCATATTTCCTTCATCAAAAGCTAAGTGAGTATTAGGCATTATTTTGTTGCATCTGTAATATAATATTTATGTCCATCTTGAAAATTATAATGCTCTTTAATTGTACATAGCATAAATACTTTCTACTGGAAAACAAATACAAGCTGTGTACCATCAAAGGAGCCCATTTTGCATTCATTTTTTGTATTACCAAAGAAATTTTAAAACCAATTTCCTAATCAACTTTGTTGTAAAAATTTTTTGATTCAATACAATTTAAACTTTACTGCTTACATTTGTTTAATCATTTATTTAATAACCTACATAATAATTTCCAAAAGAAAAAAGTGCATATATGTTAAAGGTCATTGTGATGAATAATGAAGATTATTAATGTATTAAATTTACATAATATAAAATTTATTTTCAGAAATGACAATGTCTTTCAATACATTACTGAACTCATATGTACACCTTACAGTTCCTAATCTTTGGAATTATTGTAAATATATTTAATTTTTATGATACATTTCTACAGAACCGGGACAAAATAATTTTCAGAAATGACTTAACAGCAACACAATACAAGATCGATAATAAATATAACAATTTATTTAACTGTATTTAATTAAACTATATTTAGCTTTGTTCCTACAAAAACAAATTACACGTAACGTTTGTTACCACAATTTCTGTAAACAGATTACATAAATAATAATATATGGAAAATATTTAAATAAACTTGTTACATATGTACAAACACAAGGAGATTTTTTTTACATATTAAACAGTATCGACATGAAACCTTCAAATAATTAGAACAAATATATTTCGCTTTTTCATACGTAGCCACTCAATAACAGAAAACGGCTTGAAAAATTAAATAATTTCATTGAAAATTACAAATTTATGAATCAAACCACACAAAGTCGAAAACTATAAATAGTTTCTTCAATTTAAGATTTACTCAATCTAATCTGCATTAAAGAAAAAATCTACAAAAAAAATTATTGCCATTTCATCATTTGCTGCTAATATAACAGCAAATTTGATTGTTAATATTATCTTCATAAGGCCATTATTGCAAAGGCTGACTAGTAAGTCCAAATTTTCATTATGACAGTTTTATCTTAATTACTTTAATCTTCACACACCTAGTAACTTAGCAGCAGCATCGGCTGATTTTGCTTGGAGCACTTTATCGATTATTGAACGATCTTGAATGCCGAGCAAATTTCCTATCAGGTCAGACTCTTCTAACTCACGTACTTTTGTAGTTGTAGGTATCATCATGTTATTGTTGTTGTTGTTATTGTTATTAATGCTGATGTTGTTATTTGTACAATCTTCATCCCCACTGGTAGCCGCGCCAGCACTGGCACAACCTCCGTGTTTCTTACGGTGACGAAGCATACTGTGCTTCAGCGTGAATCGACGTCTGCACACATCACAAGAAAATGGTCGTTCTCCGGTGTGAGTGCGCATGTGACGTCTCAAGTCTTCGGCAGACCAGAATCGTCTCATGCAGAAGGCACACATCACCTGCAAAAAGGAAACAAACAAATTTTTGTAATAATTTTTTTATTTCCATGTATTTTCTGCTGTTAAATGGCCATACAATTTTGAAGTAAACAGTTTATATTGTGTGTAAAAACTTTACGTTATTTCAAATTTCTAAAATATGAAAGTCACAACTTATAACTTCATTCTCACCTTTCGATTGGCGTAATCTGGGAATTTGCCCCTGATTGTATCGAGGCCTTCATCTGCACCCGTAGCACTAGTATCTTCTTGTACACCAACATTGTTAATGTTATTGTTGTCTTCAGCAGCTTCCAGAGCACCCTTGGAAACAAGTAACTCATATTCTGCATGGTGAGATTCTTTAATATGATCTAGGGCATCTTGTCTTTCCCCATAGCTTCCCTCACATAGGTGGCACTTGAATGGCAATTCTGATGCTGGTGGACTGACCGACTCAACATTTTGTGAAATAATTGGCTTTGGTGTCATTTCCTTAGAATCTTCAATTGTACCAGCAATTGACAGAGATGGATTAGTTACATTTCTCATTTCACAGTTATTTTCTTCACCACTCACAGGACTGTCATCTACATTTGTGACAGCAGTTGTGGGCATGTTGTTGGGACTAAGAGGCGGGCTGGAAGCACAGTGTTTTGCAGCAAGATGTTTACGCAAATTACTTTGAGTTGAAAATGTAGAGCTTGGGCAATGGTTACATTTATACGGGCGCTCTGGAACATTTCTCATGGAATAGCCGGGTGACGTCTCACTGCCACTGCTGGTTCCACCCGACGCACTCGCCGCCGTAGGTCCTGCGTTTGTGCTGTGGCTGTTATTCCTGCTGCTGTTATTCCCACCGTGTTTCCTGAGTAGGTGTCTGTCACAATTTGACTTAGTTGTGAACAGCAGAGGGCAAAAGCGACACTTGTAAGGTTTCTGACCGGTGTGCGTCAGAACGTGTCGGCGAAGGGACGAAGACCAGGGAAATTTCCGCAGGCAGTACGGGCAGGAAACTCTGTTTGGCGCCAGAGAATAGGCACTTTTCTTTTTCGTACTATTGTTAGTAGGCACAGATTCAGATTCAGATCTGAAACAAAGACAAATGCACTAATTAAAAACTTTTTAAGGCAAAGTAAATTGAATATATTAACAGAGGGTTGTTACGAGAGAGAAATGTAGAAGTTACTGGATTAACACCAAAATTACAAATTGTTTACAATTGTGTAATATGTATCATTTAAATGCATAACTGATCAGTATATCCAAACTTAACTTAGCTGATCTGTTATTATAAAAAATAAATGCAATTGAATACTGTATACATCTAGAGGTAGACACAGAAATCACAGTCTCAAATAAATATATATTTACACAGTTTTAGGCTTATGGAGCTTTCAATTTCACTGAATCATATTCCTATTTCTTTTAACATATATTACTTCAGTTACATTAACAGTTAAACATTTTTAAAACATAAGTGTATGTGGCCATCAAGTAAAGTTACAGGATGAATATGACCGAGTAAAATTGGAAGCTCCAGGAAACAACATAACCCTGCATGTGGTGTTGCAAACTGTAATTGGATATTTTTCAACAGTAGATGGAATCTTTTTGTTTCAACACAAACGTACCTATTTTCATCACTGCTTCCAGCTACAAGCCCATCTTCATCTTCTTCAGACCCATCCTCAGTTTGAAAGTAGCGCTGGAAGGCATGAGTCTGTTCACTTGCTGCATCCAGGAGACGTGACACGCTGGCAAGGTCGGCGCGACTCTCAGACTCTGCCTCGATGTCGTTTCTGCCCTCGTCTATGACCAGCTCAGACTCGTCGTCAGCCTCTTCGTCGGCTCCTCCGCCATTCCGCCGAACGTCGTCGTCTTCGGCTTTGACGGGTGCCGCCAGTTTTTGTGTCAATGCGAACTTCACTTCGTTGGAAATGTACGCTTTTGGATTGATGTTGTTGTTGTTGACATTAGTGTCCTTGATGTCGTTATTTGAAATGTCGATGGTAAGAGGAATTATCTTGTTCTGCAGAGGTTCGCGAATGTCCGTGCAGGTGACGTTGGGCGGCGGGGGCGGCTGCGAAGGGCGCCGGGAGTGGCCGATGACGAGGGACGCGCTGTTCCCGCGCTGCCGCTGGCTCCACAGCTGCGGATGCTGCTGCTTCACGTGTCTCTCCATGTTGGACCGCAGGGTGAAGCGCGCAGAGCAGTGCTCGCAGGCGAACGGCCTTTCCGTCCTGTAGCGCCGTTGCTTCTGCTTGGGCATGAGGACGCCGTTCTTTATTACCATTTTCACGGAGGACGGCGCTTCCCTCTGTTGAACTGGTTTCGACGCCAACGACTGGGCGACGGGAAGAGGATTCGCCTTTTCTTCCACGGGCAATGGCAAATTGTGATTAGCTTCGCTCGCCAACTTCTGCTTGAGGTCGTTTTGCATTTGCGAATAATCCGACAGCGAGTGAATGGGGGACTGCTGCTGATGTTGCCGCTTCTGGTAGCTAGACAGCGTCTCCAACAAGGAGCCGCCGGAAGATAGACGCAGCCCTCTGATGAGTTCTTTCTGTATCCGTTCCTTCATCTCTGATAGGTCTTGAAAGTTGTTGTTGGGGAAAATCGTACGAGATGGTGGAGGAACTATATAAGGCGACAGGGGGAAAATGGAATGGGGGAACAAACTGTACGGAGGATTGAAAGGTGAGAAATATTCAGATTGGTCGAGGCTCGGGATGTTAGTCGCGGGGTTTTGGTTCAGCTGAGGCGGCATGACTCCTCCGTTGCAAATCTTGCTCAGCATGTGTTGCGCCAGGATAGATCCGTGATTGGTCAGAACAGAAGATCCCAAGCGTTTGTCGAACGTCACGTTCGGCATTTTCAGATCGTAATTGTCGTCTGGTTTTTTGGACAAGTCTTCCGGCTCCTCGGAGTCGTCGAATTCTTTGGTCTCCGACATCGCTGACCGTTTGGAATAGTTTTCAGATTCCCTCCTCTTCTTGCTCAAGTCTAAGGCGTCCATACTTAGATCGAGGGGTGAATCTAAATCGCATTCGTACGAATCAGGACGTCTGACATCTTCATAAAATCTTTGGTCTTCGTCGGTGGACTTGTTGAAGTTCGAGTCCTCACTTTTTGGCGTTACGTTGACTAGAGAATCGGAATCCGATCGAGTCCTGCGAAAATCGTCCTTTTCCACAAATTTGACGTCAGGGTCGAGCAATTCTTCGTTCTTCACCCTCAAGGCGGGAACCGTCCTCACTTGGTTCAAAGGCATCGAGTTGTCTTCGGCGACAGCAGACGCGTTCATCACGGGAGAGCGCGACAGGTTTAGACCGTCGTTGTGCTCGTCGTTCAGCTTGAAATGCTTGCTTCGGCCGTCGTCGTTGCCCTCGTCGGCGCTGTCGTCTTCGTCATTCGCTCTCCTGTCCTCGAGGGAATGTCGACTTCCGGCGTTGGAGTTGTCCGTCAAGCTCATGTCGTCGGACAAAATCCCGTGGCTGAAAGACAGCGAGCGTTTGACGTCTTGCCTGAGGGAGAGTCGCGCCTGCAAGTCGGGGTCGTTGGTCGGGTCTTCCGACGGGTGGTAGATGATGGATTTTTTGACGTCCTCCCTGGACAGCTTGGCGTGTCTGTTGCGCAGATGCCTCTCGCAGTTGGCCTTGGTGGTGAAGGCGTAGTTGCAGAGGGCGCACTCGTAAGGACGGTCGCCGTTGTGCGAGCGCATGTGCCTGAGCAGCGTCGCTCGGTCCGAGTGGCTGAAGGGACACACGTTGCAGCATCCCGCCGAGAGGTGCATGCGGCTGTGGCCCTTGAGCGCCCTCAGGTTGGGGAAGACGGACGCGCAGAGGCGGCACGGGAACTCCCCTCGCAGCTTCATGCGCCGGAACTCTGCGGCGAACACGTCTTGCTGCTCCTCGTCCTTGACGGCCGAGTCTGGTGGCGTGAGGTCGCCGCTGCTCTGCGGCGGCGACTTGGAGAGGTCCTGCAGCAGGCTGCCGGCCGACGTGACGGAGATGATGCTCTGGATGTCCGCCAGGTCGGCTCTGGTCTGCTCGAACTTGACGTCGTCGCGACGCGTGGGCGTCACGGCCACGGGGCTGGACTTGTTGCGGAGGTCGAGGCAGTGGAAGAAGTCGTCGCGCTTCTTGTCCTCCTCGGGCTCGTCGTCGACCTGCTTCCTGCTGAGGTCCGCTGGTTGCTCGTCGCTGGGCCCGCAGTTCTGCTGGTGGATGCTGAGCGCGCTGGCGCAGGGGAAGGCCCGATCGCAACGGCCGCACTGAAAGCGCAGGTACTCGCTGCTGGAGCGGTGCAGAGACTTCTCGCAGACGGCCCGAGCGATCAGAGGGAATTTCTCGCTGGAAAAGTCGACGAACGTCAGGTCCTGGAAGCCGACGACGGCGCCGCGTCGGGAGTGCACCATGTACTTGTGGAGGTTGAGCGCGCGTTGGTTCCTGAGGGACACTCCGCAGACGTCACACCGAGCCACGGTGGCGTGGGCGTCAGCGTGGGCCTCCTCCATGTGAGCTTCCAAGGCGCCGAGGCTGGCGAAGTCGCGACGGTCGCACGCGGGACACTCCAGCCCGGCGTCGGGCGTCGAGTCCTCCGCGGCGCCGCCTTCGTCGTCGTCAGAGGACGCCTTTCGCTTGACGGCGGCCGAGGGCGACCTGGGAGACGCCGCCCCGCTGCTGCTGCAGCTGGACTCGCGTCTCCGCTTCGGCGTGGAAGCGTCGTCGCTGTCTAGCGCCGCGGCGCCGTGGGTGCGCATGTGGCGGTGCATGTTGCCGTTGGTGGTGAAGGCGACGCCGCACACGCGGCACCGGAAAGGCCGCTCGCCCGAGTGCACCAGCGCGTGGCGGTCGCGCGAAGACGCCGAGCTCAGGGCCTTGCCGCAGACGCCGCACACGAACTGCTGCGTCCCGACGCCCGAGCCGTGCTGAGACCGCAGGTGCAGCGTCAGCTCGTGCTGCGAGGCCAGCGTCGCGGCGCACGCGGGACACGAAACCTCCTCCTCAGCAGCCTCGCTGTCCGTGCGGCTAGCCTCGTGCGCCTCTGAAAAACCAAAACCCGCTACTTGATGGGTCTTGTATTTATACTACACACTCAAATTTCAGGTAACTTATTTTTAAATACGTTACTTTTTACACATATTATTCACTTGTGAAAGACAATGTATTAGGTTGGCCCAGGTGCATGAAAATCAAATGTTTTGGCAATGTATCGTTTCTTCTCAAGTCATTTAATTTTTAAAATTTTAGCCTCTATAATTGACGGAGGAAACAATTCTACCAACGTAGTATTCAGAAACTAAGCTTTTGCGTGTTACAGGGGACACAGATGTCGTGATTGGAGTTCTTTGCTGACAGCGCTTCCGGTTAAAAATCGGCCGCGAGATCGATATCATAAAACGATATCGCCCAGCATTCTACAGTAAACTCAGAATTTGGAAAGAGTGCATCCATTTTGAATTACATTAATCCTAATCTGACAGTTGTTGAATTACTTAAACGCTACAAAATGTTATGGAAGTTTTCGCGGAATTGAACTACTCTCTGAGTGAAGAATAAGAAGAGAATAATGGCCAGAGAAAGTAAAGGCTGGACGTAGAGTACGTTGTCCAGAGAGTTTAGAACTTGAGTAAAGAATCTTCGGAGGAATTATTGGGACGAAAGCTTTTATTAGAAATTAATGTGATGAATACCCAATTTGTATGTCCGACGAATGATTAAGTATATAAGATAATGTGAGATGATTATTAACTTCAGCTAGTGCATTATAACATTTTGTTTGAGCAATTTTCACAGAGATGGCGACCATTGCTCATTTTAGACGTTGACCAAATTTCACGTAAGTGAGCCTCTCTACATTGACAGATTTAGGTAAGAAGATAAGTAATAAAACACTTGACTGACTAATTTCACGTAACTCGCGGGAAAATTATCCAGCTAAGACGTGCCGGAGGTAGCTTTCACGTCATTCTGACGTACATGACGACCCGTTCGTCTGTTAATGTAAACCACTGGCGGCTCATTGGGAGCAAAGTGCAATATAAATATTTTAATGGATAGGGAGAGAAGGGGCTATTTCAAAACCTATCTAAGGTACTCCTATCGTTTTCACAGATTCATTTGTTCGGCTTTTGTTTTCTGCGTTTATAGGACTGTGCAAAAAACGTCTAGGAATTTGCCTAGATTAGAGAGAGACTATTGAAGTGAAGGCACGTCACAGTCGCTGCTATCTTGTGGGGGAGGAGGGAAGAAAAAACATTTCCTTCATAGTCCAACATTAGCAAACGTCGACAACCAATTTTGATATAAAGAACCTTGCTGTATTCACAGAAATAAAGATTCTCTGCTTACGTAAGGCATAATGGGGAGAAAAAGTCAGTGCTATTATGCGCGTGGGAAGGTTTCCCGGCATTTTGTTACGCCGCCGCATCCTGCGACATCTGTCAACTGGCACAGCATCTAAAGGCAACAGGAAAAAGAATGAAACAACGTTGTTGGCACTTGGGAGGCGGCTGGGGCGGCGCGACGCCACATCACAAACCAGGTTACAAACAGTTTCCCTCTTCGACACTTTTCATGGGGGGTAAAAGTACTCTCTGAAGAACAACCCCTACTCAGGTAAAGAGGAATATTGATAAAATTTGTTCCACGACATTGTACACGTCATATGTTAATTTGGAAGAATCGTCGGAAAATGAGAGGTCAACAGAGCGAAATTCGGCAGGAACTGACAGACACGCCAACAAAATGTCGCCCTTCCGAGAAGAGCCGCTGCTGCGATTATCCCAGGGGACGGGGATTACCTGACGTGTAATTGCGGGGCATTGAACACCAGAAATGACGAAAGTCGCGGTGGTTTGATAAGCTCTGCGTGAAGATGGGAATTTTTCTATTTAGAATTTAAACCACTTCCTGACCAGAGATAACGGATCCGTTTCCTTTATCCTGTACTCAGTTGCCCATCTCTTCTGCACTGTCCGCACGCACACACACACTCTCAAAAAAAGATGAATCCTAAGTAATTCATCAAGCGATTCCTCGAAGAAAACTACAAGGCAATAGTGCTTACAAAATCGTCAAAAAAAATCACAAACAACTCTCCCCCCTTCACGATTTTTCCCCTTTACTCGATACTCTGCCGGAAATCGTGCTAAAAATAAATTTTATCCCCAATGTGCCTGCACATAATTTTCAATATGACGTTTATTTCGAATATTCTTTTTTAATTTTTTGAATAAATGTAGTTCGTGTTCTCTCCCTTTCCGAACCAAAATAAAATTACCAGCATTAAACACTTAAACGTTTAACATTTTATACTTCAGCACTGACTTGGGCGACCTTTTGGTATCGTTGTCAACCGATACTGAAACGATGTCGCTCAAAATTCAATTTTTTTCTTAATATTAATTGATATAACTGCTACATTACTTTTAATATTTTTTATACATTCTTTCCCCTTGAAATGTTGGAACGTCGTTATACATGTGTGAGATTCTTATGAAATTATAAATTATCTTTTTATAAAAAAAATACATAATATTGTGTTTTCTGCATAGATGAATACGGAATAGTGCAATAAAACTATTTTAATTAAGACTGTAAAGAAGATCTACTTGGGTTGTTTAGTAATTATAAAATACGTTCCACCTGGTGGAGGTATATAACTGCTGAAACGTCGAGGATATTCTGAAATGCAATTTTATTTTTGTGAATGTATTATATTCCTGAAAATACTTGTTTTCTTCACTTATCCATTTCTTTAACAATTTCATTTGATAAGAACATGAAGAAATTGGGGTGCATCGTCTGGTCAATGAATGCCCTGTAGGACTTTTTTAATAACAGGACATGGGAAATATTTGCAGGGGTTTTTTTATAAAAAGAAAATTTTAGTTCTGACTAAATAATATAATAATTTCCGATTGAAAAAGTTTCTTTTATAATAAAAAAACTCTCTTTCTAGAGATGGAAGCTGGAAGCTTCTCGGTTAATTTCTTCTAGAAAAATATTGAGACTGATTAAAAAAATATATGAATCCAATGCATAAGGATTAAAATTAAAAATCAATAATATTAAAATTATATTCTTTGAAAAATATTAATTTAATTAGAGATTGTCGCCTGGAGCTTGATAAGTCAAGTTATTTTATCTCAGTGCAAAATCAAGTACCACCTTGTGCCCCGAGTTAATTAAGACATGAAAATCTGGACACTTCCGGAGCAGAATTGAGGCCAGGGGATTCCTGAACGTCCCTCTGATAGGACCTACCTTGTGTTCCTGTCGACGTGGACGCCGGCGCCGGGGATGTGGCGTGTTGCTGCTGCATTTGCATTGTTGCCATATCTTGCATAGCTGCTATTGCAGGACAATGTCGTTTCTGGATGGACGGAATTATTACTTCTCGAGAGTTGTCTCAGATCTTCATGTTATCTGCAACACAAACATGTTCCAATTAGCACGCACGTAAATGCAAAAACAGCCAATAGATTACGAAATATTTCTGACACCTTATTCGTCCACGGTAGGCTTAATTTAAATTTTTTAAATGCATCTAGCCTCCATACGGAAAAGATGAATCACCCTCCTACATGAAATATAAATGTTTTCATTCACATTAAGATATCAGAAAATGTAAACCGAATCCAGAAATCACACTTCATGGTAGTATTGTATTTTATGAAGAAAAAAAATGCGTGAGGCATTTTCCTCCTTGCGTTAATAAAAAAAGAAGACTTGCTTAGTGTCGAAAAAACATAAAATTGTCGTGAAAGAAATATTTTTCGAGAGACGAAATGTTATCTAGAGCGATGTGGTCATAAGGTGAGCCTCTTCAGCTGAAGGTCCACGCCTTGTTACGCAGCATCCTACCTCGAACGTGATGAATCAGCGCAGGTAAGTCGAGGTCGCGAGAATTAAGATGCCGCTAGCTTCATGTCTCACTCACATTGCCGATTCTAAAAGGAAATAACTGAAACCATAGCCGAGGTTTGCAAGAGTTATCAGGGATCCATGATTATTGTAACAACCCTAGATACATTCGCAATCGGTCTTTACATTTTACCTTCCTTTTATCCCTGCTTTTTCCACACAAACTTAACAGGGGCAATAATTTTTCACTTGCAAGTTTCTTTTTAAATATTTTCAATTGCCAGAAGATTAATAGTTTGGTTTACTTGGAGCTCCTGCCCGGCAGAATTGAAAAAAACAACAACAACAACATAATATCGGACGCTAGTTTACTCCCCGGGAGGCTGGCTACATGTTGTAATAACTAACCACAACAAACTAATTATAGAATAGAGAGAAGCTTAATCACATGTTGGACGCACACTTTTCTTCGCAGAGTGAGTGTTGAGATAGCGGAAGCAAACAACGAGCTGAGATAGTCCTTGTCAGATGACCATCACACGTATCCATCACTTAGATATCCTTTTCACACCAAATATTCGATATTTAGAAACGTTCTTCTCCGTTTCCACTCCACTGACCAATGACAAGTGGTACAGATTGACGATCTCAAAAAAAGGACATACTTTGTTAGGTTCCTTATGAAGTCCACAAATGAGGACGAATCGTAGTAAATATATTATATGAATATTAGTATGGACAAAATGGCTGGTTTTTTTATTTATAATTTTGAAGATGCCAAAAAAAATTAAGGAATTCATCAACACAAACATGATTTCCTGAGATTGTCAACTGCTTTACTACTTCCAAGAATTGACCCTAAGTCAAAGCTTCAAGCAAAAAAAAAGGCAGCAGCTACTTAAAAATTATCGCAAATAACGATATTGGAATGGCATTTGGGTCAAGAGCTACGTACTTCCACCGAACGTGTCCACCAAGTCTGATCCAGCGACCGGAAGAAAAGCCTGCTCAGCCAAGAAGCAGCACAGCAAATATTTTGGCAACCCGGGGAACGCGTCCAGCCGAAGTGAAAGGATCCAGTGTGTGATGTACCCTTACCATCCTCCTCCGCGTCGCCCGAGCAGCTCCCCAAGATTGAATCCTGACCGATATGAGCGGAAATGGAGATCCGCGTTCGGTCACCCACGTCCGTGGTCGATTGACGCACTTCCTCTCGGCTGGCTGGAGAATCCGTCAAGAATCCCACGCGGCAAGATAATGTCACCTGCGTCCTTGCGCATGTGGAGTGGAGCAACTATACCCGAGAGAGACGATGAACAGCGACGGAAGATGCGAGGAAATTGGGAAACTCGGCCGGAAACTGCGTGAGTCGTTTGGATTTTCCTCAATATTCCATGGCCGGCGGTCTGGCTCTCTCCATACCCGGCTTCACCACATTCGAATAATGGGGAGCACGTTCCAAGATGGACGAATAGACAATGGAGATGTGAGGCCTACAACTTGTGCGTCAAACACGACGTCACGCTTCTGGTCGCCGCTGAAATGAGGAAACGAATGATGCGAGACTCGGATTGACTCATCAATCTCGTGCGCGTCTTCTTCTGCTTAAAAAAAGCTCTAATGCCTGTATAATTAAATGACAATGAAGTCGATTGGCCTCCAGACATGTTAGTACAAACTTCACACCCCCGCAACCAGAAATCTTACACCTAAAATGGGTTGTGCATCCTTTTTCCTCCGCGGTTGGAAAGGGATCACAGAGAAAAGCCGCGGAGTGATGTGTAACACGTCACCATTGATGTTTTGACTTGCCGCATACGGAGGAAGATTAGGTTGGCTACGAACTTAATTGCGTTGTTGCTTTCCCCCGGTGAAGGGGGACGCCAGACAATCGAGGAGCAAATCGGCGCGTCATGAAGCGGGGGTGGAAGTAACGATCACCATCACTCCCACAGTAAGGACGAAAAAAAAGGTACACTCTGCTTACCACACAACTTTCACCGTTGCTACTGGAAACTGATCTGTTTAGCGACCAAACACTACTACTACTACTACTCAATATCTGACACAAATCGTCCATTTCTGAAATTAAATTATATGAATTTACATTCATTCTAAAAATTTAGTTCCGAAAGAAGTTTGGGCTATCTTTCATTACCTGACGATGTTCCCATAACTGTGGGCAAAATGTTTTATCAAATCTCTTGAACAATAGCGAAAAAAAATCCGACTTCTTGTGTATTTGTTAATTTCATAAATGTCAGATTAATTTAAATAGGTGTTTACTTTATAAAAGCTTAAGTATGTGCAATGTACATCAAAGGTTTGTACCCTTTTGTTCTTCAGGTCCAAAAAAGGTAATATTTAGATCTAAAATGCCACAAGATCTCAGAGCACTAAAGTATTCAAAGAGTAGAGTAATGTGTAGGAATAGATAAAATAACAAAAGTTAATGGAGAGTAAAAAAAACACTTTCATATCGTCTATGTAAGAAAAAAATATTATAAGAAATCCCAATTTTTTAACCAAAGTGGCTATTCTAGTAGAATATAAAAATATATATAAACTGATTCGCAAAGTTATATCGACCTCCGGTGCAATGACCTTGTACCAAAAATAATATTTATTGGTAATAAAAACATTCTGCATTGTTTGTCTATTTACTAATATCGATTGTATTATATGTTTCATGAACTCTATAATTACCCTACAATTTTAAGTACAATGGCGAAGAGTATGAAATTTATTACGAGTTTACAGTTTCATCACTGTGTCAAGAGAGAATTAAATATTGCAGCAGGCTAAGTTAATTAATTACCAGGCAACGCCGGTCACCCAGATAGTTTAAATTTTTAATGAATTTCTGAATTTGACCGTTTAATTGTAATTTTATTTAAAGTCAGAATAAGCTCCCTATTTATTTATAATTGCCCTGTTATAGATTAGTGTAGTGGCATTTAGTTTGCACAAACAATTCAATTATTAGAACATTTTTAGTTTTTTTCCAAGTATGGATAGAAATTTCGCCATTATGTTAGGTTTGAGCGTAACAGCAAATATTGGTCGTATGTGCGTCCGACTGTACCTTTCCTTTTTTTGAAGCACGTTTCCCCCCCGGTGGGTGATAAGGTCGACAGTTGGCAGGTGTTGTTTGCGTCTGTGTGGACCCTGTCGTCATGGCAACGCGCGCGCGACGGGTACAGCGGCCGGTCAAGGGAGTGTGTGGGTGGGTGGGCGAATCAATAAGCCGCGCACAGGTGGAAGGAACATGGGCTCGCCCTGCCTGCCTGCGTGGACGAGGAAGTTCCCTCCGAGGCGAGACCAGGCTGGCAGCAGCAGGGTGAAGGTGCGCACGAGCTGCCGACGCTTTCTACGGCCGTCGAGAATGCGGAAAGGATGGCGTCTCGGCGCCCGCAGATGAGCAGCTGCATTGATCCAACCCCTGGGCCAGGGCCGGCGCCTCTTGGACCAATGGTGAGGCGTCTGCGCGGCGCCGGCGCAACAAGTCCGGTCAAAAACATCTACTCAACTCCTCTCCCTCGTCACCGGCACCAAAATGCGCGCCATTTTGTCTACCCGCTATTAAAACGGCGGCGAATTGATTAACTAACCGTTCTTCGCTTCTCCGTTTTAATATTCAGCGGTCGGGATGCTATCGAACTCTGCCTGCCTGCCTGCCTGTTGTTGTACCACCGTCGTCATGACGACGGCCTGACGGAGCCGTGGCTATATCTTGTTCGATACTTATCCCCCTCCCTTCCCCTACACGATCCATCCCCCTTCTACCCAATCATTTCATTCTGTCATCAAAACATGGCAACCGAACGCACAAGCAGCTCGGCTACCTAACTAACCTCTCATCTCATACAGACCTTTTTAAAAGCATATATTATACTAGCAGGATCATGTACTTAATTCTCTTTGTGAACACGTAATTTTTAATTTTACCTTTTCACAGCCCTATTCTATGAGAGCTGAATTTCATCATAACCACTACGATGATCTTAATCTACGGCTACCTTAAACAAGCACATTCATGCAGAAAAATACACTCTATGAAATAATTTGTGTAGATATGTCTATATGTCTACGAAAATTAAAATAGTTTTTTTGGGGAGTAACAGGCTACATGAGGGTGATCCTGAAACAGGCAACTCCCCTTTAATAGCATAGGAATGGAACTGAAAAAAAGGGAGGGCATGTGGACGGTAGAGCAAGGTAGCCAAGGGTTGATTAGAGCCTCCCGGGCTATTGTTTAAGGATCCTACCCCGCGATTCACCTCAGAGAAAACCTGCATCAGGAAGGTCGGGCTACAGCGTACAATTTTCAGACCCTTTTGAATAACGAGAGAGGAGTTTGCCCTGTGGGGTCGCAGCATTCCGCTTCTCCGTCTCTCCACCAGTCGAATAATTATTACCGCATTACTTTTATTAAATATTACTAAAATTAAAGCATTATTTCACGCTTCACAGATATTTAATCATCTCGTTTGACATGCTC
This sequence comes from Eucriotettix oculatus, assembly GCA_034510155.1. Taxonomy (NCBI): domain Eukaryota; kingdom Metazoa; phylum Arthropoda; class Insecta; order Orthoptera; family Tetrigidae; genus Eucriotettix; species Eucriotettix oculatus. The sequence continues at coordinate 103,188,285 of CM067378.1, forward strand.
GACACGTGAGGTCATAATCAATCTTGTTTCCAGTTCTATATCATTAGTGTAGGACCATTTTCGTCTGAAAGGAGGAAAGGGAGAAATTTAACTCTTCACAAGATATCAATCGGATGGTTCGTAAATGGACGTCTAAGGGGAAAACATTATGTCGCAGCGTGTTCGAACGACGACCGGTATATAAAGCCTAGAACGCACAGCATACATTGTCTTTCCTTTATGGTATATAACAGTTTACAACAGGCATGATAATTTTTACAAAAAAGATTTCTTCCCCCACAACATCATCCATAATTATAAAATAAAGGAAAGGAACCAAAGAACGGATGTGGGCAAATATTCCTTAGATACCATACTTTGCCAGCAAAGCTACTAGAAGCTTTCCCGAAGAATAAAAATGTCTTCAAGAAGTTAGAAACACTGAAATGTTAGGTGCTTATTTTGTAATAAAAAGGACGTGAAATATTTTAAAATTGTATTTTTAATTTTTTTCTGTAATTTATCTTTATTCTTTTCATTTATCAACAATTTAGATTTGTAGTTAAATGTAATGAATACTGCCACGGGGCAGTAATGATAAATACAACCACAAGTGGATGAAGAGAGAAGGAAATAGAGACTAAGAGGTGAGGCCAAGTACTCGGATGTGAAGATAACGGAGTCTGAGAAATGGCGAAATCAATGAGTGCACTGGTGGTTACTCCTAGGAGAATATCGTATCGTAGCTGCTTCCGTGAGGCGCAGAGAGAGAGAGAGAGGGAGGGAAGGGAGACTGGCGTGGAAAGGGCGATACAATCTAGACGCTTTCCGTAATGGAATAACTGGTCGATATGCTTAACAAGAAACTGAAATAGAGCCATTAGGAAGGCAGGGCTCCAGGCAGGAAGCTGAGTCACCCCGTGTCGCGTGACCGTTAGTCCATCTCGCCCGCTATATTTACACCTGGACTGACTACGAGCGAGCGAGCTTCCCTTCCTTCCTTCCCTTCCTCGTAACATCTGCCAGCATCTCACTTTCACCACCAGAGACATCTCCCGGCGTCACGCTGCTGCACCCTCTCTCCTCCACATTAACAGCATTGCGCCATTCATCAATACGTGACAAGGTGGAAAACACACGGTTCCTCATGACATCTTTCTATTAATTGTAAAAAATACAAAACAATAACCAATTTCCAAAAATTCAATAAATAAATCATCTCACAATCATAAATTTATAAAAACACCATTATTAATTACTCTACGACGTTTCATCCAGAGTTTTTGACATCTTCAGGTAGATAAGTAATCAATTTCCAACAGAGGTTAATTTTCGGATGGATCGAAGTACATAGACAAGATAATTGTCCCTCCTGGTCTGCAGCCACAGACGATTACAGCCGAATTAATAAATAATGTTTAAAAATCATATTGGCTGTTTTCTCTGTATGTGATTTTTGAAAAATACTGTAAAAAATAATACTGATAGACTTAAAGAATCTATATACTGTAAAAATTAATAACGAATTAAAAAATTGCTTTCGAAAATCAAAGGATAATTTCATATCACCAAAAATATTTTCCAAATATCTGGGGCTCCTTTGTCAGCCTCAATAAGAATTTTTAAATAACACATTTTCACAATGTTTTATTTATAAAAATAAAATTTAATGGATTTATTTCGTCTCATTTTATGATAAATTCAGACTGAAGCTTGTTAAGATCATTACCAACTCACAGACCCACACTTAACCAAGTAGATCATTTTTTTTCAAGCAGAAAAAAATAATAATTTCTTGGACAAAAGAACTGAAAAACAAAAAAAATTAAACGGATAAACTTATATTTACATGGTTATAATAATAATAACAGAATTTTCATGTAGGTTTCCCATTTATAGTGTGCCTAATGAAGTCTACAAATATGGACGAAGGGTTGTATATGTATTTCATAAATGCCAACATTGTTTGCTAAAGAAAATTGGCTACATTTTTTATTTATAATTAATTATTTGCATTCAGAAACTGGTAGGTTTATTATTTGGCGAAACGAAGAACAAGCATTGAATAAATTAATGTTGGCCGCGTCATGTTCAGGCAGAAATGGCTTTGAAATAAATTTGCCAAGGTTTACTCGTGTTGAGCTTCGTTAAAACTAGACCATATTGGGAAAGGCTTGAGCACTTCCACTACTAGTATCAAAAATATGTTGATCGATCCCCATATGTCAAGAAGAAAAGTTACTGGAACCCTGGTAAAAAATTAAACGGTAGATGATACTTCAACGTAAATAATTATTTCGATTTTATTTTTTAAAAAAATAGTTGAAATCTTAAGGGAAACATTTATCTGCCAATATTAGCAAGATTTTAGTTTCTTGTGTTAATAACAGGTGTGCCAACATGTCTTTCTTTATAGATGTGGAGTGACAGTGAATAACTGTGCTACAGCCGTATCCTTTCACAACGCCACTTGTGAAAATCCTTAGGATTCTGTGAACTGTAAATAAATGTTGAGGTAGGGGGAACTTAATTTAGTGTAGTCCAAGGTGAAGAAGCCTTTCCTTGGGAGACGAGCCGGGTAAATATCTCCCCGGTAACGGTCCAGAGCAATGACCTGGAGGGGTTGGAATGTCACAACACTACAGTTAGGAAGGAGGAGGAGGAGGAACACAAGATAGAAATTTCACCTCCCGTGGTCCTGCGAACTTCACATCACAACTTTCTTCAGAAGACTCTACCATGATCGACTAGCTTCATCATGACGTCAGTAACTTTTCTAGACGGACGATTAACGTAATTGCCTCCGAAATAAAATCCACTCGACTATAATTCACTAAGTAAAGTTACAGTGACGTTTTGAGGATGTATTTAAGACGACGTAATTTAAAAATAGAGAAGAGTACAGGTAAGGTGTCGGACACTTTTATTGGGGGGGGGATAACAGTCTAATTGAGAGTGATTTTGAAACAAAAAAAACTCCCCATTAATAGCATAGCAAGGGAATGACCCACACGTACTATATATATATGAGAGAGAAACGTAAGTTCACAAAATTATAAAATGTTAACAAAGTTAAATTCAAATTCTCGAGTCAAGCAACAAAAAAATTCAATAAGTTTGACATAGCATAGAAAGGGAATCTATCCACAGGCACTATATGAGAGACGTAAGTTCACAAAATCATAAAATGTTAACAAAGTTAAATTCAAATTCTGAGGTCAAGCAACAAAAAAATTCAATAATCTGACAGTCTTGAATTATAAATAAAAAATGTAGCCAATTTTCTTTAGCAAACAATATTAACCTTGAATTAAATACATTTACAACGTTTCGTCCATATTTGTAACTTCATTGGGTTAACTTTAAATGGTAAACCTATAAGAAAATTCTGTTGTTATTACTATCACCATGTACATATAGGTTTATCCGTTTAATGTTATTTTTATTTGTTTTACGTTGTTTTGTCCAAGAAATTTTTTTACTGCTTGAAAAAAAAAATTCCTTGGTTAAGTGTGGGGTCTGTGAGTTGCTAATAACATTAACAGGTTTCAGTCTGAATTTATCACAAAGTGAGACGAAATAAAAAATTTTTTTACAAAATTTATTACAAATAAGACATTGTTAAAAATATTCTTTAAAAATCCTATCGAGGCTGACAAAGGAAAACGAGATATTTGGTTATAGTTAAAACAGCGACGTATTGAGGATGTATTTAAGACGACTGAATTTAAAGATTAATGAAAACTGTGAAGAGGATTGCAGTTTAGTTGTCCTACCTGTAGTTGTCACTGTTTCGTCCATCTACCCTTTAAGCAAGTAAAGCTGGGAATTTTGAAATGCTATTTCAAAAATTTGCTATAGTTGACAATTTCTGGGCAAAGTGTATGTGATAGAGAGGGTTAGGTCCTTGTGGACGATGTTTCGTCTATGACGGCGGCGCATACGTGTCGTCGAGCTCCAAACACGGCAAACATGCCGACGTCTGGGCCCCGTATATAGGGCTTCTTCGTGTAAGCACATATCTTGGCCGCATGTCGAAAGCGCCATGTCGACGAAGCAGCAATCAGCTTCCATCCGATCAGACGGCCGCGTCCCCAAAAATAAAGGAATTTAAAGTAACCACCCTAATCATTATTTGAATTCCTCCGTCACACTTCATTTATAAAAAAAGCAATAAATATTAAATTAAATGTTGATAATTATTAAACTGAAATTAGTACGGAATGTCTTTTGTGACTTGATCTGTTCCGTTTAGTGATGGGATGATCTCGGGAGTTGTTGCTTTTTTTCTTTCTTTCTTTCTTCCACACGCGCATGCGCGTCAGAAGCGCCAATGTCATCAGATGTTGAGAGAGACGACCCAGGGTCGAGGCTGTGTGACAGTCCCAAGGAGCAATTACACGAGTCCCCGAAGCAAGGCCCTGGTCCTCAAGGACGCCGCTGATCATCACATAGCCCATCCCGTCCGTGTTCATTTGGGAAAGCAAGCGCACAGGGCCTGACGTGCGTCGACGTGAAGCTATTCCGCTCACACAAGTATGTCACGGGCGTGTATGGAGGGAAAACGGATCCGGAGGGAACGGGGGCCTAATCACTCCTCAATCCTATAATCCTAAATTATCCAGCAAAATATTTAAATGTAGTGACGGGATGACCAGCGTTGCTGCCTCCCGGGTTCGAATCCTAGCATGGACTTGGATGTTTGTGCTGTCATAGTCGCGGAGACCGGAATTAAGACTGCTGGAGAATCCATACTCTGTCCACATCATACAAGATGACAGTCCGCAGTCGCCCCGATAGGCCTTGGCCCTAAATGGACCATGGAGCCAAAGAAGAAGAATTCCAGATAAACCGATCATACCAATAGCGATTTTTAGGTACATTTTCCCCTCTGAAACCGTTGGATATAATCGGTATAGGTCCAAAAAAGACCAATGATCATTCACTGGTCACTTAACCCTAACTGCCTCTTCATTCCAAACATAGAGCGTGCCAATGATTCTAAGGGAAAACTGCTTACGCCTAACGTTCTTTTCGTTAAACTCGGGAGAGTTACACCGCAGTTCTTGAGAATATTCCAATCACAAGTTAGCAAAAAAACCTCGTGATATCTTCGGATCAACAGACGCTTATTCAAGGATTAAGTCAACACACACCGATTAGATAAGAGAAGTGTGGTGGACAGTGTTCGAAAATAATTATTTTGAGTTTTGCACAGATTAACCATCGTCAGGGGAGGGAGGGGGGAGAGGACCACAGGGAACGGTAAAATACCTCTGCGAAGCGTATTGTGGGATGATGAAAGTGTCGTGTTGCAGCTGAGGTCCACGCTCTACCACCGGAGGCCGCTGATAAGAGATGCGCAACTCTCGGGTTGAGATAAGGACGCGGAAACCTTCAATAGCAGCTCCTTATCACTTAGCCGACTCGTATTATTTTTACTTTTAGGTAAAAGTTATTCTTTATTTTACAGCTCAAAATTATAATGGCTCCCGGTTTTCTTCCTGCTTATCAATTTGGTAAAATAACTGCACAGTAGGTGGTTGGGGGAGTGATTACATACATGACAGTAACGCACCGACGGTGAAACGCCGCAGTGAAAAATGGAACATATTAGGCCTGTTTAATAACTCTAAATTAAACCAAAGATCAAAAAGACACAGTTACAGACAGAAAATAATCAAACAACATTAAATATGACGTCATATAACGCGTGATGCTTAATTCAGATTATTTCCAGTCTACTAAGATCTCATTCTTGTCTGACACATTTTCTTCTCGAAATTGGATTACGGGATTCATCATCCTCCTCTTTCCCGTCCTCAGGGTTTTCTGCGCAATCGCCGTGTGTAATGAAATTAACCGCTGTGCAGGTAGAAACGAGACGACGAAACAGTCCCCCGATGTCGCTGGTAGGGTCGAGGTCTTGTTATGAAAACTTGGCCGATGTTGGTGCTACCTAGATCGCCATCAAAGGCTCTCTTCGTCAGCGTATAAATGTTTGTATCGACGTCATGCCTGGCTGTGCTACATCACACTCCTGTATTTCATAACGCGCGCCGAAGATTCCTCGAGCTCACGTTCTGTCTGTCTGTCGGGTTGCAACATCGAGACGTTCCAACGCTGCCAACTCAAGTCCTCCTTCCCCTGCTAACGGGAAATGGGTTTCAGGACGACGGGAAAACTGGGCCCACTCATGGGAATCGATCCCTCGTTCGGGTACCTTTCCGTCCGAAATTCACAACTGCCGGAAGATTGTGCGGTGACGGTCAACAAGAGGATGCTTCACGAAATTTGTCGAGGCAAAAGGGATAGTTGCTACCAATCACAAGTAATGGGAAAAAAAGCTGGAAATTTTCCATTCTCCTAGAGTATCAAAGCAGTAGATGTTCTCTCATAATGATTCTGAAAAAGAGAAGAATGGCTAATCCTTTTTTAAAAAATCTCTCCTCTTTCGCATTGCAACTACGATGACGTCCGCTCTTGTACAGCCCTGGTCTGGTCTGTTTTAGGCAGGTATACAGATGCTGCGGGTTCATGACCCATCATCTCTCTCTCTCTCTCTCTGTCCTTTGCCCGGGTCTTTTTTGGCTGCCCTGGTGTGTCACCCCATCATTCCTTCCTTCCTTCCCGCGATCTGCCGTAATTGCCAGCTGCTAACAGACAGTTGAGTGCTGACGTATTCGAGGACGATCTTTTCAGCTGTAGGACAAAAGACTCGACGAAAGACGAGAACCCGACCGACCCGACGGGACGGTGTGAGCGCTGCTTACGTGGGTAATTAATTTATCGTGATTGGTGTGACGTATCGAGCGGCGTTTCCGGTCCTTCACACTGTAACCTGGATATTTTGTAGACATAAAAATTAGGATAGCACAGGAAACAAAAACTTTCGCGAAAAACAGGAATTTACTTACTGGTAATATAAGTGTAAATATTAGGAAATCGTTGGTGAAAATGTTCGTATGGAGCGTGGCGTTATATGGGCGCGAAACGTGGACGATAAGAGTTGGGGAAAGGAAAAAAATAGAAGCCTTTGAAATTTGCTGCTATAGGAGAATGAGATGGGTGGATAAAATCACTAACGAGGAAGTTCTAAAGAGAATAGGGGGAAAAGTGAACAATATGGAGGAGGTTGACTGAGAGAAGGGATGGGTTAATAGGCCACGTTTTAAGGGACGAGAGTCTTGTAAAATTGGCATTAGAGGGAAGTGTTTGGGGTAAGAACAGAAGGGGGAGGCCAAGGATGGAGAATACGCTATCAGAATAGGGAGGATGTGGGTTGTGCTAGTCATAAGGAAAATAGGTTAGGATGGAGGGTTGCATCAGACCAGTCTTAGGACTGAAAAGCACAACAAACAATATAAAATATCAATAGCAATGGGTGAATTTAGTAGGCGAGACCCCTTCATCTGTCCCAGAGGGGGAAAATGAAGTTAGTGACGAACTGGCCGAGTTAAGAGATGAGGATGGTCGGCAGCACATAAACCGCCGTCGACCCCCTGCCTGCCACCCGACAAAAGCCTAAATAAGTTTACACCACATTGTCAATGGCGCTATTGAAGGGCGCGCGCACAAAAGGTGAAGGGGGGGAGGGTGGGAGGGGGGCACTTGAAAAGGCAGAGTAGGACCTGTCCCGTAGTGTACAGTGAACACTTTACACGCCCCAGCACCAGCCAGTCAGCCAGCCCCCGGCCCCAATTGATTAGCCAGCCGCCCCCTACGGCGGGTGTGACCTGACTTTCCACCCTCCATTGCACCCTAATGGAGCTCACAATCTTCCCCCGCTGCGGGCTGCTAATCCATCCAGCTTCCTTCAGCTAAGCCACTTTCTGCACTCTACTCTCTACCTACTACATGCATACCTGCATACGTTTCCCTAGATCCGAGCATGAATAATTCATGGTGCTATTGTGGAGACTGGTCAGGCCGCTTTTTACACGCACTCGTACCCGTCAAACTATATCCTCACTAAGCAAATACACTCACGTCAGACGCAATTAAACGAAAGTAACTTCATTTACCGTTACTCTCATTTGAAACGAAGCAAATTCACCTACTGTTACATTTTTAAAAACACGCCACTTCGCGAAAAAATTGAACGACGGGTAATTTCAATTATAATCATAAGATCGAAAATGGGCCGAATATTCCTTTTTGACTTTGATATGATATCTGAATATATACTTTTTCGTTTTGAAGAACTGTTTTAGGAATTTAATAACTGTGATTATAGAAAGAGAGAAATTTTTACCCAATAAATCTGAAGGCTTGCGCACGCAGTCCTACGATCTTCGACAGTCCCCGGGCGGGTGGAACTGACGACGAAATTCTGAGGGAGAAATATTGTCCAGTGAGGGACAGGGAGGGAGGGAGGTTGAGTCCTTTCTAATCAAATGTGTGGAGCGTAAGTAATAATAGTTTTATTTGGTTCGTACATCTCTTTATATAGTGTGTACAACGAGTAAAAAAATTGTATAAGTTAACACTTGTATGGATATTATAAAACGCACAAGTTTCTAATGAGTAAATTACAGTATAATAATGATTTGGTAATTTTCAAGAATTTTTATTAATAGATTGCCCTTATTGAACGTGATTATTTATTTTAAAAAATTGTTAATTTTCTCTCCGGATGTCCTTTAAGAAAAAAAAATAGATGGGAACGAGCTTTAATTCGAAACTGCTCAGCGTCTGTCGTGGTCAAAAATTAATGCAGTTGATACGGAGAGAAAGAAGAAGAAAAGTGATAGTGGAGCCGAGGAGGTATGAAAAAAGTTACAGTCAAAACGTAAAATAGTAGTCAGTCGCCCTCATGTAGCCTGTTAACCATAAAAAATTACTTTTCAATTCCCTTCCTATGCTATTAAAGGGGAGTTGCCTGTTTCAGGATCACCCTCATGTAGCCTGTTAACCGAAAAAAAAAATTACTTTGATAAGAAGCCAAAGACACGGAAAAATTGAAAATAGGTGAAGAAGAGATGGAGAAGAAAATAATTGAGAGAAAAGATTAGAGGATTCAAGGGTTCTCGAGGAAATGAAATAAAGGAAGACGGGAGCTAAATGGAAGGAGGAAAATTTTGAAGGAAGACAATAATGGAAAAATGTCGACCGGACCAGGGACACGAACCCCGGATCTCCCGATGTCGGAGCTAATCCGAGTCGACGCCCAAGGACCGATTCAACATCCCTCAAGCTCCTCCTTGAGCTTCGGTGAAAGCATTTCTATCAGCAAAATTCGAAGAAAGAAAGGATATGAAAGTGAAGTATTTGTAAAAAGCAGAGTTCTTTTTTCAGGAAAGTGACGTGGTCTTGTTAAGATGAAATTTGCGAGGAGGAGGAAAACTACATTATGGAGTGTCAGATAAGATTAAATTATCTATTAAACTTACAATGATAACTCATCTATATTTTATTCCCCCCTACTTCGCCACTGTAAATGAGTCTGATTTAAATCCACATATGATGTTGTTTTTCTTTAAATAAATATATTTATGAAGTATTAATTAATTTGCTTGTCGTTTGTTCCTGTTCCTCCCTTGTAGTTGGGGCAGGTTCATAAGTAACATTCGGCATGGGAGCATAAACAGAGGTTTGAGCTTTCCTACTCGCCTTGACTTTCCTCGCCTGCTCGGCGCTCGTCATGTGAGCGATAAGAGAAATAGATTCCGAGAACGGAAACTAACCCACACCTGCCCACGCGAAATTCACTACTAATGACTGGTTTCTTTTTCCAGTATAAGCGTGGATTTTAAATTAAATGACGTCGGACGTATACAGCGGAAAGAAAATACAATCACGTCGTTCGATTTTGCAGAAGAAATGCGTGAAACGTGCTTTCTAAATCCGGTATCGAAACGGTTTCTTACATGACTCTAATGGTAAAATAGTATATTTAAATATCCAAGTCAAACATTTTAAGAGATGAATATCAGCAAAAATGGGTCCAGTTAAAACGCTCGACTTGAATATTTAAATATATACTTCCTATGTGTTTTGACAACCTTATTTTCTTGCCTAAAATACAGAAAATGATGTATTAGGTCCCACTGAATGTCTTTACACTATTATTTTTTGCACAGGGCTAATAATAATGGCCGTGGAGTCGAAAGATCCTAGAATTTTCACTGTAAAAACGTATTTTTATGTAAGTCTGATAAATTTTACAATTTATTTTATGGCTAGCGTTCATTTAATGTTATGCCACAAGACTCTCAATGAAGTAATTATAAAGTGCATTACGATTGAGTCAACCGAAGGAAATAAAAGTGTAAATAATATTCCACTTTAAATAGTACACAATAATTGATTAAATAAATTAACGATAGTGTAACTCAGCGACTCGCGTTACACCGGTTTCTACACCAAACTCGATAGTTTGCTTTTTATTATCATATTAGAAATTATTGAATTTTAAATTTTACCTGACGCGAGAAATAAAACCAATTTACCATAGAAGGCTAAAAAGAAAACGTCCAACAGACTTTCTGGAGCAGTGAAACCAGAACTTCAATTAGTCATTAATTCCTACAATAATCATCTCATTAATTAAAAACTTCTATAATAGTTCTACATTTAAATACATATGCTCAATTTCTTGTTAACAATCATATGCTGGGGCCTGCTATTGAGCAGTTTCTCCATTACATGTGTCAACTTAAGTCACTAAGAATATTATCATAACTGAATTGTACACTGCACAGATAAAGTTTTCTTTTAATAAATAAAGAAAACAATTTATGTATACATTGTATCGACGAACAAAAGAAGATAATTTTTCCTCAGCCTGCTGCAGCAATAGATAGTAAGTGGGATGAGTGATATAGGACTTAAAACTCGCAGTTGGTTTACACGCCGCGGCAATTCCAAGAACTCTTCCCGTAGAATTAATACTTATATTATATTAATATCTTCTGCAATATATCGAAATTAAATATGTACGAATATTTCAATTAAATCTCCTTTTTTTAAAACCGCAGATTTTCATTGAAATCCGTTGAACCGTTTCCGAGCCTACTGGAGAAAAACATACGGACAGACAGACAGAGACGTCAATTTAATGTAATGGTATAGATTTGAATACTGTCACTAAATCGCCGGGTACCCAGATATTAGTGTGTACGCAGTCTTTCATCAGTTCTCAACATTCCATAAAAAAACTACTAAATCTGTTTAAAAAATGCAATATTCAGTGATGCAGTCGAGTGGTCGCTTGCATTCTTGAATCGTCAGAGGAAAATCCTGTGTTTTTTTTTAAATGGTGAACTACCCCTGGGATTATTATTTCTGAAAGGGTTAAATCGTATCGATCTACTCGTGACTTTCCTACAATGGCACTTCCCAGATAACGAAGTCACGTTCCATGAATATCAATCACGCATCCGGAAAAAAAATAACGCCGATTCTCAGAAGCTGACTCTCAGCCTTATCTCTTTTCTTGTGCAGTAGTAGCTAGTCCAGCAGATTGGCGGGCTTATCACGCGATCGGAATATCAGCCGGTTCAACGGACTCGTTGCTGCGATAAAAAGACGGTCACCAGGCGGCGTCGGCGGAAGACGTCGGAAGAAGCCGCTGCTGCTGGCGAGCGACCTCAAGACGTGGCCCGCATCCGCCCATCTCTGCGTCCAGCATTCCTGACAGACCGCCAAGAAATGGCGGCCAGGGAAGATCGCCCTACATATACGCTACAACGGGATAAAGTCCGCCGACTAGCCGCATTCCGATCTCACCATGGCGATGGCGATCCTCCTGGCTAACATTCCTCACACCCTCAACATCGGAAAAATTGCCATTGCTGTCAGCTGGGATTCAAAATTGTGACAGATGGATAAAAAAAATTCTGAAGCATCGCAAATGAATTACAAGTTACTTGAGAATTGATCTGGAAGGAACAGTCCAAAAGTGGAATACGATTTACTAGAATGTATAGATGTGGAAATTGTTTACAGCGACCGGCGATGAGTCACTATAGCTCATTTACGAGAATTTCCACTATGATAGCATGCATACCAGAAGATGTCATTATGCCAAGATAATATGCAATTACTTAAAGAAGCGGCAAATGAATGGGGACCGTGAGAAGAAATAACTGAGATGAGACACCCGAAAAAAAAATCGACGACCAAAAATATGAAACGAGTCAACATTTGGAAACAAGAATACAAAAGCAGAGATAAAACAAAGTGTATCGATGGGAAAATAACACTAGTCAGCGGGGTCGATAAAACAACTGACCTCTGCAATGCTATACAAAATGTCTTCCGTAAAAAAACTTAGATAAGACCAGTGTTGACTTAGGGAAGCCAGAGTAGGTCCCTGATAAAATAAACCGATTAACAGTTGAAGATCTTTGAAATGAAAAACCAATATGTGAAAACGATGCTTGTTGAACAAATAATAACCATGAATTATACAATCCATATGCAGAGCCTGAAGTAGTAAAAATATAATTAAACTTGGAAAAGCCCGAGTTTACTCTTGGGAATGCTCGATCAGAATCACCGTAAAACTACACACGAAGAAAAGGACAGGCAAAAATGAAGTGGATCGGTTCAGTGGATAAATATATGAAAATCGTGGAGGGTTAGGGGCAGGAAGGGGAAGGAGCTGGATCGTGAAGTCTAGTAAGACGTCATGAAATAAATAGGCTAAGGCTAACACTGAACTTACGGGACATAAAAACAAAACGACTGATAGAATATATATAAACTGTTCCTATACACTGATAAAACATGATTCGCCAACAGAATAACCCGACAACATTTCTGAAATGGAATAATCCTGAATACAAATTGGCTTGATCTTCTTCGTAACACGGACATTGAAAAATTATGGTTAGTAAACGAACTGAGAGCTATTCATGTCCAGACAATTTTATTCTACGCCTACAATTTGGGTGAAGTAAATTTAATAAAGTATTCATTCTCAAACCTAGGGTTATATTTAGTCGTTTTATCAGGAACAGAGTTTATCACTGTTCGAAACGTTTGCAAACAATCTTTCCTCTTTGCTTCAACACTCTAATTAGCCCTAGTGCATAATATGGTATCAAATTATAATTTAAAGCCCTCCAAACAATATTTGTCAGGGACAAGACTTTGTTTGCGACTAACTTCGATCACGAAAGGTAGCAGGATTACAATTTCAGATTTAAAAGTGTAAAAAAGTCCCCCCCCCCCCCGGTTATATCGTGATTTATGAGTCTGAATACGGAAGGGGGAATGAAGATCATGAGGTGTAAGCTGTGAATGGACAGTGAGAGGAGGGTCAGCAGGTAAGAAGATGACCATGTTATGGTCGGCGTGTGCCAGGCAAATTGGCCTGACCTGTCCGGCTCGTGGCGAGGGTCACAGGGAGCAACGGTCAAGCTGGTCCTCGCCCCTACACAAGCACGTGTATATTCCATATCCCCATCCCCTAGCACTAACCCTCACCAGCAGCCTTCTATGGGCGCCACAGAGGCAACTTAATCTGAAATATAATTAGTCTAAGACCAACGTTATTTTATAAAACCTCCTTAGAATGTATGGGACGAGCAGCATCGTGACTGTTCGTCAGTCCGTTTCATCGCGAACAACCGGCTAGATTTAATTTCTACATTCAGAAGGTACAGCAAAGCCCATAAATTTAGAGGAGATTCTAAAAATCAATAGCACATAAATTACAGGTCGCGAGAAATCGCAATGCGTGCGCAGAAAAGGATGGCGGGAACCTGGAGGGAGAGTAATGTCGTCAGAGAGGAGCAACAGTCATTGGAGAGAAGCCACTACCATTTTTTACTTTTTAAGAAAATATTAATTATCTTCTTACGTCGGAGAAACACAGACATCGACAAGATCTTTTCAACACACCCAGCAATTATCATTAACTGTAGTCCTATAGTAACCGATAGAACTAAAGGTTAGCTGATGATAGAGGAGGAAGGTTGACTGTTGAGAGGTTAAAAAGAACGATTTTTGAAAGCCATTCTAGAGGAAGCAGGTGGAGAACAAGGACTGCAGATGCTTTCCGGGCCGATGATAATTGTACTTAAAATCAAGCAAGAAAGGATGAGATGGACCGGTCATGTAAAAGAGATTGCTAGTGTTTTTAGGAAAGTCTTATGGGATGAGAGGGGGGAGGAGAGACATATGAAAGGGTAAGTTGAACGATACGGAGGAGGACTTGAAAACAACGGAAATCAGGGATTGGAAAAGAACGGAGATGGCCAGGACTCTCCAAGGACTGTACTGCCGACCAAGAAAAATAAGAATATACCGTAAAAATGTCGTTTTGAAGTGAGTTTGGTCTTCCTACCGCCACTACAAGCGGACAACTGCGCATCTCAGCTTTACCGTTTTTATAAATGTCATTGCTACTTCTTCAAGTCAACTGGTCCGTCGATAAAATACGTATCACTACAAGTGCATTTTTCACGATAAAACTTTTTTTTTCATTAAATAATCACTAATCCCGGACGGAGACCAAAATTATAAGGAAGAGTAGACGACAAGTCATCGCAACTTGACTATAATTTATTTCCAGTTAATCATCAAGTTAAATGCACGAAGAGTCGCCATGATTGCATAGAAGTAGAGATTGACAAGTGTACTTACGAAAGCCGAGGTTTCTATTCAAATGCGCGTCAGTCGTCGCGATCGAAGCTGTCGAAAGGACGAAGATGCTCCAGCTGATGCCCCCCATCTCGACTTAACACATTCTCTGTGCATCGGCGGAAACCGTAAGGGAGCCGCGTTCTGCATGCCAATCGGCGGCCGTCGAGGATTTTGCCGTCCGTCGGTGACCCTCTGGACCCTCTCGGCCTAACTGTGCATGCGCCATCTGCAATGAGGCCTTCCGGTGTCATTATGTCTCTTTTCACTCCCGGCAGTTGTTCCTCGCCTGTTTGGAGGGCCTCCAAGAGAAAAAAAAGGCATGTCCTTGAGATAAAAGACACTGTGATAAAGGGAGCCGAAATAGGAAGAAAAAAAAGCATCTTCGCAGGTAAGATGGCCAGGTACGGATTTAGCGAGGAGGTCCTTTTTCACGTCGCATCCCCGCGAGATTATTTATTATCTAACGGGTGTGTCTTTGCATATATGGACAGACATCTGCGCCCAGGTAACCACCAACCAGTAGCCACTGCGCGAAACAAAGGCGCAGCGTCCGCGCGAGATCCCTACAGATAAAAGGAGGTGGCCCGGGGAGGAGAAACGCCGCACAACTTCCTCTCAAACACCATCGCTGGACTAATTCTCAAAACATCACACACGCCGAATCGAGGCAGCTTTGCTGGATCTGAAGAGAATGAGTACAGTGCTCAATTACACGTATACTTCAGCCGCTGTTTAACTTAAGCAGAGATTATATCAGCCCGAGACCCGAGTTTATCAAATACTTTTTAAAAAGTCAACACTGTCACGAGAGAACACTAAAGTGCAGAAAAGAGAGTTTGTTTCTTGGCGAAATAAATAACAAAGATAAAATCTAAACTTCTCAACGGAAACCAAGAAACAATGAGAGGAATTCTGACGCCAAGATTAACTAACTCCACTTGTCGTGGGGAGGAACATCTAATTTTCCACAAAAAATTGTTTAAAGAACTCTTTAAAATGAAGGAAAATCATTACTTATGGGTTGAATTTCAAACACGATAAATCATACGAACTTAATTAACTGATTACAATGAGCATTAGTACTTTAAAAAAACCAACTCCTATAGAGCAAGGATAAAAATTAGATGGTAAATGCTAATGAGACATTTCCTAGGAAACGTCTCCAATACCGAATTAGATTGCGAAGAGTTTGCGAAATCATGTAGCCGTTTGGAGCCGCCATTGTAGGAGAATAGGCTGAATGAATAATAAGAAAACCAAAGACCGTACTGCAAAATAGCTATGACGATACCAGAATAAATAAATTCTTGAGAATTTAGAGGATTTATAATAGTTGATAATGTCTGTAAGTTTAAATAAGGACAACAACAGAAAAAAAATAGTGAAACATAAAATATAATTTAAAAGCAACAGCATGTTTCGGTCCTGATATTGACCCTCACCATGTAGTTGCTTTTTAATTATATTTTATGTTTCACTAATTTTTGTCTGTTTTTGGCTTTATTTAAACTTGAATTTGGAGGATTATTATGTCTTATTTGGATCGAAAACGAATATTTTAAAAGAACCCCAAATAAAATGTGACGTTAAACTCTCCATATTGCTTATACTATAACTCAATTTGCTGACGTTAAGAAAACATGACGTTTCGACAACATTTCTGGGCTTCTTCAGGTACAAACTTTTTCTGCAGTTAGGTGAAGACCAAATTTTTTTACATCCAATTATTCACTTAAACTGACGTTAAAATATAAAAATTTCAGTTTTAAATTGTCAGTAAAGTATAATTAACACAGAGTAATTACATTTTTGAATGGATTAAAAAATGCGTATGGATTAGTCTGTACAAGAACAAAAATGAGAAAATTTTGAGTTGTTATATTTTGGACCCGTGAAGTCTAATCCGTATACATTTCTATAATTTAAAAAGGTCTGTGTTATTTATATTGAAATAATTAAATTTGAAAGTGAACAATTCATAGCTGAACGAAATGTTTGTCAACTTAAACTTGTAATTTGTTGTTAAAAATTCTTCAGTCTATAGTTAATTACAGGCGGAATTTGATTCTGTTTGTATGTTCCTGAAGAAGTCAAAAAATGTGGACGAACTACTAGAAATCAACGTTTTAACAGGTTAAATATATAGCGTTCTTCAGAATTATTTGCTGACTTGTAGTTTGTTTGTTATATAACTTACAGTGATGGGTTTTAAAAGATTTACTGTAATTCTAATAAAAAGAAATGTACTCTTATTATGATAGGCATCAGCCTGAGAATAAAGAATAAATTCAGGATTGCTAGTGAACTGAAAGAGACGGGAAGGAAATACAATATAGAAATAAATAAAGTGACCGGTAGGAAAGTTAGAATAAATGATATGGAGTAGAGCGCGACTTTTGGTCGGGCAGGATAGAAATATTGGAGTGATTTGTAGGAGTTGTTTGGCTGAGTATAACGTTTAGGGTTGAGTGAACTGTTGAAGAGGCTGAGCTGAGGTGACGACACGGGACGGGACGGGACCAATGGCCGCGGTGCAGACTCTTCACTTCCTCCGAGGAACGTCTGTCAGCAGTTCGTTACCCTCGGCGCTGTCCTGTCCTCAGCTGGCCCATTAGCCACATTCACACTCACACGGGGTTATCTTGTTACCGTCCCGTGAGCGCCGCGTCTCGTCGCGTCACGAGGGAGGGAGGGAGGTTAACAAGGGTCCAGGGTGGCGCCGCGAGAACCTGAGAAGATGATTTGAAGACGAAGGCGAAGCAACAGCAGCAGCAGCAGCACGGGCAGCGGCGGAGGCGATGAGATATCTGCGGCGTTAGCAAGGCGCGGAGCAACAACCCCGGCAGTGTTTTGTTTCGGCCGGAAGCGCGTCACTTGATTGTAAATGGCTACTTCTGGAAAGGTTTGGCACGGGAGTGACCATCGGCGAGCGGAATTAGTTACGTATCTCATAACTTCGCGAGATGAAAGCTAATAACGCTCCGACCCAAAACCTCACAGCAGGACGTTCAGGACGCCTGTTTACACTACTTTCTCAATGCATCGGATTTGTATCTGCACCGTAGCTGTTACAGGATTTTCAATCAAAAAAGACACGTATCCTGCTTCCTGCAAAGACACGCCCTCTCATAAGACTGAAAATTTTCCACGTAGAGAAGGAATAAATTTTGCAGAAACCTTCAGTATATTTGAAAAAAAAGTACTTTCCCATGCCCCTGCCCTTTTATACGCTTTAATTTTTTTTATAAATTTAGCATATTTTTTTCATAAAACTTTAAAATTACCTGAGGAAGTCGCAAATATGGTTACGAAACGTCGATTTGACTAAATAAAAAAATTGTACGTGATCACCAATTTAGGTCATTTAACTAACCACTTTTACTACCCTTAACTAGGACTGATAGGAAAAGAAACCTTTGAAGTATTGTGAACAAAAAACATGTTTCTTACCCAGCCAAAGGGACACTCAACATACTGTCTTTTGTACCATATTCTTCACTGACAGTTATAAGATACAGCACTAAAACTTGAGACAACCTTATTTTTAATCTTATGGAATGTGTGGGGAAGCAGAATAAATAATTTCAATGATTATTTAATGGATTAAAAAAACCTTTATAATTTTACATTAAAAAATAAATCTTGAAAAATAAATTAATAATTCAAATTATAGTTCTGTGTACTTCACCAGTAGTTCTTTATGCTCATTCAATTTTTATTTTATAGTTACTTTAAGTGTTCATTTAATCAACTTTGAAAAGGAAAAAGTTTTTTTTTCTCTTGCCATACTTAAAAATAACTATAACATAGAAAATAATGAGCACCAAAGAAGAAATTAAAAGAACC